>CP139503.1:49062060-49149825 GCA_021014915.2 Artemisia tridentata subsp. tridentata | reverse complement strand
GACCCACTTATTTATAGAGGATCTAGAATGCTTGTGGGGAAATGGAACCATGACCCTTAAGACCATCTCCAACAGTTTCTGGTTCAAACCAGCCACATCAGCTTTCTTAAAAACCACATTTTTTACTCCAACAATACATCTTCTCAAACCATCTTTACATTTCCACATCATCACTTACTTTTACATTTATTTTAAATAAAAAATTACACTCTTATTTTGATGGTGGGGCCCAATTTGGGTGTTTTTGGTGGTTCGGTTTTTCAAACCAAGCTTGGTGTGAACCAAGCCTCCAATGGTTTACTTGGTTTTTGGGTTGGTTTGAACCAACAAAAACCAACCATTGGAGATGGTCTAACTATAATGGGGCATTTTCTTGACACTTGTCAGTCCAGTCAGCAAAGAGGCTTGAGGGCTTTAGGTGTGTAATGGTGTGTGGGCATTTTCTGACACGTGTCACTTTTTTTTTTTCTTTTTCCTTTTTTTAAATTCAACCAAATAATACATTTTAAATTAAAACAAGACATATAATTACCAAAAAAAAAAAAAAAAAAAAAACAACATCATTTTATTAATAAAAAAAAAAAAAAAAAAAAAAAAACATTACATTAAATTTTATTCAAACAAACACTAAGATTAAAAACTACTCGTCGTCGTTGTTGTTGTTGTTTTCCGCATTGTTTGTCACATTCCGATTGATCCACGCTTCCTCGATCAAATCTTGCATGAGCGCGTAATGGTTCGTGTGACTTCGCATGTAAATGGAGTTTTCAATAGCTTCGGCATGCGATAATGCCGGCATTGGTAAACCAATTTCTTCCGGCTGATAATCTTGACAATACGCGTTCCCGTCATCCTCCAAAATCATGTTGTGTAAAATAAGACAACATCGCATCGTATCTTTAATCTTATCCTTTGTCCATAGACGGCAAGGATTTCTCACAAAATAAACCAATTTCTTCCGGCTAATAATCTTGACAAGCCGATTCTTTGTCGGAAATATGGAAACCGCTCTTCCAAATCATGCGCAATACGCAAAAATAACCGTTTACTCATTCTAAAACGTCGCCTAAATGTTTCCTCTTGATACATTGGGTTCGGGTCAAAGTAATCTCTCATCAACCGTTTGTTGGCTTCGAAACGGTCACGTTCAACTCTAGCTCTTCGTTGGATCGGTGTGTCACTTCTTTTAGCTCT
Source organism: Artemisia tridentata subsp. tridentata (assembly GCA_021014915.2). Lineage (NCBI taxonomy): Eukaryota > Viridiplantae > Streptophyta > Magnoliopsida > Asterales > Asteraceae > Artemisia > Artemisia tridentata. Next base: position 49,148,631 of record CP139503.1, on the reverse strand, counting down.
CAATTTAGTCAACGCAATCGACGCAATAGAAACCGCTTCTTGTTCCATGTCCTAGATCTCGTCGTCGGAGCTAGACTCAAGAAGGAATCAAGAGCTTTGAGAATTCATAATTTTTATAAAAGTGTGTTTGAGTTGTGTGTGTTTGAGTTGTTTGTAAATGTGTGTTTATATAAAAGAGTTTATAGGTAAAAAAGAAAAAAAAATTGAAGTTAACGTTTGAATAAAAGAGCTGTTCAACGGCTAATTTTTTTGGAAACAAGCTTGGGCACCAGCGCGACTTTGGTAACGCCTTGGACATTTTTTTGTGATTTAGCGCCCCTGTGTAATGGGGGAGGGCGCGAGTTGGGCGCTAAAGGGGCAAAAAATTGAAGCCTCACGCCCCATTACACATAGCCTTAGGTAGAGAGGCATCAACCTTGGGCTATGTTTGGGAAGGGTTTACGGGGTTTATAGGGGCGTTTGCTAATAAAATAAGTCTCATTTATTACACAGGATATGTTTGGCGCGAGAGATTATGTAAGATTATGGAAGCTTAAGATTATTTGTTTGAAAAATAAGCTTTGGTCAAAAAATAATCTTTGTTTGGCACACTAAGATTGTGAATTATTTTAGAAAAATAAGTTCCAAAAAAATAAGCTCTCAAAACCAGCTTTTAAAAGATTATGGAGATTATTTTTCAAAAATTAACTGATTTTAATCTTTTTCAGCAACAGCACCAGCACAACTACAAAAAAATTAAAAAAAAAAAAAAGAAACAAACTACAAATTTAATTTTTTTCAGCACCAACATCTATTTTTGCCAAATATACCCACAGACTTATGGAGGCCTATTGGGCCTGGTTCCGTATCTATAATATGTTTCATATTTACTTATTATTTATTATTGCATGGTGTTTGTTTATTATTATGGTTGCAAATGTTGTATGGTCATGATCTCCACACATGTTGTTTAGTTTCCTTTTTCTTAGGAAGTCATGCATAGAATGAGGTAGTGGTAGTTGGAGTCTTTTGCATATTTAAATCCATGTAAGTAATTTTAGAATTCATCGAAGAAAATTGTTCAAATGTTCTTTATCTAATTTCTTTTTGGCTTCCTTCTAATTTCTTTTGGCCAACAATTAATTGTTGGAACCTCAACAGTGGTATCAGAGCGGCCTTGATCCACTCCTATGGATGCTCGTGAATGGAATGTTACAATGGCTCGAATCGAGTCGACGCTTTTTGAGATGATGGATCTTCTCAAAAACGAGTCCCGAATATGGGCAACCTCACCCATTTTTTCTACACCACTACCGGCACCCGCTGCCGCACCACCACAACTAGCTCTAAAAACCTCCTCGACACCATCACCTCCTCCATTTACACCCCCACCACCCGTATCCACCATCACACCACCATCCTTGTCAACCGCTTCTGCCACACCACCCACTTATGCTCCCGAACCGTCAACCACGCCGCATGCACTGAGACCAACCCCGCAACATGCACCACCATCCTCACTGGCCGCACAACCAGCCTTGTCACTCGCTTCCGCCACACTACCACAAACTGTAGCCGTTATCATGCCGCCAAAAACCACTCCTTACACTCCATTTTTTACACCGAAACCAAAACTGTCACCCACACAATCTGCTATAACGATCACGCCAAAAAGAGAACATTTATTCAACTACCCTTGTTGTTTATTGGTGACCACAATTACGCCAACACCAGCATCAAACACCACACCGATAACCATACCTTTGGTAGCCTCCCAACGCCATAGCTTGCATCCTCAGACCAAACCGATCGCCATAGCGGCTCGTGCCTTCAGCGCCCCACCATTCCGATGCATCAACTGGAGCCAGCAGGTGTACAACAAAACATTGATAGAAGGCGCAACCGAGAAACGAGAGTGGCGGCCGCCATGGTTAGCGGTTACTTCTCCGAATGCGGTCGAGAGATTCGAGTGGCACCCATCGTGGTGTGTTTTGTTCGCGAAGACCGGCTTTCACGTTGAGGACAACGTGAATTCGAGTGGGGTGGATTGATACGTACCACCGAGTCTATTGGGCCCGGTTCCGTATCTATAATATGTTTCATATTTAATTATTAATTATTATTGCATGGTGTTTGTTTATTATTATGGTTGCAAATGTTGTGTGGTCATGATCTCCACACACGTTGTTTAGTTTTCTTTTTCTTAGGAAGTCATGCATAGAATGAGGTAGTGGTAGTTGGAGTCTTTTGCATATTTAAATCCATGTAAGTCATTTTAGAATTCATCGAAGAAAATTGTTCAAATGTTCTTTATCTAATTTCTTTCTGGTTTCCCTTTAATTTCTTTTGGCCAACAATTAATTGTTGGAACCACAACATACCACCATGTTGTTTTTAAATTGATCTATCTTGTTTATTACAATCATGTCATTAACTAAATCATAAGAAAAATTAAAAACTGATTACTTATTTGATGTGCATAATCATGTTCGTTGCTGTGAAATCATTTCGGGTATTCATTTGAATAAGCCAGATGTGTTGTTTGCAGGTTTACTACATATAGGTTTAGGTATCATTTTACTAATGATGATCGAGTCCTATTTTGGCTCCATGATATTTGGGTTAGTTACACCTTGTTCATCAGTTTCAGGAAGAATTAAAAACTAAACTCGAAGAAAATTTCAAATCAGAATCCAAAATGCCAACCCAAGTATCTTGTAAAACTCCAAAACCAAAGGATTCCAAATATGATCTTGTCTGATATCATATGGAGGCACAACTTATTAACAAAAGAAAGTGAATACTTCCTACAAGGCCTCTAAAAAAATCTCCATGTCTCACCACGATTAGCACAATCTATGAGCTATGTTAACCAATGATGACACACACTGTTTGTCAATGATTAGATTGACAATGAAAATATAATTTACAACCTCAAGTAAGAAGAAACATAAAACTCATTAAAGCGTTGCTAGAAAGAAGAGAATAAACACTGAAATTTAAAGTTTGTGAACTCGGAAATGAATGGTTATAGAATCTTCTAAAGGTTTAGGGTTGTATGTTGAAATATTGAGTGTTTAATCGAAAACCAATTTTCCTTCCTACCTGATTTAGTGAGAAATATTGTGGTGAACAAAAGTGCTGTTAATTTGGGAAGGAATTTGCAACCCACCCATATAGGCAGCTTTACGCTCTGTTCTTGAGTTTAAATTTAAAGAATGGAAGGGGAAGGGATGAGAAGGGCAAAGTAAGGGATGACAATGTGAAGAAAGTGGTTATTGCAATTTGTGTTCTTAAGTTTGTATTTTTAAGTAGCAAGGAAAGATAAGGAAGCTAACAAAATTACCAATATATTTTGGTCCCTTTGAGTTGTTTGACCCGTTTCATTATTATATATTGTAAAACTGTTTGATCAGTAACCAAACACGACCCAAGTGACCCACCTCACGGGGTAGATTTATCAGGTTGAAACTAGTTGCAACAAAATTGATTATCAAGACTCAAAAGGGATAAGTATAAGTACTGATGTTCCATTTTTGACAAATACTCAACAACATCTACATTTAAGAAATAAAATATCCAACCACTATCCCTGGAACATACGATCTAATTCTAAAACAAAAAACAAATATGTTTCAAGACATATTCAATTCGTTAAAAGAGTACCTACGGTAGGCTAGCATATCTAATAATAAAATATAATTGTTAGGAACACATTTTGTAATATTTCAAGTCTTGTTCAAATGCGATAAAATGTTGCTTACATGGACTTTATGTTTGTAATTATAGCCCGGTCCATTAGAAGTCCATGGGCCGGCTAATGAAGAGTAAAATGTAATTAGTTTCTAGAAGGTCACCCCATGTGCTTAACCCTAGATCGTTGCCTATAAATAGAAGGCATGGGGTGCCTCATTTTATGTTGGTTATTCATGTATCTTGCGTAAGCCATGCTCTTGTATCGTATGAATTGAATTTCCATTCCACATCTCTTCTTTTCTCATCTTATTCTTCTTCTCTTATTGCTTATTCTCTTTACCTCTTAATCGTAGCTTATTATATAGTAGTAGATCGTATTTTAGCTTTCATTCGTGGGTGTGTGTTTGAGATATTAGCGACCTACAAGTGGTATCATTCGCCAAGGGATAGTTAGGATCGTGTTTTTGAGTCATTAGTATCGTTAACTACGTTGTTTTTATAGATTTCGTAAGGTTTTAGTTCAAATCTTAACGTTAAACTCTTGTTCGTGTTGAAAAGTAGCTTTGATCTCGTTGAAATTTCACAACTCTTCATCGAATTTCATTTTTTATACGTTAACGAGCTTAATCTTCATCAAATCTTGTGATTACTAATCGTTTAAAGTAAAAAACAATCGGGTTTATTGGTTATTTGGACGATTTGGTGTAATCCGTGTTATTAGCGATTTGGAAAAGTTGATGAAAAGTGAGATTTTTGGTTTCTGAGTGAACTTCGACAACTAAGGGTTTATCGCATTTTGAATCCAGATAAGTTAGGGTTTCATCGCATTTGGCAGATCTTCAGTTATCGGCATTGGGACTCAGTATTGTACTTTCTTGTATAAGAAAGTGAAAATACTTCGACTTGGTTGCTTCTCTTCTCTTGTACAAGAGTTGAGAATTATCGAACTTGGAATTGAGATAAAACTATCGCAATTGCCATAAATCATCGCAGTTTGCTATCTTATCTTATCGCAGTTTGATATTTTATCGCATTTCGCTATAACTTATCGCACTTTAAGATAACATATTCAAATTGTCATTGTTTATCGCACTTTCTAGTTTTATCGCATTTTCTACTATCGATATCGCTATTGAAGCTTATCGCACTTGGTGAACTGTACTTATCGCACTTGGTGAACTATACTTATCGCACTTGGTGAACTGTACTTATCGCACTTCAGTGAACAGTACTTATCGCAATTGGACAAAATCTTCTGATTTCCAAACCAACTTAACATAACTCATCAACACATATCTTAATTATCTTTAAGATCCAGACATGTCTCAACCACCTCACTTCAATTACTACTATCAGCTACAACAATATCCTCAACAACAGCAATTTCATCCTCAGTATCAACAACAACACCAACAAGCATTCGTACAACAGCATCAATTTCTCTCTCCACCACAAGTATCCCTACAACAAATCATGCAACAGAATCAAATGCTGAACAACCCATCCTACTCCAGAGAACCACATTGGTTTAACAAGATGTGTGAGGCAATCATCAGTCAGCAATCCTGACATGAAGCTGGGAATCAGGACACTCCACCTATGCTGACACCTGGTAACTATGTGCAGTGGGCTAGTAGATTTCTCAGATTCATTGAACTCCGTAAACCCCATGGGAAATATCTTAAGCAAGCCATTGAAGAAGGACCCTTTCCAATTCCAGTAACTGTTGTTCAAGGAACTTCAGAAAGAGAAGAAACATCAACTCCCATTGCTGTCGCGAACTACACAACTGAACAAACACTGCAACAAGAGGCAAATCAATTGGCAATGTCTTACATACTTCAGGGGATTCCTAATCCTATTTACCGAAGTATTGATGCTCAAAAGACTGCCAAAGACATGTGGGAACATGTGCATCTTCTAATGGAAGGGACAGAGTTAAATCAAGAAGATCTTGAGTCAAAGCTTTACATGGAATACAATAATTTCATCATGGAACCAGGGGAGACAATTGAATCATACTACCACCGTTTCACAAATATTGTAAATGACCTCGATCGTCATGACATCAAGTTACCTAAGATTGCTATCAATTCAAAATTTCTGGGTTGCCTTGGACCAGAATGGCAGAAATATGCAACATTTGTCAGGTAAACTAAGAAGATTGGTGAAGTCAAGTATGGACTAATGTATGACTTTCTGAAACAACATCAATCTGAGGTAGATAAGGAAGTTGCAGCACGAGGCGGTTTCATACCAGCATCAACACCTAACTCACTTGCTTTCGTTGCTCAATCCAAATTTCCACTACCAAACCAGGAATTTGGTCAATCATCTTTCCAACCGAGTTTTCAACCACAACCTTCTAACCAAATCATCCCATATGAAGCACCATCACAATACTCTGACAACCAAATGGTTCCATATAACAACTCAGATTCCATGTTGTACTCAAACGCTGATTATGATGAAGAAGAGGATGCCTTCAACTCTCTTAATGAAGCATTTGGATTAATTGCTAAGGCATTTGGCAAGTTCACAAAATCCAACAATCGTCTTCGTTCATCTTCCAATACCAGTAATCAAGCTGTTATTAATGATAGCAGAGTGGAAATTCAGAATCGGTCTTCGGGCAGATATGGTTCAGGAAACAGTGGAAACTATGGATCTCAGAGGTTTCAGTCAGGAGGGAACATGTTTAATTCTGCAGGGGGTAACAACAACAGTATGGGTACTACTCAGAGAAGGAATCAGATGGCTGGGAATACACAGAAAGGCATTGCAAATACTTCAATCACATGCTACAACTGTGGTGGGAATGGTCACATGGCAAATGCGTGTCCAAAGCCTCGTACTATGGGCAGTGCATATCACAAGGAAGCTCTTCTAATGGCTCTCAAAGATGAAAAAGCAGCAGGAATGGTGACTCAGAATGAACAAAGCTTCATGGCCAATGCTGCGTCTGATGATGAGATGGAAGATCTTGAAGCAAATGCTGCAGTAATGCTCATGGCAAACATGCAAGAGATGAACATGTCCGAGACAGGCCCGGTTTATGACACTGATGGTCTATCTCAGGTACCTAATCCACAATGTCTTATACATGAAATTGCTTCACCATCTGCATCTTCATCTACAAATGAGAATTCTGTTCAACTTGATTCATCATTCTCATCTCCATCAGATGATCAAATAAACACTGTTGTATCATTTGATGATGATAAAACCGTTGTTTCATTTGATGATTCGATTGACGATGAAAGTTATGATCATCTTGAACAAAATGATCCTTTGCCTGATCAAGATTCAGAACTTCAGGCCTTGTTAATGACCACCCAATCACAAATTGAAAAATGCAATGAAATCAATAAAAATCTGAAAGAGAAAATTGCATTGTTAACGAAGGACAATGAGTGCTATAAACTACAACTTTCAGGATATCAAAAACAAGAAAAACGTGAAAAAGGTTTTGAGATTGCTTTCCAAAAAGAGTACGTCAAAGTTCAAAATTTAGAACATCAAGTTCGTGAGCTAACCGTTTCTAAGGTTGAGCTTCTCTCTCAACAAGAAAAGGATCAATTTGAATTCAAAAAACAAATTAATTCTTTAAATTCTGAGCTGTTAAAAACTCAATCTGAGCTTAAAACATCTCAAAATAATCTTCTTGAAGAAAAGCAAGCCTCAAGTAAACGCGTCGACTCATATCTTGAAGAAATTGTCACTTTGGAATCCAAACTTAAAGAGTTTCAAACCATTGTATACAAAAATGGTGAATCCATAACTCAAATTCAAAGGCTATCGGTAAAACCAGTTCCGAAAGGAGTTGGATTTGCTATTGGCAGTGACCAACCACATTTTCTTTCTAAAGCACTCAACAAAAATCCCAAGTTGTACAATGTAGATTTATTACTTGATGATACCTTTCAAAGAGTTGTTGTGCTTGGTAATGATGAAGAACTTGAAATTCTTGAACGTCAAAAAGAACTTGAGAGTCGACCAAAAACTGACAAAGATTTTTCCAGAGTTCATCATGATTATAATGCAAAACGTCAAATCAAATTTGTCCCCTCAAAGGACGAATCAGAACAAACGTTTGTTAACACAAACATACATGCTTCTCCTACAATACTTCCTGTTTTCAAAAATGTTGCACAAATCAAGGATTCTTTGACTGAGGATGATGATGTTGATCCACAATTACCAGAAAGTAAATTATTTCGATATTTTGATACAATTATGGAAGACATATTTTTCTTGGAAAATGAAACTGAGTTTAATTCTCAAATCGAAGTCTCTACTTTTCTTTCCCCAGTCGCGAAAGAAAAGCGAGATATTCTTCAAAAGAAAATTCTGCCTCATGTCAAACATCTGAAGAAATATGCAACACAATGGGAACAAGAATTATTTACGGAAGTTGCATCTATGAAAGACATTTTCAAAGAACAGGACGACAAAATTCAAAAACAAAAACATCAAAAGCAAACTTTGAAAAATGAGAATGATCGACTCTTAGAAAAAGTTCTGTGTTATGACGTTGTTTCTGTGATTATGAATTCGCTTTATGAGTCATGCAATGAATTACTTGTGAAAGATCATGCTGTAAATGTTGAGATGTTGCAAATAGAGATAGAAAATTTGGTCAAAGAGAATGAGGATCTTCGACAAATCAACAATGATGTGGAAAACAAAGTTTTTAATCTTCAAAAAAGGCTTGATTGGTGTCAAAATCAAAGTGCTGAATTTGAACTTAAATTTCAAAATCTCATAAGATCTTTATCATTTCAAAACAGTCATGTTCCTGAAAATAATAAGGAAACAAAGGCTTTCTTAAGACTTAAACTGTTTGAAAATGAAAAGGAACTAGATGAAATTCTTCAAAACAGAAATGACACAGTCCGCCTCAACAGAAAATTAGATTCACAAAATCAAGAATTCCAACACATCATTGTTGATCTGAAGAAGAAACTCCGAGTTTTAGATAAAGGCAAAGCAAATGTTCATAAGATTGCCCCAGGGATGTATGTAGTAGACAAAGCAATTACCCAAGCATCAGACTCAACCACTAATGCAAACACTTCTACTTCCACAGGACTAGATACTATCTCTAAGGCTAGCAGTTCCAAGACTCCCAAGAAACAACAGAAGAGTAGAGTCAAGAAGTCTAGGAATGGATCATCTAAGTCTTCAGAAGTTAAAGAAAGTAGTTTGAATAACACAGATGTAATGTCAGGAATAGAATCGACCTTAGCTAAGTCCAATTCTAGGAATGATGTAACAGATGTTGAATCTTTGAATGTTAATGATGATGTTATGATTGATGCTAGTTGTATTATTTGTCGTACTAGTATATTATCTGGTGATCATCAAAATTGCATTGCTAAAACTCTGTTAAAACGAAAAAAGAAACGAACTAGCGGCTCTTCCTCTAGGCTCAAAACTGTTGCCAAGTCCATTTTAGGGAAACCACCACTAGTTGTTTATGAGCAAACCGTTGAAACACCCATAGCCAAACCTAAGACAACCAAATCACCTAGTGCATTCATTAGGAAAAAGGCTGAGACTAGTTGGACATGGCAACGTTGGTTACAAAACACTTCAGGATTTAAATGGTTACCAAAGATAATTACCTCTTGTGTTACTAACCCAACGGATCCAACTGTTACCAATTCTCCACCTGTTTCCAATGTTTGTGATGCAGGTGATCCAAATTGTCCTATGGATTGTTGATAGCGGGTGTTCCCGACACATGACCGACAATCTCAAGCTTCTCACAAACTTTATCGCAAAGTTCATCGGAACGGTCAGGTTCGGGAATGATCACTTCACAGCAATAATGGGCTATGGAGATTATGTTAATGGGAACATCGAGATCAGTCGTGTATTGGTATGTGTTAATTTACACATACCTTTTACCTAATTTAACGGACCAAATAGACCAAAAACTAACCAATTATGCAAAATATATTGTGTTTTTGTGTTTATACATGTGCAGGCACGGATATCGAGGAAAAGGACAAAAATCAACGAAAAACAGCAAAAACTGAGCACGAGATTGGAAAAAGCACGAAATTACGGGATCAACGATAATTTTATTTGGAGCATCGAGGAAAATGATTAAATTTTGAAAGATTATTGAAGCCTAAGCCAAGCCCAACGTGCAACCAGGCCAAGTAGTGAGACAAAGCCCAAAGAAATATAATGATTTTGTATTCATCAAGTCCAACGTATGACTTGATCCGTGTTTGAGCCCAACATTGACTCGGCTACAAGTTTAAAGGATATGGGCTCACACACATATTTATCAGAAAAAAGAATGGAGCCTTACATGAAAAAGGAAAGGAAAAAATATCTGCTTGAAAGGGCACGTGAGCTGTCAACCTTTTCTTGGAGGATACGAAAAACAAAGATAAAAAAGGAGCAACAACAACAACCAGGAGGCACCATTTCATAATATTTTTTTTTATCATCTTCGTAGTTTTCTTTTTCTTTTTCTTTAATAGGCTTTAGTTTTTTTAATTAGTATAAATTAGTTATAATTAGTTTAAACTTTGTATCAACTTTGTTTAAGGTAAGCTTTTAATCATTATTAATTTATGTTTATGTTATGTTAAACTCAAACTTTTATTTTAATGTTTTAGTTAATCACTTTTTACCCACTTAATCTTTATTTTTACCTTCTCTAATCAACTTTTTATAAAACTTTATTTCATAAACTTTTTAGTTTTATGTTTTTAAGTTATAAAGTTTAAAACTTTTTATAAAAATATAATTTTTAAGTCATTTTCTTTCAAAAAGTTTGCTTCTTTTTATATTAAATTTTATCTTATTTTTAATTTTATAAAAGTTCTAAAATACTAAAAAAAAGGTTGTTAGTAGTTCGGTTGGGATTATGGAGCATTGAAGAAAAGAATTGGGTGTATAAGTTTGCAAATGGGTCTTGTTGGATTATTTGGAGCTCGTATTATCTCAATCTTCAATTTGGTGACTTCTAATCCTTTTTCATTTAGCTTTCTTTTTATTGCTATGCATTATTAGTTTAGTCGTTATTTTTAGTATTATGTTAGTTTATATGCGTAGCTTAGAGTAGTATTATTGATGCTTGTTTAGACGGTGATTACCTTTAGTTTTGATAATTAATATATTTGCGTATTTGTTTTTGCTAGCTTAATTAATATGAGTAGTGAGTAGATTTATATATGTTTGTTAAGTGGTGGTGATTTGAGACTTAAGAGTGAATAAGCCTAGAAATTGTTGGTCAATAATCTTTGGTTACTTGGATTGATTTTTGGTTGTTTTAACGGGCAAAAGCCGTTAAGGTAATTGATTGAATCTAGTAATTTTACCTAGATAAAAAGAAGTGTTTTCAATATAAACCAACGTTGTGAGAAAATATTCCTTTTTAAACGGGTATCGACGGTTGTTAATTAACAATTTCCGGATTATTTTTAGATCTTTTTTAGTTGGTTGTTTTAACGGGCAAAAGCCGTTAGGATAATTGATTATTTAGATCTAATAATTTTTACCAAGAAAAATAGTTGTTTTCAAAATAAGCCAACGTTATGAGAAAATAATTTATTTTGACGGGTATTAATTAAAAAAGGCTTAAAATGAATATTCACAATTAATGAGCTTTTCACCACTCTTGACAAGCATATATTTTAATATTATATTCTTAGCTTTATTCTATTATAATTAGTCGTAGTCTACTTTTAAATAGTTTAAAATAGTTGTTTTAAAACATTTTTAAAATTTTCTCTTAAAACCAAACCAAAAACAAACGACAATCAAGCATATTAAAACGATAAACACAAACGAAATTTTCAATTCAAATCTCGCCGTGGAATACGACTCCGGAAGATTTAATTATCATTTTTCCTCAAGTGATTATTTTATCTAATGGGAATACAAATTTTAAAACTGCCCTGTATCTACCACTATCAGTTTTTGGCGCCGTTGCCGGGGAGATTTGTTAAGATTTTTGCGTTTTGTTTGTCGTTAGTGCCTTGAAGATCCTTTCTTTTGAAAGTTTATTTTCTTAAAAAAAATAAATAATAATAATAATAAAAATAAAATAAAAAAACAAAAAAATTAAAATTAAAAGCCAAAAATATTTTCTTTTATTTTTCTTCTTTATCCTCTTAAATATAAAAACCCAAAAAGATTTTATTTTTAAATTTATTTTCCTTTTTCTTTTGTGATTTTCAATGTTTCTAAAATTTAAAAAAATCCAAAAATATTCTTCTTAATCCTCTTATTCGTTTAATTCTTATCTATTTACCCTCTCATACCATTTAATTCTTATCTTCTTATTCCCTCTAAATGTTTAATTCTTATCTTCTTATCATCTCATCGTTTAATTCTCCACAATGATCGATTTTCCACCATCTCATCCCCATGATCCTCGGACCATGGAGGATTTTTATCGTCCGACACTTATCGGTAGAGGAGGACCGATCGTTCCAGGAACCGATTTCAAATTAAAAAATCATATGGTTCGACTGATCCGGCAAAATTGCCAATTTCACGGATTTCGAGATGAGGATGCAAACGAACACTTGAACAAATACTTATCCATCACTCAATCCATAAAACAAAATGGAGTTTCTCTAGATAACATCCGATTGAATCTCTTTCCATTCTCTTTATCCCACAATGCTGAATCGTGGTTTTATACTCTTAAAACCCACTCAATTCATTCATGGGAAGAAATGTTCGTCAAGTTTCTCTCAAAATACTTTCCACGTTCTAAAATGGTGCAGCTTAGGAAAGACATTCTGAATTTCCGGCAATTGCCCAAGGAATCCGTATTTGAAGCTTGGGAACGATTCAAATCATTATTGCAGAAATGTCCAGATCATAAAATTTTGCTTCTTGATCAAATCCTAACCTTTTATAATGGCATAACTCCGATTGATCGAGACAAAATCATGTTGGCAGCCGGTGGTAACCTCATGCGGAAAACTCCTAAAGAAGCTTATGATTTGATCGAGAATATGACACATCATCATTATCAGTGGGACGCTGAAGTTCATTATAACTCTACCACTGTTTTGAGTGATCATTATTCCGATTATAATTCCGTAGTGAGTGCACGTGTCGAGGTCCTTGATAATAACACTATTCCAAATTGTCAATATCAACAAGGACCAGGTCATCCTCACACCTTTTACTATTCAGACTCTGATGAGAGTGATGAGGATGAACCTTCAGAAGTATTAAAAGTTCAGACGTCGATTCCTCCTCCGAGTGGCAATCCCACTCCGTCTTCTGAACTCGTCATTTCCGACTCTTCCCATCCTTCTCCTCCACCTGAGGGAAGTGATATTTCTATGGAAGAGCTCGATGATCCAATTTCGCCGGAAATTGTTGATGAAGATTGTGATCCGGGGGGAGATGCTCCGTTATCATAAAAGGAGATATTTGATGAACTGTCATTTTCCCTTCCCCCGGAGGAAGTTAAGGAAGTTATTTTTGAAGAAAAGCCGTCAGATCCTCCAGAGCTCGAGCTCGAGCTCGAGGATGCTTTGCCCGAATATGAGAATTTTATGTTTGATACGGCTGAGGAGAGTAGTGGCAGTCCCACTTCTCATCCCGATTTCTTTCTCCCGTCTTTTGAAGCCTTCTTCTTTGATATTGATCATTCGGAGGAGACGAGAAGTGGCAGTACCACTTCTCATACTTATATCTCTCCTCCCGAATATGATTCATTTCGTTTTGAATTGAATGATCTTTATCACGAGGAGTTCTCCGATGAACTCTCTCTTTTGATATTGATGCGTGGTTTTGCAACCTTACAACAGGTTTTACCTCTCGAGGGATCTCAAGAGGCTTACAACCCCACCAGGCAGTGTACCTGACCGATGTAGTATAGTGTAGTGGTAAGTACGGGGGATTGATCGTTCTCCACAGGGAATAGTGTCGTTTGGATTGAAAAACTATTCTAATAGGTCTAAGGGTGAGGGAAGATTCTTTTTTGTATTTTTATGTTTTTATGAAAGCAAGTAAAATCTCGGGTTTGAAGGAGTGGGCGGAATTAGTTGCTAGTCAACTAACCTAAATTACTACGAATGCAAATAAAATAAAATAACTGAAAATGAAAAGAGTTGTGAAACATATGTGGAGAGAAATGTGTTTACTTAGATTTCCTTACTCCCTAACTATCTTTTACCGGTTGATTAGTGTGTATTAATTGCGTGGATGACGGGTGTATTCCTTAATACCAATCGTGGGGTGGCGTACGTACTTCCCCAACTCTACAAGCTCCTACTTCACTCCTATGTCGAGCCGGCTAGGAAGCTCCTAACATGGGATCACTAGAATTCGCTCATGCATTAAATACAACCATAAAAACCTTAGTACGCATTGGTTCATGTTTCTTAAGACGTTCAAGCAAGTTACCGAATAGGAAGTTAGCCAGTTTTCTTAAGCCTAACATCGATGAACAATCATCCAATACAATTAATAACACACTAATAACCAATAATCAATAGCTAGGTTTCATTAGATCTAAGCAAACACAAGATAAATTTTTTGTCATTAGTGTGCAACTTTGTGAGGAGAAACCCTAAAGACGAATTAGGGTTTCTCCTCACAAAGTTCCACACTAATGACAAAAAATTGCAAAACTATATATAGAGTTTAAGGGCTGACGGCGTCACGTTATAGATCCTGACGCCGTCACCTCGCCGCTTTTAGGGTTCCCGGATGGCCTTCCTGACGCCGTCCCTCTTTAGTGCTCCAAAATCCGCTCTGGCTTATCAAAGCTTGACGCCGTCAGAATATGGCTTGACGCCGTCCCTCTTTAAGTTAAACCGTGATGGCCTTGATCACTTCAAAGGGTGACGCCGTCAGACTTTCCATTGTAAAATTCTCTGGCTTATCATGAGTAATTTTCATATCCACCTTTTTTGCCAAGCCGTGACGCCGTTTGGAACAATCCCTGACGCCGTCAAAGGTACTTTCCAGCATAATTTTGAGACTTTGTCGTTTTCTTCACTTTTATGCTCCAAAAACGTCCAAAATGCTTCCTTTTCCAGATTTCTTCTCCAAAGTACCTAAAATGACAAAAGGAACGATTTAGGGCAATATTTAATCAAATAAATACGATTTAGGGCTTAAATGACCCCCTAAAAGCGGTACACTTTTCGCTTCATCAGATATCTCCTCCGGAATACGATCATTTCTACTTTGATCTTGAGAAAGATATTAGTCTGGGGGGGAGGTATATTTTCTCATGAGTATTTCATCCCGACCCTCCCACCCGAGACTTTTGACAAAACTTCTGTTGATGATGAAGAGCTTTTTCTGATAATCATCAAAATCTTTATGCTCTTCATCACATATGCTGTGGCTTCTCCTATCCTTCACTCCGTCGGGAGTGAGGATACTATCTTTGACCCCGGTATTACCATTTCTGGTTCTTCTTTCTAAAAATACCGCGGGTATCTCATCGGAGTGGAACTTTCATGTGTTTCAATGTTTATCCAAACCTCTTGAACGAAAGTCCGATGGAGATTATCTCTTACACTTGCTCCCCCATGGACAAATAAATTCGGGGTCGAGTCAAGCTCATGTGACTCAGTTACCAAAAATAAGCGCTTCGTGGGAGGCACCCCATGCTTATCCTTCTATCTTCTTATCTCTTTTCTAATAAGTGACGTGAGGAGGGCCCCTCTTCCATTTCTTGTGTTTCGTGGTTGTTTATGTCCAGGATTTGCCCGAATATTGAAGACTCTCGTGCTCGTGGTTTTTTCTCCACTCGAGTTTCATCATTCGTTGCTTATCCGATATCCTATAATCTTATCGTTTACATCTATCTTTTGGCATAATTAATAAACGGCCTTAGGTTATGTAGGAGAGCCCTTACCTTTAAGACATTGAGGACAATGTCTCGTTTTAGTCTGGGGGTGATCTTTCGATTCGATTTTTGCCTTGCATTTTTGCCGTTTACTCATGCAACCCCGTTTTTCCTCCAAAAATTGAAAAAATTCAAAAATAAATAAATAAATAAATAAATAAAAAGTTTTAAAAATCTTTACAAAAATATAAATAAATTTTTGACAATTTTGTTGACTTTCCGCTGGTGAGAGTAGGAATAAAATTCTGACTTGACCGGCGCGTGTTGAGCCCTAGCTTGTCCCCTTAACCTTTTATAATCCATAAGCTCGTGCTAGTCTTTTACACAAGGAGCTATAAAACGCGAATTCTTTTTAAGAGTTTGCAAGTTCCCGTATTCGACTTTATATATGCATGGCTTGATTATAAGGCTAAGCATTCGCGGATCTTATTATTTAAGATTTTAAATTTGCGAAGAACGAGAAATGATAGAGTTGTTCATAAGTTAGATTGCTAAACGTGGAGTAGTTGGATCTCTTTAGAGCTCATCGAAGTTACTTGTGGCTTCTTGTTCCCATAAGCTTGTTTCACCCAAAAAATAAAAATCTAGGAATAATTAAAGCTATTTTAGTTTTGGCGAAAATTAGTTTTTACTTCTTCCTTAGAGAATCCTTGCTTATGAAAGTTGGGTACACATCAAGGTACTGTCAGTGTTACGGTGTAATAGGCAACTGATTCCTGATAGTACGTGCTATTGTCTCTATTGCTATAAAAGCCGTAGGACTCGGGATTTGGCAAAATATATAATGAATAATGAATAATAATAATAATAATCCAAAGCCGATAAAAGTTTTCTGTTTCCTGACGGTTCGCTCCCGTTGACTCAGACTTCAAAAAGGCAGAGGAATAATATCCAAGGTCAAAATAAGACTCCCGATTCTTGACGGTTCGCTGCCGTTGTCTAGGTTGTTTAAAAGGCCAAGGAATAATAATATGTGCTTAATAATGTTAATAATGCCAAATTTCGACTCCGGGGGTATCCTAATAAAAGCTTCTGTCTCTGGACTCGTAGATGAGTTGTTTCGGTCGTATATAAAAGGGATATCCTCAAAGTCGTGTTAAATCAAAGACCTTGATGTGGACCTCATTTTTGTATGCAACGGTTTTCGAGGGAAGATTTGGAAACTACTTAGCGTCTAAACTAGGTATCTTTATCGGATTAAAACTTATCGAAACGAGAATTTGAAGAAATTCATTTCTCACTAAAAATAAAATAAATAGAGGAAAATAGGAATTTGGGAACAAAGAGGAAATTACACAATTAACTTCCATGGGTAGTGTCGGCAATCTAACTTGTAAATAACAATGATTTCGTTTTTAAGCTTGGCTTGGGGACTGGTGAAAAATCAGGAACGACGAATTTTATCCGTATGGTCACTTCCTTTGAGTCGTGTTTCCTACTCGAAGACCCTAAAAGTTATTGACAGATAATGATTGTCAACAAAGCCGTCACACGAGATTATGATAAAAATCCAAAAATAGAATAAAAGGAAAATCGGGGAGTTTTTAGAACTTGAGATTTCTTAATCTCTTTTAAAAATTTTGCTACTTCTCAAAGTTAGTAAAAAGAGATTAGAAATTTTTGGATTTAAAAACGTGTTTTTATGACATTGCGTGAGGACACGGCAATGCTTTAGTCTGGGGGGATTTTGGTATGTGTTAATTTACACATACCTTTTACCTAATTTAACGGACCAAATAGACCAAAAACTAACCAATTATGCCAAATATATTGTGTTTTTGTGTTTATACATGTGCAGGCACGGATATCGAGGAAAAGGACAAAAATCAACGAAAAACAGCAAAAACCGAGCACGAGATTGGAAAAAGCACGAAATTACGGGATCAACGATAATTTTATTTGGAGCATCGAGGCAAAAGATTAAATTTTTAAAGATTATTGAAGCCTGAAGCCAAGCCCAACGTGCAACCAGGCCAAGTAGTGAGACAAAGCCCAAAGAAAGATAATGATTTTGTATTCATCAAGTCCAACGTATGACTTGATCCGTGTTTGAGCCCAACATTGACTCGGCTACAAGTTTAAAGGATATGGGCTCACACACATATTTATGAGAAAAAAGAATGGAGCCTTACATGAAAAAGGAAAGGAAAAAATATCTGCTTGAAAGGGCACGTGAGCTATCAACCTTTTCTTGGAGGATACGAAAAACAAAGGTAAAAAAAGGAGCAACAACAACAACCAGGAGGCACCATTTCATATTATTTTTTTGAGTAAATTATACCGTTCGTCCCTGTGGTTTGGGGTCATTTTCACTCTGAGTCCCTATTTTTTTTTTTTTGCTTTTTTAGTCCCTCAATAGTTTAAAACGCACGCCGTAGGTCCCTATCGTTAACGCCAGTTATCTTTTCCGTTAGCAAGTTTCAACGTTAGTCCATTAACCAAACAAGCGTTTGCAAAGTTAGTCCATTAACCAAAAAAAATTCAAAAAAACTTATAAAATTTCTAAAAAATTTATAAAAATTAAAAAAAATTTATAAAAATTCGAAAAATTTATAAAAAGTCAAAAAAAACTTATAAAAATTCGAAAAAACTTATAAAAATCAGAAAAATTTATAAAAATTCAAAATTTTTTAAAAAATTAGAAAAATTCGAAAAAATTTGAAAAATTTATAAAAATTCAAAAAAATTATAAAAATTAGAAAAATTTATAAAAATTAGAAAAAACTTGTAAAAATTAGAAAATTTTATAAAAATTCGAAATTTTTTAAAAAAATTCGAAAATTTTTAAAAAATTCGAAAAGTATGAAAATTTTTTAAAAATTCGAAAAATTCGAAAAAATTATAAAAATTCAAAAAAATTATAAAAATTCGAAAAAATTATAAAAATTCGAAAAACTCATAAAAATTCAAAAAAAATTAAAAATTCGATTTTTTTTTGAAAATTCGAAAAATTCGAAAATTTTTTAAAAATTCGAAAAAATTTTAAAAATTCCAAAAAATTATAAAAATTCAAAAAACTTATAAAAATAAAAAAAAAAAAAAAATTAAAAAATCGATTTTTTTTTAAAAATTCAAAAAATTTGAAAATTTTTTAAAAATTCAAAATTTTTTTAAAAATTCTAAATTTTTAAAAAAATTCGAAAAATATGAAAATTTTTTAAAAATTCGATAAAATTATAAAAATTCTAAAAAATTATAAAAATTCGAAAAAATTATAAAAATCCGAAAAACTTATAAAAATTCAAATTTTTATAATTTTTAAAAGAATGAAGAACTTATAAAAATTATAAAAATAATTTTAAAAGAATGAAGAACTTATAAAAATTATAAAAATTTGAATTTTTATAAGTTTTTCGGATTTTTATAATTTTTCCGAATTTTTAAAATTTTTTCGAATTTTTATCGAATTTTTCGAATTTTTAATTTTGTTTAGTTTTTTCGAGTTTTTATCGAATTTTTCGAATTCGAAATTTTTAAATTTTTTCAAATTTTTCGAATTTTTATCGAATTTTTCGAATTTTTAATTTTTTCGAATTTTTCGAATTTTTAGTTTTTTCGAACTTTTGAATTTTTTCGAATTTTTCGAATTTTTATCGAATTTTAAATTTTTTCGAATTTTAAAATTTTTCGAATTTTTCGAATTTTTAATTTTTTTTTGAATTTTTTCGAATTTTTAAAATTTTTTCGAATTTTCAAAAAAAAATCGATTTTTTTTTTGAATTTTTATGAGTTTTTCGAATTTTTATAATTTTTTCGAATTTTTAAAAAATTTTCATACTTTTCGAATTTTTTAATAATTTTCGAATTTTTTAAAAAATTTTGAATTTTTATAAAATTTTCTAATTTTTACAAGTTTTTTCTAATTTTTTAAAGTTTTTTGGAATATTTATAAATTTTTTTGAAATATTATAAGTTTTTTTCGAATTTTTGAATTTTTATAATTTTTTCTAATTTTTTTGAATTTTTATAAATTTTTCAATTTTTTTTGAATTTTTCTAATTTTTTAAAAAATTTTGAATTTTTATAAATTTTTCTGATTTTTATAAGTTTTTTCGAATTTTTATAAATTTTTCTAATTTTTATAAGTTTTTTGACTTTTTATAAATTTTTCTAATTTTTATAAATTTTTATTAATTTTTATAAATTTTTTAGAAATTTTATAAGTTTTTTTGAATTTTTTTTGGTTAATGGACTAACTTTGCAAACGCTTATTTGGTTAATGGACTAACGTTGAAACTTGCTAACGGAAAAGATAACTGGCGTTAACGATAGGGACCTACGGCGTGCGTTTTAAACTATTGAGGGACTAAAAAAGCAAAAAAAAAAAAAAAAAAAATAGGGACTCAGAGTGAAAATGACCCCAAACCACAGGGATGAACGGTGTAATTTACTCTATTTTTTTTATCATCTTCGTAGTTTTTTCTTTTTCTTTAATAGGCTTTAGTTTTTTTAATTAGTATAAATTAGTTATAATTAGTTTAAACTTTGTATCAACTTTGTTTAAGGTAAGCTTTTAATCATTATTAATTTATGTTTATGTTATGTTAAACTCAAACTTTTATTTTAATGTTTTAGTTAATCACTTTTTACCCACTTAATCTTTATTTTTACCTTCTCTAATCAACTTTTTATAAAACTTTATTTCATAAACTTTTTAGTTTTATGTTTTTAAGTTATAAAGTTTAAAACTTTTTATAAAAATATAATTTTTAAGTCATTTTCTTTCAAAAAGTTTGCTTCTTTTTATATTAAATTTTATCTTATTTTTAATTTTATAAAAGTTCTAAAATACTAAAAAAAGGTTGTTAGCAGTTCGGTTGGGATTATGGAGCATTGAAGAAAAGAATTGGGTGTATAAGTTTGCAAATGGGTCTTGTTGGATTATTTGGAGCTCGTATTATCTCAATCTTCAATTTGGTGACTTCTAATCCTTTTTCATTTAGCTTTCTTTTTATTGCTATGCATTATTAGTTTAGTCGTTATTTTTAGTATTATGTTAGTTTATATGCATAGCTTAGAGTAGTGTTATTGATGCTTGTTTAGACGGTGATTACCTTTAGTTTTGATAATTAATATATTTGCGTATTTGTTTTTGCTAGCTTAATTAATATGAGTAGTGTGTAGATTTATATATGTTTGTTAAGTGGTGGTGATTTGAGACTTAAGAGTGAATAAGCTTAGAAATTGTTGGTCAATAATCTTTGGTTGCTTGGATTGATTTTTGGTTGTTTTAACGGGCAAAAGCCGTTAAGGTAATTGATTGAATCTAGTAATTTTACCTAGATAAAAAGAAGTGTTTTCAATATAAACCAACGTTGTGAGAAAATATTCCTTTTTAAACGGGTATCGACGGTTGTTAATTAACAATTTCCGGATTATTTTTAGATCTTTTTTAGTTGGTTGTTTTAACGGGCAAAAGCCGTTAGGATAATTGATTATTTAGATCTAATAATTTTTACCAAGAAAAATAGTTGTTTTCAAAATAAGCCAACGTTATGAGAAAATAATTTATTTTGACGGGTATTAATTAAAAATGGCTTAAAATGAATATTCACAATTAATGAGCTTTTCACCACTCTTGACAAGCATATATTTTAATATTATATTCTTAGCTTTATTCTATTATAATTAGTCGTAGTCTACTTTTAAATAGTTTAAAATAGTTGTTTTAAAACATTTTTAAATTTTTCTCTTAAAACCAAACCAAAAATAAACGACAATCAAGCATATTAAAACGATAAACACAAACGAAATTTTCAATTCAAATCTCGCCGTGGAATACGACTCCGGAAGATTTAATTATCATTTTTCCTCAAGTGATTATGTTATCTAACGGGAATACAAATTTTAAAACTGCCCTGTATCTACCACTATCATGTATACTATGTTGAAGGCCTTGGTCACAATTTATTCTTAGTGGGACAATTCTGTGATGGAGACTTAGAAGTAGCATTTAGGGAGAAGACTTGCTTCATTCGTGATCTTCAAAGAAATGATTTGATGAAAGGAAAACGGGGAACCAGTCTATACACCATATCCTTTGAAGGCATGACAGCTTCATCACCTATCTGTTTACTCTCCAAGGCTAATCCCACAAAGGCTTGGTTATGGCATAAAAGATTGTCTCATCTCAATTTCAAAACCATGACTAACCTTGCAAGGAATAAATTGGTGGACGGATTACCCAAATTCAGATATGCCAAAGATCATTTGTGTTCTGCATGTGAACAAGGGAAAAGTCACCGTGATCACTTTCCTCCCAAAACAGAACACAGCACAGATCATGTCCTCCAGCTGCTACATATGGATTTGTGTGGTCCAATGCGAGTTCAAACTATAAACGGGAAAAGGTAGATTTTGGTAATAGTTGATGACTACTCAAGATGGACATGGGTCTACTTTCTTCGGACAAAAGATCAAGTTCCTTCAATGGTCATCACGTTTCTCACGAAGATTCAAGTTCAAGTCCGTAACACCGTCAGGATTATTCGAACAGACAACGGCACTGAATTTAAGAATCAAACCCTTCGGGAATACACCGTCAGGATTATTCGAACAGACAAGTTGAGTTCCGTATTGATCTTGTTCCGGGTGCTACTCCTATTGCCAAAACTCCTTATCGTCTTGCTCCGTCCGAAATGAAGGAGTTAATGAGTCAACTCCAAGAGTTACTTGACAAGGGTTTTATTCGCCCAAGTAGCTCACCCTGGGGAGCTCCGATTCTGTTCGTTAAAAAGAAAGACGGTAGTATGCGGATGTGCATTGATTACCGTGAATTGAACAAAGTCACGGTGAAAAATGTATACCCGTTGCCAAGAATAGATGATCTATTTGATCAGCTTCAAGGTGCGAAGTGGTTTTCAAAGATTGATCTCCGTTCGGGTTATCATCAACTGAAGGTTCGAGAGGAGGATATTCCTAAGACAACCTTTAGAACCCGATATGGACATTACGAGTTTACGGTTATGCCTTTTGGTCTCACGAACGCTCCTGCGGTTTTCATGGATCTCATGAACCGTGTATGTAGACCGATGTTGGATAAATTTGTTATAGTGTTCATCGATGATATCCTTATCTATTCTAAGAGTAAGGAAGAACATGAGCTTCATCTTCGAGAAATCCTTGAAACGTTGAGAAAAGAAAGATTGTATGCTAAATTCTCGAAATGCGAATTTTGGTTGCAAGAAGTTCAGTTCCTTGGTCATGTTATTAATCCCGATGGTATTAAAGTTGATCCGTCTAAAGTCGAGGCCGTGATGAATTGGCAAGCGCCGAAGAACGTTGGTGAAATTCGAAGTTTTCTAGGACTCGCGGGTTATTACCGACGGTTTATTCAAGACTTCTCCAAAATTTCATCTTCGTTAACCGAACTCACCAAGAAGAATGTTCCTTTTGTGTGGGGCGAGAAGCAAGAAGAAGCCTTCCGTACTTTACGAAAGAGGTTGTGTGAAGCACCGATCTTAGTGTTACCAGAGGGAACCGAAGACATGGTGGTCTATAGTGATGCATCTTATTCCGGTCTTGGATGCGTTCTTATGCAAATGGGTAAAGTGATTGCTTACGCTTCAAGACAACTAAAGAAGCATGAAGAGAAATATCCGACTCATGATCTTGAATTTGCGGCCGTAGTCTTTGCTTTGAAGATTTGGAGGCATTATCTATATGGTGTGAAGTTCATAATTTACACCGACCATAGAAGTCTTCAGTATTTCCTTGATAAGAAAGATCCGAATATGAGGCAACGTAGGTGGCTAGATTTGCTGAAGGATTATGATTGTGAAATTCGCTACCATCCGGGAAAGGCGAATGTCGTAGCAGATGCGCTAAGTCGCCAGAGTACACGGATTCACTCATTACGGATGATTGTCACATCTGACCTTTTCGAAAGAATTAAGTTAGCTCAGGAGGAAGCGTTAAAAGAAGAGAATCAAGAGAAAGAACGAATCACTTCTCACATTCCTCATCTTGATGAAGACAGTCGTGGGATTAAGACACGGTATGGAAGAGTTTACATTCCTTTTCGAAGCAACGTTAAAGAATTACTCATGGAAGAAGCCCATAAGTCGAAGTATTCTATTCATCCAGGAGCTACGAAAATGTACCTTGATTTGAAAAGAAACTATTGGTGGCCGGGTATGAAAAGAGATTGCGTGAAGTATGTGGAAAGATGTTTAACTTGTTTGAAAGTGAAAGCCGAACACCAAAAGCCTTACGGAAAAGTCCAACCTTTAGACATTCCAGTTTGGAAGTGGGAGAAGATTACTATGGATTTTATCACGAAATTGCCAAAGACGAAAAAGAAGAATGATACCATTTGGGTAGTAGTCGATCGTTTGACTAAGAGTGCGCATTTTATTCCAATTAGGGAGAATATGCCTGTTCATAAGTTAGCGAAGGTCTATGTTAATGAGATAGTCGCGCGTCATGGGGTACCTATTTCCATAGTTTCTGATAGAGATGGGCGGTTCACTTCAAATTTTTGGCAAGATTTCCAAGAAGAGTTAGGTACGAAACTTCATATGAGCACGGCTTTTCATCCTCAAACCGATGGGCAGAGCGAGAGGACGATTCAAACTTTAGAAGATATGCTTCGAGCTTGCATGATTGATTTCGGAGGAAATTGGGACGACCATTTACCCCTAGTTGAATTCGCCTACAATAATAGTTATCATGCTAGTATAGGTATGCCACCCTATGAGATGCTATATGGAAGAAAGTGTAGGACGCCCGTATGTTGGGAAGAAGTGGGAAGGAGAGAATTGGCTAGCACGGATATAGTGTTGGCAACGACGGAAAAGGTTGAGATGATTCGAGCCAGACTTAAGGCGGCACAAGATAGGTGGAAAAGTTATGCCGATAATCGAAGAAGGCCAATAGAATTCGAGGTAGGTGACATGGTTATGCTAAAAGTTTCTCCGTGGAAGGGCGTTTTTAGGTTTAAAAACAAAGGGAAATTAAGTCCACGGTTTATAGGGCCATTTAAAATCTTGAAACGTGTTGGTGAGGTAGCCTATGTGTTAGAATTGCCCGAAGAAATGAGAGGTATTCATAATACTTTCCATGTGTCGTACTTGAGGAAATGTTTAGCGGATGAGGCTAGTGTGATCACTTTAGATGATATCGAAATTGATCCGGAGTTGATTTCACAAAAGGATGAGCCGGAAGCGATTTTAGGAAGGAAAGTGAGGCAACTTCGAAACAAAGAAATTCCATTGGTGAAAGTGCAATGGAGACATCGTAAAGGTACAAGCATTAGATGGGAGCTAGAGGAGAAGATGAGGAATGAGTATCCTCATTTATTCCAAGCGTAGATTTCGAGGACGAAATCTTATTTTAAGGAGGGGAGAATTGTTACACCCGTATCCCGATAAGGTACTAGTTATGTAAATAATATGTATTGTATATTATTAGTCTTGTGATATAAGTTAGCTAAATAAATAAAAATAAGGGCATTATAGAAAGAATAGAACTAGAAGGGCTAAGATTGCCAATTGGGCAAAGTTCATTAATTAAATATCCTTGCCTAGATTAGTTTAGAAAAGTCCAGGACTTTCTTTGGT
This sequence comes from Artemisia tridentata subsp. tridentata, assembly GCA_021014915.2. Classification (NCBI taxonomy): domain Eukaryota; kingdom Viridiplantae; phylum Streptophyta; class Magnoliopsida; order Asterales; family Asteraceae; genus Artemisia; species Artemisia tridentata. Next base: position 49,123,539 of record CP139503.1, on the reverse strand, counting down.
CTCTTGGTGTGTGTCGACAATTAGAAGGAAAAAAGGAGGGAAGCTCAATTGCTATCATTCAAGCTATCTTGATCATCTTCAAGTAATTCCAATACACTAGGAAGTCTTAATTTGCATTTCCCATCAAGTAAGTGTTCTTCCCCAAATTGTGAATTAGGGTTCATGTTTGATCATAATGATCAAAGGTTGATAATTCATGATTAGCTAGTTAATTAGTCTCTAATTTGAGATGGTTATGATATAGGAAGCAAGATAAAAGTGGGAAGTTGTTGCTAGTGAAGTGGTAATCTAAGAATCAAGGTAAGTACATTGGTTATAACATGTCTTGTTTAGCTTTATCATATTTTGGTATGATAATGTTTATTGTGTTAGCTTTATCATGTTTGTTTACATGATAATGGTGAAGTATAGGGTATAGGGTGCGTTAGCTAGTATGGATCCATTCTAGATGTAGCTTAGTTAGTCGTCGGGCTAACTATGGGATGAGGTTCAACCTTAAGGGTTGATCGTGTTTAGGTCGACTATGTCGATGTGAGGTAAGTGCCCCTATATCGCTAGCTTAACTAGTGGTTAGACTAGTTATGGTTATATATGATGTTTAGCTTGTTATGCCATGTACTTACTAAGCGTTTCGCTTATGTGTTTAGTTGTGATGTTTTTCTTGATAGGTGCCGAAGGATCAAGCAAAGGTAAAGATAAGACTATGTGATTGCGTAGTAGTAGCTTTGTACTAGAAGAAGTTGTAGTAGAAGACCGTTCTTTTGGACCAAGCATAGTGAAGTTGGAAGCCCCCGACGTGTCTTTTCGTGTTTTGGGTATATTTCCTTTCATATGGTCATTTTGGTAGTCAACGGTTACTTTCTATGTTTAGTTCAAGAGTCAAGTTATGTACATGTCAAGAAGTCCTTATGTTATGTGAATATGGTAGTAATTAGAAGGGTGTTTGGCATTTAGCCAAACTCACCCATTTTGGGAAGTTATGGGTCATGTCAATGTACCAACACTCTTTTAATATGTTAGGAATGTTATGTTGTGAAGAAGTCAAATTGGATATCTAGTAGTTTGTGCATTTATGTATAAAATGTGTTTTTGAAAGATTGTTTAAGGGGATGTTTGGTATAAGCTAGTTCTTACCCATTTTGGTTATTGATCGGGTCATGGACACTTGAGACAGGTTGAGTATGATAAGTTATAGGTTTGGGTTGGATATGGAGGGTAAACGAAGTGGTCTAAGTGGTTTTGGGTGTCAATGGGTCGAAATGAGTTTTATGCATAACCCGTCAAATTTTAAGGTACTATTTTGGGTGGTCAAACGGGTGATGTTTTTGTATGAAAATGATCTTATCGATATACTAAAGAATTCTGGAAAGTTTGGTCAAGTTTCGAGTCCGGGAGGTCGGGTTTCTGAGCGGGCCTGGTGAAACTGCACTTTTGTTCATGATGGCCTTCTTGACGCTGTCACCCTTTAAAACTCCAAAAATTCTCTGGCCTATCAAGGCTTGACAGTTTTTTTCATGATGGCCTTCTTGACGCCGTCACCCTTTGGGCTTGACGCTGTCTGAGCCGACTGTGCAGATTTTTGGCAGTTTTCGAAAAATCATATCTTTTGATCCGTAAGTCAAAACGGGTCGTGTGACCTATCGTTTCAAAGCTAATCGAGTCTACTTTCATCTAAAAATAGCCTCAATGGCTGAATGTGTACCAAATTTTGTCAGTTTGTAAAAGAGTAACCGGATGTCAGTTTCTTGGTGTGTTTTTGAGAAAAATTTTCACGTTTTTGGTCGTTTTTGGTCACGGGGTGTTACAACTTGTTGCATTTTTAGACGCTGGCCATGCAGGATGCTTAGACACACGCAAGAGTACATCAGGGGGAGTTCAATTCTTGGGTGACAAGCTCGTCTCTTGGCAATCAAAGAAACAAGACTGCACCTCACTGTCTTCAACAGAATCTGAATATGTAGCCATGTCTGCCTGCTGTGCTCATGTCATCTGGATGAGATCACAACTGATGGACTACGGATACATATTCAACAAGATTCCTATGTACTGTGATTCCAAGAGTGCCATCGCTATTTCATGCAACACCGTGCAGCATTCCAAATCAAAGCATATTGATCTCGGTACCATTTCATCAAGGAACACGTGGAAAAGGGTACTGTTGAATTATATTTTGTGGGAACTGAACACCAACTAGCGGATCTGTTCACAAAAGCCTTGCCTCATGCAAGATTTGTGGATCTGGTTCACCGGATTGGTATGAGATGTTTGACGCCAAATGATTTGGAAAAGTTTCTTAAAAATAATTAACATAGTCAAACATCTCCAAACTATCTTTGTAAATATATATAAAAAAAATAATTAAAAAAAAAATGCAAGTACAAACCCTTATCCAACACGTTGTTTATTTTAAAATGTCACAAATTATTTTTGAACACGTGTTGAGGGGGAGACATAATTTTTACCACAATTTTTAAAATTGTACTTGCATACTTTCAGAAATTTGTTGCTTCACGAAGTTATGGTGATAAGATCTCAAGATGGAAAAGTTATGTGCCTTAAATGTAAAAAAGTGAGACTTAGAGTTAGTATGATGGTGGTTTAGGACTTAGCATTCAAAGTCGTCAAAGTTAGGGGACTAAAGTTGTCAAGATTGCAAAGTTAATTAATAGATATTTAAGTCAAAAATTAACCGCAGTTATTACAACTGACATTTCACCTACCGAATTTAATACCACCCACCCACCATCATCAACGGCCGTCATTCATTCTGCATATCCGATCAAGATCTTTGAATTTTGTGAGTGTTTTTGTGCTTAATATGTCATTATTAAAGATGGTTTTGAACAGAATCATGATCCAACGGCTAGAACGATCAGAATTGTGATGTTTAGTTCTAGGGTTTTGCGTAAAATAGGGGATTTATGATTAAGAGTGTTTGTGTTGTAAATAATTGTACGATAATGCTTATATATTGTTTATGATCCTATATTGCATGCTTAATTTCTCCCAGTAACTACAAATTGTTCTAATTGGATTTTAGGGTTTAAGCGTCAATTTGGGGAAAACTTTGTTTATGCGTTATTGTGTAATTTGTTTATTGGAATGTTGTTATTTGATGTTTAATTGAACGTTGGCATGCTTGGATTGTACCCAGAAACACATTAAGTAAATTTATTAAGTTTAAGGGTTTATGAAGAACACGAACTCGAGCAGTTTGATTTTTGCGTTTTTGTGGTTCATTTGTGTTATAACTTAGCCAGAATGCTCAAAATAGTCATAAAAGTTGTTTGTGATAATCTGTGGTTACAAATCATAAGTTATATTGAATCACGATAAGATTTGAGTGGCTGTTCATCGTCAATATTATCGTAAACTCTTGTACAAGAGTTTATCGAAGTTGCCCAAATTATCGCAGTTGGGATGATTATCGCAGTTGGGATACTTATCTTGATTGGGATACTTATCTTGATTGGTTTAATTATCTTGATTGACATAATTATCGCAGTTGGGATGATTATCGCAGTTGGATAATTATCGCAGTTGGGATACTTATCTTGATTGGGATACTTATCTTGATTGGATAATTATCGCAGTTGACATAATTATCGCAGTTGTGATCTGATATAGAATTTGATCAATTTCCTTAGTTATATCCTTTTATACTTATTGAAATTAATCAAATTTTATAGAATTTGGCTAACTCTTGATAAATTCTTTGACCAAGCATGAAACAACCAATCATAAATGCAATAGGGTGCTATGTGTTGCTTCTAAAGCTAACAATTTCTAACAAACATGTATTCGTATATTCGTATATGATTGTTGATTCAGAAACACATCAATGGCGACTTCACAACAACAACCTCTTCCTACTCTCACCAAAAATGAAGTCTTTCCTCACGGGTATTCTCTGGAAATTGGAAAGAACAATTCACGTGTTGAACTGGACAAGATCAAGTGCTCTGACTCAAGTTGCCAGATTGCAGTGGAGATTCTCAAAGTTCATAAGTGCAGGGATCTTCTTGATAGCTCGGACACCATTCCAGAACTATACATTCATCAACTCTGGGATACCTTCACAAGAAGCAATGATGACAAGTATTTAACTTGTACACTGGATCGTAAAAAAATCAGAGTCACACCTGCCAGACTCCGTAAAGCCTTAAAACTTCCAGATGCACCTGAAACTTCTAACCAATTCCACCCAACACCTTCAGAATCTGAAATCATGCAATTCCTGGTAGACATTGGTTATGATGTTCAACCAGATACACCATTAACCACAATCTTCAAAGTCAATGCTAAAAACATTCCTCAACCCTGGAGAACTATCTTCTTCATTATAACCCATTCCATATCTGGAAGAGATAGTGGGTTTGAGCACCCAAGACTTTCTCATCTTCAAGTCTTATGGGGATTTGTGAACCAGGAACCAATTGACTTTGCTGCTCTCATTTGGGAAGACATAATGTACCTAATGCGAAAAACCTTCAAGAAAATTCCATTTGTACGATACACCAAGGTTCTCATTAGCTATCTACTCGATCAACATCAAGACCTTGATAAGCGTCCTACTGATCAAGAGACTCATGAATACAGAATGGATAAAACCTTAAGCAAAGTCTACTTTCCAAAAGAAAGCACGCACAAACAAGGTGCACGATTGCTAGAATTTCTGATGACTAATGAGGTAAAAGAAACTAAAGCATATCTTGATTACGACAAGGCATTTCGTGAACGTCGTGTGGGTCTTGCTAAGTTGGTTGAAGGATCAGGATCTTCTAAGACTCGTTCTCGAAGCAAGTCTAAGACGGGTAGTACATCAAGTGTCTCCGAACCAAAGAAACCACATCCTCGAACTACTGTCATCAAGAGGAGAGTACCAAGCAAACCCCAACCAAAACCTGAACCGAGTGGAATCATTGATGAAGATACTGACTCTGAATCATCTGAATCTGAAGAAGAACCTGTCTTTATGACTGTTGAAGAGGCAGAATTTCATAATAAGATCATTGAGGAAAATGCACATAAGCAGAGTCTCAAGTCATTAAAGGAAGATGAAGAGCGAAGGGCAAGGAAAACATTGGAGCAACAGATGGAGTATGAGAGAACATATGGAGTTGGAGGATCCGAAACTGTTCATGAAGCTGCTTCGACCCAAGTTAATCCGGTTAATCAACCCGGAGGATCTGGAGCTGCAACAACCAAGGTTCAGCCCGATACGATTAATCAACTCGATAAGGCTGAATCGGTCTCTTCTCAGCAACCAAGCTCGGTTAATCAACCCGACTTGGGAGCACAGACTCAGGAAGAGAAGGAAAAGGATCTGGAAAGCAAAATTGTTTTATCTGACAAGGAAATCTCTGATTCTATGTTTGACGACAAGCAAGGGGAACAACCACGTAACGATGATACAGAAGATTGGAACATGGAAGAAGAAAGGGACATTCTGGGAGATAAAACAACTAAAGCTGCAATGGAACTTGAGGAAATGGCAAGACAAGAGGAAGTAGAAAGGAAACGTAAGGAGGATGCTCAAGCTGACTTGGAAGCAGATGGCTACATACGTTCTCCATCAATTCCTCCAACCGAACTTGCTATGGTTGTTAGTAACCCTCAACAAGATCAGGAACAACCACCAGTTCAACCCTCACCTGTTTCATCACCTAAAACACCTCCTGGGTCACCTCCCGAGAATCCTACACCTCCACCCTCACCTCCTAAGGACTCAACAACTAAATTTGATGAACCAATTCCTTCACTAACTCCATCATCTTCAAGATCTTCATCACCCAAAGCAAAAGCAGCTATTTCTGAGAAAATTCAAAAGGCTTACAAAGGAAAGAATAAAAGAAGAATTGTACATGTCACAAAAGTAGAAGTTGTGTCTCCTGCCGCAAAGAAACTTAAACAAGCAGTAAAGAGAGCACAAGCACAAAGAGACAAACAAGCAACAACAAAATTGGCTGAAATGGAAAGTTTAGTCAAGAACTTGTCTCAGCAAGTGGAGGAGATGGAGGAAAGTAAGAAGAAGATAGATGAATTCCTTGGTTTTAATATCAAAAATCATATCACACGTAAGACAAGGCATTTTGTCAAGCAATATTTTCCTGATCTTCAGAAAAATATAAATGAGCACATTGATTCACAACTTGAAGACAAAATCAAAGAAGTCGTCGCGTCTTCTTCCCAAACCAAACCAATTCAAGATCTCACCACTGAAGAAATTGAGCTTGTGCTTCTCGACAGACTCTTTGCTATCACCTCTCCTTCTCAAGAAGAAATCAACCTGATCGCGGCTCTTCAAGCACACATTGAGAAGGAACCGTGCAAGGTAGATGCTGACAAAGGGAAACGTATTCGAGAGGATGACGAGGAAGATCAAGACCCGAACCCCGAACATAAGAAACACAAAAGCGGGTCTGGGATTCATATTCAGGAGCCAACTGGTAAAACAACATCATCTCTACCTCCAAAACATCAATCATCTGGTCCTACTGCAACCGAACATCAATATGAGCATTTCACGGCTGAAGATGTGGAATTTCAGCCGCAAGACGATCAACCGCATTCACCACCGTCACCACCAAAACCAAAGCCCTCCAAATCCAAGTCATCACGCAGAAAGAAGTCATCTAATGAACCAGCTGTTGTCACCTGGCTTGATAATGATAAGGATGAGCTAGGGAATGAATGGTTTGATCATCTGGCAAGTGCTCAGGTTCCGACTGACGAAGCTTCCCGAGTTGAAGATAGCACGTTTGCTGTTACTCAAGAGATCAAAAGAAGTCTTAACGTAAAGAAGATGACCAAACGGGAACTTCGACGGATCAAGAACGATGCCTTCATTCTTCTGAAAGATAAATCCAACAGTGCAGCCGAACTTGAATATCATCTTGAAAACATTGCGCGCGCAATGTCAAGTGACTTCGACTGGGCTAATCCAGACGTAGTCGGGGGAGTTGGCAAGAACCGTCCTTACATCACTGATTGGACTAAGCCGCTTCCTGTGATACGAAGATCTCACCACTCAGAAATTCCCTTCCAATTTTTCTTCAACAACGATCTGGAACTTCTCAAGAACGGAGCACAAGGGAAGACAAAGTATGCTACGTCAATTACTTTCACACCAGCTGCTCACTATACACAGTCAGCTATTGAGGAAGAAGTTATTAACAGACATCTGTTTGTTAAAGAGCTCGTGAAATATGATCGTGATGCAGAGTTGGGGATTCATCACTGGTATTCGAAACGACAAAGCTGGTACAAGTACAAACTTGCTCTCCAGAAATCACGGGAACCAGTTTACAGTGATCACAAAATAGTGGCCGTTATCAGTGTGAGCGGATCCAGAAGGTGTGATTATATATTTCTCGAAGAGATCACGGTAAAAAGAATTGACAACAATCTCTACACATTCTCTGAGGCTGATCTTCCTGATTTGAACCTGAATGATATCGAAGACATGTACCTGATGAAAGTCCAAGGCAAACTGCAACATTTGACAAAAGAGCTTCGATATGCACTCAGTACCTCTCTATGTCACTTCATCAGGAGAACAATCATCAGAGAACGAGTAGAGGATCTCCAGCTTGGTGTCGAAAGTTATCAGACGAAGCTAAACCTTGTTGAACCGCAATTCCTACTCAACAGCAACAAAGACCCTCAATACACCATACTACACAGTCCGGTCTTTGGGTTCGTTTACAGAAGTACAACGGATTTCCACCGCTTCATGCCGTTCAATGAAATTCATAAGTTCTGTGACGATACCTTAAAGAGTGTTCGTGATGGGTTAGCTAATCGGGTTCGAGATTCAGCGTTAGGAAAATCAAGAAGATGGAATTCTAAGGAGGTGCGACAAGTTAAGGAGTTTATTCGGAAGATTGAAGAAAGGTTATATCATCGTGATCAGATAAGGAGGTTAGAAAGTTATGTTGGGGGTCGTCCACCCTTCGCTATCAGACTATTTCAGAGGACAGACCCAGTATTCTCAACTTTTGGCAGAGGCGGTTGATGTAAGAATCTATTATTCTTATTTCATTATTCTTTCCATATTGGCCTGTGCATTACGGTTTGTGCACACATAACAGTGTACAACCCGGACCTCAAAGAAAGGACCCTGAGGTACGCTTCAGTGCCTCAATCCTGAAAAAGGAGCGAAAGCTTCTTACTTATGAGCAGAATTAAAACCAGAATGTTTTCTAAAGTTTTTTCAAACATTCTGCTCATAAGGACAAGTATTCCCTTGTTAAGGGGGAGTATTTGAAAATATAATCTTTGTTCAGAGAAATATAAATGTTCTTGAAATTCTTCCCTAAAACTCAAAAACAGCATATTTTAATCATAAACGTTTTCCAAAAACATCATGAGTATGCTATTTTTGAGGGGGAGAAGTAAAAGATGATTAAAATATGATGTCTCATTTGCTGGAATCTCTTGTGCTCAAACTCAGAATTGACCCTCGAATTGATGATAGGAAAAGTCAGTAGTCGAAAGGACATGTCCCGGACGGGTAATAATTTCAAGCTAGTTTAACTGGTGATGTAAGCGTGTCTCGCAAAGGACGTGTCTGAGTAGAATGTACCGATTTCGAGCGATAATATTTGAATTTGATCTGGACGGGTAATAATTTCAAGCCAGTTTAACTGGTGATGTAAGCGTGTCTCGCAACGATCAGGTTCATTGAAAGTCAATCAATTCAAAAGTGCCAACTCTTTCCGGCATGTGCAAATTTCAAATTTATTACTTATGCGCACATGTTAAGGGGAGTATTTCTGAAAATCATCAAACTCTCAAGGTGTCAACAAAATGTCTTTACAATTATCGACACTTTGAGAGATTTTCAATGGTTTGGTTTATGGCATCATTAGGATAGTCATGGAGTTATAAGGTGACTAAGGTTAGGGAAAACCGTCCTATGATCCGCCAGAGCCGGAGGGATCTACCCAAGGACAATACCAATAGTTTAGAACTAGAAAATCCTAGGTATGATATTAAAAAAAAGAAAATGAATGAAAGGAGAAAGAAGGGGTTGAAGAATTAAAAAGAAAAGCAAAGAAAAGGGTGAAAAGAAATAGCCCTCCATTTGTTCAACCTTAGGGCAGACACCGGGTTCAATTCATAATCTACTGGTTGATGAGCATCACCGGTATTGAAGACTAAAGACGTCATGGACCCAGTGACTCACTAATAAACCTTCTAAGCCACTCAAGTGTCTCTCAAAAGACATTTGTTTCATTCACACGGAGAACCCTTCATAATCTATTGACCCCTCATTACGAGAGTGTTGATATTGAAAAGGAGGCAATCTGCTCCACGCCTCCGACGACCAAACAAATGTGCACTAATTGAGTCTAGAGCCATGAAATTCATAAAAGATCTCTTAGGTACAGTTAGTATTACTCTGCTGTTCTACATCATGGGCAGCAGATGTAAAATTAAGAAAGTGTCCTTCGCAGATCTTAGCAGTCTGCCAAGAACATTCATGAGAGAAGTCACAATTGTGATTATCAATGATTGAATGGAAATCCTGCCAGAGCAACATCAAACAACTCTAACAGCAGGTCACTTCGGTAACTCCTTGTGGGTTACGCTTAGTGTTTGCTCCAAACGGTCTACAGTCGTGGGGTGATCTCCAGCGACTCACTGAATCGTGGGTGCACTTCGGTGTGTCCGTGTTATCCCTTTCGGGGGAATCCGGTTCAGAACGGTATGGGTTAGGATTTGAGAAAGTCTTCACACTATGCTGTTGACGATCTCAAGTCTGAGCCTGTAAGTACCGGTTGGTTCGTGCTGATGCTGCTGTTGCTGCTGCTGCTGCTGAGGAGCTGGAGTTCGACCATCACGACTCCATCATGTTCATATCTTGAATAAATGTTCTCTCAAAGACTCAGTAACATCAAAAGTTCAACATATGATACAGTAAAGTCAAAAGTTCAACATATGATACAGTAAAGTCAAAAGTTCAAGCACTTCAACCTTTCTCAAGTTTTAAGATTGAAAAGTTAGAACATGTTACAGAAAACAAGTCAAAGACATATGAGCATGATGGAGAAGACGAGAAGACGTTAAAGATTGGCAGCTCGAGACAACATCATATCATCTCAAAACAAGAACAAAGAAACAAAGATTATAAAGACGTCGGAAGCCCAAGAAGCAAAGAAGACGTCAAGCAACATCGATGATCAAGACTTAGGGGGAGATTGTTAGGAACACATTTTGTAATATTTCAAGTCTTGTTCAAATGCGATAAAATGTTGCTTACATGGACTTTATGTTTGTAATTATAGCCCGGTCCATTAGAAGTCCATGGGCCGGCTAATGAAGAGTAAAATGTAATTAGTTTCTAGAAGGTCACCCCATGTGCTTAACCCTAGATCGTTGCCTATAAATAGAAGGCATGGGGTGCCTCATTTTATGTTGGTTATTCATGTATCTTGCGTAAGCCATGCTCTTGTATCGTATGAATTGAATTTCCATTCCACATCTCTTCTTTTCTCATCTTATTCTTCTTCTCTTATTGCTTATTCTCTTTACCTCTTAATCGTAGCTTATTATATAGTAGTAGATCGTATTTTAGCTTTCATTCGTGGGTGTGTGTTTGAGATATTAGCGACCTACAATAATTAATTTAGTTTTTTAAATTGGACGATTTAACAATTCCAAAACTGACATGCTATACGTATTTGGGAAAGATCAAGATAAAAGGCTTACTTGCTTCAAGGTAAGCAGGTTGAAGTTATGCAACGTGAATAAAGAAAATGAGGATATAATTGTAATTTAACACAAGCTCATGATGTTAGTGACTCGCTTTCCTTCCTAATCCTCTTAATTTTGGGAGGAACAAATCTACACACAAAAAACCATAACTTCCCTCTCTCACCCCTTCCTGTCCCCTACCTTTCCATCTAAAAAAAAACTCAAGAACATCAATATTTGTAATTTCCCTTCTCATCCCTTACTTTTCCATCTTAAAAAAAAACTCGAGAACAAAGTGTTAGAGAAACCTTGATTTGATTGTTTTGCTTAAATCCATGCCTTTTAATCTAATGCTTTCAAACTTATATCTGTAAACCAACGATTTGTTATTTTTTGTATAACTTGAACAGGGATATTTGGTAGCAACATCTACTCTGCTTCCATCTCAAAGACTCCTAACTTAAAGTGGAACATTAGAGACTTGCTTCTAAGCAACCAAGTTGGTAACGACGCTGATTTTGCTACTGATGAAAATGCAATCCGCAAATGGGGGGCCTTCTTGAATGCAAATCATCAATCACCCATATTATTGGTACTTGATGACGTGTGGTCTAATTCCATTATCCATGACTTCGAATCCAGTTACCATGGATACAAAATTCTGGTTACATCTCGGACCACTTTTCCTCAATTCAATACATATAAATTGCTCCCTTTGGACGACCAAGATGCCATTGACTTGTTACGCTACTCTGCATTTTCCGAATGTGCAAGGAAAACTACTCGTGATAATGATAATGGCGATGACGATGAAATACTAGTGACAACCAAAATTTACACAATGACAACCAAAATTTGTATAAAATGATTTAGGATTTATCTTTAAAATTTGTACTTTAGACGCACTTTATATTAGACATGTTATTATAGCTATGGATACTTAAATTCAAATATCCGAAATTTCAGATATCCGAAATCTCGGATGGTGGTTGTATATATCCGAAATTTCAGATATTGTGAATTATATTTTGAGAACCTTTTTTTCATTTTGTTGTGAAAAAAGCAAACTATATTAGTAAATGATCTTCAACAATGTAGAATATCACGATTACTAATTGAATATTATGATTACTAATGTATGAATACACGTTGAGATAAACCAAAGCTACGGTAGAAAAGACCTCTTTGACTTATTTGAACTAGGGCTGAGCAAATCCACCCGAAAACCGACAAACCGACCGAAATCGGACCGAACCGAACCGAACCGACCTTTTCGGTTCGGTTTCGGTTTTGTATATTTATTTCGGTTTTTGTCGGTTTCGGTTCGATTCGGCTGAGTACAAGAACCCTGAGTATTATGTTTAGATGTTAGGACCAATGTAATGATATTAATAAAATGATAGCCCATGTTTTGTTATATCAATGTCCTTAATAGCTTTCTAGTATATTCAGTGTGAAAAGAAGCCCATTTTTGCTCACTCATAACTGATCAAACACTTAGGCATAATTTATATCCAAATAGGGGGAGATTGTTGGGTCCGTCAGTACCCAAGCGTCCTGAAAACAGGATTTGAATACAAATTAGCCAAGTGTTAATCAACCTTAAACACTCTCAAGTCACTGAGTGAACAGTCACTCAGTGAGTTACCTTCAGGATGCTTAGGACGAGTCTAAGAAGAAAGATTCACCATTCAGTGAGGCGAAACTCCCTGAGTAGGACTTAAGCCAAAGAAGAAGGTAATGGGTTCAGTGAGTAATGACAAGAACTCACTGAACCCCAGTCTCCTCAACAACTATGATGATTGAAGACTGAAGACTGAAAACTGAAGACTGAAGACCTAGACTAAAGAATCTGAAGTCTGAAAGAAATGCGGGATTAGGCGGGAAGAGTTTGAAAAGATAAGGAGAAGTCTTATCGGGCCGAAAGCAAACTTTCTCTAAAGCGGCTTAAAGTCAAGATACAATAGCTGACACTCGGAAAGCACTTTTAGCTTATTCCCAATGTAGATTCTTGGAAATGACAAATACTGTTTGTATTTGTCAAACTAGCTAGGTTATTCTTTTTGTACTTCTAAACATGTGCTCTTTTATACTTGTGTATAAATAGGAACAGATGGGAGAAAAGTGGAACAAGTTTTGTGCATTAAAAGCTTAGACTTTCACAAAACCACTTTTCTCCTCCAAAGAGTAACCACGTCCCTGAGATAGCTCAGTGGGTCATTATTGTTGCCACTCAAGAATAACTTGAGTTTAGAGAGGAGAACACACCATACCTTGTCTATTTGATCCCAAGTGTTTATTCCGCAAACACTTGGGTAATAGATTCTTTTGATTAATTTATAATAATAATTTAAACGTTGAAAAACTTGTTTTTTTTATATTTACGTTTTACTTATCAGTTATAATTAATCAATACATTATCTCAGTCATGGAACATAATTAGATTAACTTTGTAGTTACTTCTACTTGTGTAAAGGGAACAACAAGTGGTATCAGAGCCTCAGGCTTATAAAATCTTTTCAAAAACTAAGAGTGTTTAAGGTTTTTAAAACCAAGATCCTACTATGGCTGATATTAATGTGCCCCAGCTCGTCGATAAAAAGGGTGGTAGCTATTCAGCTGTTGCTCCCAGACTCGAAGCTGGAAAATTTAGCAAGTGGAAAAAGCGAATGCTTTGCTACTTGACTGGTATGGAACCATACTACATCACTTGTATCAATGAAGGTCCTTATATCCCTAAGACTGCTGAGGGGTGAAACAAACCTGAAGCTCAGTGGACTATAGATGAGAGAAGGGTGGTCAATCAAAACCAACGCCTGAAAAGCATAATTATATCTTGTCTTCCTGACGATATAATGGAATCAGTCATTAATTATTCTACAGCCAAACAAACTTAGGTTGACTTGATTAATAGCTTTGAAGGTCCCTCAGATACCAAGAAAAACAGGATCATGGACCTGAAACTTGAGTACAACACTTTCAGGGCAAAGGACTCTGAAAGTCTCTCTCAGACATATACCAGATACAAGACCCTGATAAATGAATTGTCAAATGATGGTGTAGTTTTGTCTAAGCATGAGATCAATGTTGGCTTTGTCAACAGTCTCCCTGAGAAGTGGCTAAACTTCTCACAGGGCCTCAGGAATGCTAACCACATTCAGACCCTTGAGCTCCCTGAGATATATGGGAAGTTTGTCTATGAGGACAACTTAATCTCTAGGAGATACCCTGACTTAAAGAAAGCTCTAGAGACCAAAAAGACCCTGACTTCCTCACCCATATCAACTGCCTTTTATTCTAATGGTGTTGCGCAGGATTTTCAAGAGGATTCTGATGATGAGATTGATGAAAGAACTAGTGATGAGTACCTAAATGACTTACACTTGGAATTCCAAGAAAGGGCACTCCTTGCTAATTCAAAACGTTTTATCAAAAGAAATCAGTCAAACTTTTCAAAAGCTAAAGCAAATGAAACCACTGAATGTTTCAAATGTGGTAAAAATGGTCATTTTGCTAAAGATTGTTATTCAAAAACCATCTCAGAACCCTCTTATAAATTTTCTGGAAACAGTTCCTTTTCAGGAACTAGCAAGTTTCAACCTAAAATGCTTCAATCGCCCCAACATTTTCAAAACAATAATGTTCAAAGGGGTCAAAAAGATTTTGAGGCTAAATATAGGAATGCTAAGGCTAAACTTGCCCTCCTTAAAGCTAATCCCTCAATGTCTCAGGCTGCTCAAACTTCCAAACCTGTTCAGACAAAGAACAAGGTTCTTGTAGCCGAAGCCTATGACTGAGATGAAGAAGAGGTCTCCTCAGAAGATGAGAAAATTAGAGTAAGTGCACTGATGGCACTTTCTGAAGGTGATCAACTGCCTGTTGGAAAAAGCCATGCAAGGAATGGAGAATGGGTCAACATAACCATGAAGAAGGTAAATATTTTACTTTCAATGGATGATGATTCTGACTGGCAGTCCTATATGAATTACATTTGTGTAGATCTTAAGTTTGTAGAAGAACAAAGGCTTAATTTGCTTTCAAAATATAACAATCTTGTGTTAGAATTAAATAAGTGTAGAGATGAATTGCTTGTATTAAAACAGGCCAAGTTAGAAACTATTACACTACAAATTCAAAACACTGAGATTTTGAAACAAAATCAAGCTCTTCAAAATGAACTTAACAAAGAAAAGGCTGTCATTGAAGGCTGGACTAAAAAGAACCCCAAAGTCTATGAAACTGTGAGTCTAATTCCTAGTGAAAACAAGAAAGTTATAGGAATAGACCCCCAGTGAAAGTCACAGAGAAAAGGCTTTTATTCCAGCTGGCATATCTTTTGAGCAGGAAATGGAACCCAAGTCAAATGACTGGATTGTCAGGGACAACCCAGTCAGTAAGTTACCAAACTTTGAGACTGGAAAAATCTTGCTTCCTGAAAGTCAGGCTCTGAAAAATATGCTTGGACTCACTGACCAACCCAGTAGTACTGAGTCAGTCAATGAGTCTGAATCAGAATCATTTACACCACTCCCACCTCTGAAAGTCCTTCAGGGAGCTGCACCAAGCTCAGACCTCACACCATTGGTCTACTCTCAGCATTCTCCAAAGGAGAAGCCAGGAATGGGAAAAACCATCCTGAAAAGGCAAACCCCTGAAGTCTCAGTTCATATCGATGACTCATCAACTTCAGTCCCTTCTGAAGTAAAAACAAAAAGCCCTGACTCAAAAATTGACCAGTTGGCCGAGCTTGTCAGAAAGTTGAGTGAGAAGATTGAATTTTTTGAGAAGCCTTCTCAATCAAAGAAGAAGGAACCCAAATCAGCTTCCTCAAGCACCAAACCAAAACCCTCCAAACCTCTGCAAAGGTGTGAGCTGTGTCACTATACCAATCATTCCACAGATGATTGTTTTAGAATCGTTTACTGCATGATATGCAAAAAGGAAGATCACAGGACCTCTGATCACCAATCATACACAGCCACATCAAAGATTGCAAAATTTAAAGCACAGGCTTTAAAGTATCCCTCTGATTCTAAACAGAAACAGAAACAAAAGGCCAAGCCTTTTACACCTTGCCCTCACTGTGGCTTCAATGACCACCTTCCTGAGGATTGCCTAATGGACACAAGTTGTGACATATGTGGTGATCCCACTCATGACACCTCAGGACATGAGAAGGTCATTCAGACTAGAAGAGGAACTCCCAAGACATCCTCTCAGTCTACTGAGTCTACTTCTGCAATCAAATGCAAAACTTGTGGTAGCTCAGTCCACTCAACCACTGACCATGAATCACTTGCTACTTTTAAGAAGGCTACTAAAGCCAAGCCCCCCAAGAAGAGGGGTCCTAGAAAGAACTAACTCAGTTTACCATTTATGCAGAGACATGCCAGGGAGCCAGTTTGGCATCTAGATAGTGGATGTTCAAGGAGCATGACTGGTGTGAAAGAGTATCTGCACAAATATGTAGAAGAACCAGGACCCAAGGTGATATTTGCTGATAACTCATCATGTCTTACTGAAGGTTATGGTTCAGTAAACTGTAGTGGTATAGTCTTTACTAGGATAGCTTATGTCAATGGTCTTAAGTACAATTTAATCAGTGTCAATCAACTATGTGATGCAAAGTACATAGTTTAGTTTGATGATAAGCAAGGAACCATCTTCAATGCAAATAAGGAAGTTGTCCGTATTGTACCAAGAAGTCAAGATGTTTATGTGTTAGAAATGTCCAGTCTAACTCAGAATGGAACTTGTCTCTTTGCTAAGGCCACTGAAACCCTCAACTGGCTTTGGCATAAAAGACTCTCCCATCTGAACTTCAAAAATACAAACAATCTTGTGAAACAAAATAATGTCCTTGGCTTACCATCAATTGTGTTTTCAAAGGATAAACCATGCTCTGCCTGTGAAAAAGGTAAACATCATAGGTCATCCTTTAAAACCAAAACCAACTTTTCCATCAAGAACTGCCTTCATCTTCTCCATATGGATCTCTTTGGACCCATCAGTCCTAGATCCATTAACCATGAGAAGTATACTCTGGTCATTATGGATGAATACTCAAGATACACTTGGGTTTACTTCCTGACAAAAAAGAGTCAGGCAACTGAAACTATAATGTCCTTTGTCAGGAAAATTGAAAATCAGAATGACATTAAAGTCAAACAGATTAGGACTGACAATGGGACTGAGTTCAGAAACCAAGAGCTTGAAAGTTTCTGTGATGAGAAAGGTATTTCCCAAAAAATTTCCTCTCCTTACACACCGGAACAAAATGGTGTTGCTGAAAGGAAGAATAGAACACTCATTGAAGCTGCCAGGACAATGCTAAATGGATCAGTCCTTTCCAAACACTTTTGGACTGAAGCAGTCAAAACTGCCTGTTATACACAAAACAGATCCATCATTGTCAAGAGACATAGCAAAACCCCATATGAGTTATTCAAGGGAAGAATCCCTGACATCAGCTACTTTCATGTCATTGGGTGTCCTGTGTTTATTCATAATCACAAGGATCACTTAGGGAAATTTGATGCCAAGGCTGATGATGGATACTTACTAGGATACTCTCTTGTCTCAAAGGCCTCTAGGGTGTTCAACACAAAGAGACAGCAAACTGAAAAAACATTTCATGTTACCTTTGATGAGAGCACTGAAACAATCAGGTTCTCAAATACCTCAGTGGAAGAGATAGGAATTGATGATTCATCAAGATATCCTCCTGATGAATATCATCCTGATAGCAATTCTTCCACTCAGTATCAAGCAA
Organism: Artemisia tridentata subsp. tridentata; assembly: GCA_021014915.2. Taxonomy (NCBI): domain Eukaryota; kingdom Viridiplantae; phylum Streptophyta; class Magnoliopsida; order Asterales; family Asteraceae; genus Artemisia; species Artemisia tridentata. Next base: position 49,106,066 of record CP139503.1, on the reverse strand, counting down.
ATGCTGATATCTCCTACCACATTGTCCCTCACAACTTTCCTTACCCAACCATCACTGAGTTTGTTGAAGCACAAACAAGTACTGATTCAATCAATCAGTCTGAACAAAGTGCTCAGGAACCAAACAATCTCAGTGATCAGTCAACCCAGTCAGACACTCAAGATCCTGAAGATCATCAGGTGTCTGCACCAGAACCTACACCTCCACCCAATCAGGCCTCTACAAGTTCTAATCAATATCCAAGACCTCAGGACAGTTGGACTAGGTCTCAAGATATAGAACTTGTCAATATAATTGGAGAGCCTACTGAAGGCATGCTCACTAGAAGCATGTCTGCAAAACTAAGAGCAGCCTCAGCCAATGAATGCCTGTTTGTGGACTTCATTTCCACAATTGAACCAAAAAGTGTCAAAGAAGCACTTAAACATCCTAGTTGGGTTCAGGCCATGCATGATGAACTGGAACAATTTGACAGAAACAGGGTAATGACCTTGGTCAAATGTCCTGAAAATGTTTTAGTCATTGGCATGAAATGGGTGTTCAAAAACAAATCTGATGAAAATGGCATAGTCATAAAAAACAAGGCCAAACTTGTTGCCAAAGGCTACAATCAGCAAGAAGGCATTGACTATGAAGAAACATTTGCACCAGTGGCAAGGATGGAAGCCATCAGGATCTTCCTTGCATTTGCAACCTACATGAACTTCAAGGTGTACCAAATGGATGTAAAAAGTGCATTCTTAAATGGCTCACTGAAAGAAGAAGTTTATGTTCAACAACCCCCTGAATTTGAAAGCAGTGAGTTTCCTGACTATGTCTGCAAGCTTAACAAAGCCCTTTATAGACTGAAACAAGCTCCTAGGGCATGGTATGAAACTCTCTCAGCCTTCCTCATCCAAAACAAATTTGTTAGAGGCAAGATAGACAACACATTGTTTATCTACAGGACAAATAATGATGTCATACTTGTACAAGTATATGTTGATGACATCATCTTTGGCTCAACAAGTTATAAACTTTGCAAACAGTTTGAAAAACTGATGGCAAAGAAATTTGAAATGAGCATGATGGGAGAACTGACTTACTTCCTTGGACTGCAAATCAAGCAGACTGATAAGGGAACCTATATCAGTCAAGAGAAGTATGTTAGAAGCCTACTGAAGAAGTATGAGCTCAGTGACTGTGCCTCAGTTAAAACTCCCATGGTTCCCCCAAACAACCTTGGTCCTGACCTTACTGGAAAACCAGTGAATCAAACTCTCTTTAGAGGAATGATTGGGTCACTGATGTATCTACTTGCATCAAGGCCTGACATCTAATTCTCAGTTTGTTTGTGTGCCAGATATCAATTTGACCCAAGAGAATCGCATCTCACAGTTGTGAAAAGGATACTCAGGTACCTGAAAGGTACTCCAAACCTTGGATTATACTATCCAAAATGCTCAGGCTTTGATCTCAAAGGATACTCAGACTCTGACTATGCTGGATGCAACATGGACAGAAAAAGCACCTCAGGCTCCTGCCAAATCCTTGGTGGAAAATTAGTCTGTTGGAGTGTTAAAAAGCAACAATCAGTTGCCATGTCCTCAGCAGAAGCTGAATATGTTGCAGCAGCCAGTTGTTGTGCAAATGTACTATAGATGAAAAGTCAACTCAGTGACTATGGAATCCATTACAAGATGGTTCCCATCTTTTGTGATAACACAAGTGCAATTGCAATCTCAAACAACCCAGTTCTTCATCAGAGAACCAAACACATTGATATTAGGTATCATTTCATCAGGGACCATGTCATGAATGGTGACATCGAATTACACTACATCCCCACTGAATATCAGCTAGCTGATATCTTCACCAAACCATTGGATGAACCAACTTTCACAAGACTGAAAGCTGAATTGGGAATATTGGATATAGAGAATCAGTCCACTTATTAAATCCATCCAACTAAGTGTATATTCTGAAAAAGTGAAAATAGCAAACAACGCGTACCGGCACAACCATACTTTTAATATACGTTTCGTTCAAGGAAGTTATACCCATTATTTGCATCAAGTCTGGATTGTTAATTTCGTTCTTAATTTTATGAGGTTGATTTATATCGAGTCCTTGTAAGCCTAGAATGTAGCACATCGGAGCTTGGCACAATAGTTAGTCTATAGTGTGGATCTAATTAATTGTGATATCTCGAGAACAAAAATATGCGTATTTATAATCAATTTGATTGGAAAAATTGTTTTAAGATCAGTGGAAAACATTAGAAATACTCGGGAAAATGTTTCGGTACTCAAATTTATCTCAAATACGTTTTATAAGAAAAATAGCCGAATGCCACTTCCCACCCTTGCCTTAAGTTACAGTTTTAGTCCCTGAGGGACAATAGGAATTCATACATGGTCCTATGGCTATATAAGCAAATCTTATACCCACTTTAGGGTTTTATTTCATTTCTGTTGCACACATAGCTCTTTCTCATATTCTGGCCAACTTCCGGCCATTACCACACCCACCTGCCACCACCACACCGCCACTCCACAGTGGAAACCCCAATAAACCCACCCTTATATCTTCGTTCTTAACACATCCCTCACCTCCACATGCCGTAATACTCCTTCACACGCGCCACCGCCGCCCTTTTTCTTGGGTTTGTCGTGTTTTGGTAAGTGGTAAACTGGATCTAGACGAAGGGGTAAGAATACCAACGATTCACAACCCCTTGTGAATCAGTGAAGGTTAAAAACAAAAGAAAATGATTAAAAACTATTAAAAACGTAATGAAATCGTGGTATCATCAATCTTGTGTTTAGTTTTTGTGTTTATGTCGTGTTTTGGTTCATGGTACCGAGGAAGAAAGCTTACCCGAGCTTAGTTTTGGTCTTTGGTTGGTTCGAATAAGCACCCAAACGAGCTTAATAATAAGCTCTTAAGCTTATTTGATTTATTTTGTTTCGAGTTTTGGTTTTTGGTTTGATACTTGTTCGACGTGGTCACGGGTACACCACCCACTCGTGGGTTTTGGTTAAGTTTCGACTAGGTCTAGTCTTGGTTAAGGTTGGATTTGTTTTTGATCCGTTTGGGTTTGTTTGGCTCGCGACAGATTCGAAGCCGAGACCGAGGTGAGTAGTTTTGGTCCGAACAATGTATATTAGTGTAGAGAATATTGTGGTTGATATAACTTGGACATTGATTTGTTATTGTGATGTTTCGGCCTCGTCGTGGTTAGCCGAGAACCCGTGGTCTCGGTGTGACCACGATAGCCTAAAAATGGACTATCGTTGCATATACTTGGACTTATTGACTAGATATTGACTATTTGACCCGGCTTAGGTGACCAAGGGTTTACTGGGATCTAATTTGAACTCGGGTTATAAGTATTGACCCGAGAGATTGATATGAGATTGTGACTCGAAACGGAAATAACTTGTGACTTAATTTATATTTTTGACTTGGCATAAATTAAAAGGAAGAAATAATAAAGTCTTAACAAGAAATATAAATTGACAGATTTTAGTCTGTTGTTTAATATAAGGGTTATTAGACATTTCGAGACACATTACCCGTAGAATACCATATATGGATTTAATGGATTACTTGTTGGATTATTTATTTATTTTGGTCGTTGATTTGGTAGTCGGATTACTTTGAGAATTTTTGCAACACCAGACTTGAAATATATATTGAGACTTGGACTATTATTGGACTTTGGACATTTTGGACCATTGGACACGAAACGAATATAGTACATTAGACTCATGATGAATTTAATGTATTCGATTCGCAACGGGTAAACAATGGAAATAATGTCTAACGAACAATAATATTTATAAATTACACATCACCTAAACTACCTTGGAAATTATTTCTAATAAAGTCCTTCGACTTGGAAACGTTCAATGAACGAACGTCATGGCGAAATTTTACTTTTAAACTATAAAACGAGTATACTTTTATAACTAAATGGGATTATGGAAAAGTACCGACGCTTACCAATCTATTCATCTTATTTGTTGTGTTTGCTATTTGTTATCTTTTTGGTTTCTCTCCGTCATCTCTTCTTGACTCGAGTTCTCATCAACACTCTCCGCGTCAAATTTTGTTTTCTTGTTTCCTTTTGGCGTGTGTACTCTTGAGTCCGTGTTCTCCTCCCGTTACGCGAATGATGATACCAAACTCTAACAAACGGATAAAACGAAATTAATTTGGAAACGAATTTGGGAACGAGAATGTTTAACTTTTGGGAACTTTTACGCCGTAGGTTAATTTATGGAATATATGTTAAGACGAGTTTTTATATTATTAGGTCGTGCCGAGTCCGTTGTGCCATGACGTTCTAGTTGCTATTGTGCTATACAACTCTTGATTTGTTGTGTTGTGCATTTCTTGGCTAAGGTGAGTTCTCGTGGCCCCACTTTTAACGTGTTTTACCTTGGGGTGGAAATGGTACTCAATGCTTTACAAATGTTTTCATGCTGTGAACTACTGTTTTACATGATTTTGGACATATACGTGTGATGATGCGATTATATGCCGTGACATGTTTTGTTTTGTGAGTTCATGACTGCGCAACTGTTAACTCTCTGCTGAGGGCCCACAAGTTATAGGTTCAGTTGGTGTAACTGTTAACTCTCTGTTGAGAGCCCACAAGTTATAGGTTCAGTTGGTGCAACTGTTAACTCTCTGTTGAAAGCCCACATGTTGATAGATCTATCGGGGTAGCTCCCCACGTGATATTGGTTATGAGTATGATGAACACTATAGGTTCAGTTGGCGCGACACTATTACTGTTTGGATAACATGCTTGTAATTGGTATTCATGTGCACTATTGTCCTACGTTATATTATTCACAGCTCAGTGGTCTTACTTTTAAACCTACGAGCTCACCAACATTATGTTGACGTTTTCTAGTACCATTTTCAGGTGTTACTGAAGTTGCTTAGAAGGTTGAGTATTGACTGGCTTAGCAAGACTTAAGACAAGACCCTCCTGGGGTGTATCCCGTGGAGTTGCATTTTTGATATTTCCTAGCGATGTTGTTTGACCTTGAGACTTATGTTTACATTGGATCTTTGTACTTATCCCGGTTGTGGGAATTTGCGACTATTAGCTTTCTTATGTTATGCATGTAGTATTTCTCTATTTAGACACCTTGTGTTCTTGACTATGAAAGTCATACCCCGTAAATGCTATTTCGCTGCGTCATTTTTGGGGTGTGACATATACCAAATCCAAATCCTATTCTAAACCCGTGATCATACCAAATGCACACTTAATGTTGATCATACTAAACGCACCCTTAATGTTTTTGGTGGTGAATAACGATTTTAGATATTGATAAAATGAGAATGTTGTGTTTAATGAAATCGGGTCTTGAAGAAGTCGGGAGATTTCTTCAGAAAAATTTGTTTATATTGGAAAATATGGTGTTGGTTGGAGTTTTCATGAAAAAGACGGCCAAGTGAGCAAATATAACACACTTGGATGTCACATGTACGCCACATGCCCACATGATTCATGACCTGAATCAACCGTTCATATTATGTACTTTGAGACTTAATTTGAAAATTGATTATGCATATCGGTAATAAAATAAGTACACTATTATGTATATCGGTAATAAAATAAGTAAACTATGCATTTCGGCACACAAAAGCTACCATATTATGTATTTTGGATTTTTTTCTTCCCTATAAGGCTATAACTAACTATATTTAGTTTTATGTTAGCTAAAATTTGTTTGTGTTTTCCATAATATAATCCAAATATTGATCGAATACTCCGGTTAAACTATGTGGTCCAGTAAAAAAGTTCATGTTGCCTTTGTACAGTTTAGGTCTAATTTATATTTCAATTTGATTAGGTGTCAAACCAAACATTGTCTCATAATTTTAGGTCCAAAACGCTGTATCAAATTTTGAATGCTTTTTTAATTAACGTTTGAAATGGAGCTTCTTTTACCAAACGCTAGCTGTTTAAAGCTCTTAACCGAACAATATGCAACAAGCTTTTATATAAAACGTTAAAAGCTTTTAAGCGCACCTTAGTACATAGCATACCATGCATGGTGACTTACTGACTTCCACATCAGTATGAACTTATTTTCTGGTGAAATTTAATTACGGTAGTATGATATAACTTTTATATTGGCAAGAGAACATATAACCTAGACACGGTCACGGTTCATATTTTTCGCAGACAATATGATGAAACTCATGAAAGTATCAAAAGTTCAAAACCAATAAAATGTCAGCAAGTCATCTATTACAGTAGAAAACTTGAATCAAACACAATGGAAAGACCAAAGTTTAGTCAATTTTCAAAGTTTTCATATACATTCAGAACTTGGTCTTCTTGACCTATAGTTATCTGAGCTTGTTACAATTTGCTTTAGCAAAATAAGTTGGAAAATATGCTAAAAACAACTTGTGAATTTAGCAACAAAAGTCGTACTCCATGCAACCGAATCGAACCCCTTGCAACAAAAGTTTGTACACTCGATTTCACCATTGATTTATTCAATCCCAAAACACCAAAAGTCACTCCTGTACAATCAAAAGCCTGTTCTTTCTTCAAGTGGTAAGTAGACACGACTGGATCGGAGGAGAAGGGTTTGTTAGCATGTGAACAACTTCCCTCATGGTTGGCCGAGCCGTCCTTTCGTCCTCAACACACATCATTGCAATCTTGAGCATGTCAACAACACTAGAGAGAATGTATCCACTCAACCTTGGATCCAGAATCGACAGTGCAGCAACAGTGTCTGATGATTGAGGGATCTCCGAGATTGTTTCCCTTACCCATCTTACAATATCTACCCCATCACCAAACTCCCCTACTGCTTTTTTGCCCGCTATTAGCTCAAGTAGCACCACTCCAAAACTGTAGACGTCGCTCTTTTCATCAATCTTATTTGTGTATGCGTACTCTGCAGTCAGCACAAAAAAGCATCAACATTAGATCAGACAGACTTATCATCTGAAAATTTATAAACGAAAAGGGTCTTCCAAACATTTTTGGCTAAATTGGCCAGACAAACGGAGTCAATAGCAAAATGGTCTCTAATAATTACTCATAATGCATATATAAAACTACTTCTTTGATACCTTCTATGCTACTATCCCTGCTTGCCAACTTCTTGAATTTCTTATAAAATGTTAAATACCATAACAAACTATAACCTCATATAAACATTCCAAGTCAAAATAAGAAAACATGCAACAACTAGAAAAATATATATATAACTGAAATCATTATTATTGGCATCTAACTCTAATATTTTACTATGCAATTCTCATTAATCACTAAATATGAAAGATCTTTGCAATCATGTGAAGCAAAATATCAACTACTACTAATGTACTTGACCGGATGAATAAAGTAAATTCAACTTACAAATAATGTAACTGCTAAACAGTGGATGGTATAAAAGTAGTACTGTACTAAACTCCATCCAAAGGCAATCTAGGTGTTCTGATTAAATGCATAAAAGGTTGTACTAAAAAGATGCTTTAATAATTGTACTTAAAAATGATACAATTGTAAGACATGTGCACCTGGAGCAATGTATCCGTATGATCCAGCAATAGTAGACATGCTCTCCGAAGCACCAGTAGCATTTCTCATGAACTTAGCCAGCCCAAAATCAGCAACATGAGCTTCATAATCTGAATCCAACAGTATGTTATTCGATTTCACATCTCGATGGATGATATACGGGGAGCAATCATGGTGGAGGTAACACAATCCCTTAGCAGACTCCACGGCTATTTTATATCGTGTTTCCCATAGCAAATGTCCACCTTTTGATCCATGCAAAATCTCGCCTAAACTTCCATGAGACATGTACTCGTAAAGTAGCAGGTTGTTTTCTCGATTTGACACATATCCAAGTAATCTCACGATGTTCCGATGCTTAATCTTTCCTAATGTTTTGATCTCGGCATCAAATCCATGGTTTCTTCCCATTAAGCGTTTAATAGCAACATCGACACCATTTGGCATTGAGCCACGGTAAACGACACCAGCACCACCTTTGCCAATCACATTCTCATCTTTCAAGCACACGAGAACGTCTTCAACATTGAAATCTAACTTTTGAAAAGCGGTCAGCTTCCACGTTTTTGATCTCTCCTTTCGTTTCTTGCTTCTATGTTTTAAAAAAGCCACCGTGATCAATAATGATATTAGAATTACGGCCAGGATAATGATCCAGAGTTTCGGTGTGGTGAAAAAACGTTTCTTGTCATTAGATTTGGCTGGACAATGAACAATGTGTGGTGAACAAAGGTTTGGGTTTCCAGAAAAGATAGTATCATTGAAATCCTTTAGCTGCCCATCGGTCGGGACTCTACCAGAAAACTGATTGTACGAAAGATCTAAAACCGTCAAGCTCTTCATGTGACCTAGTTTGCTCGGTATCTCACCAACGAGTTCATTTCTAGACACATTGAGAATGTTTAAATTTAACAAACTCAAAACACCTTTAGGAATATCACCATGCAACTCATTCCGGCTGAAATCAACCGAAGTTAGCTCGAGACAACTTCCTATCGTAGCAGGAATCACACCACTTAAATTATTACCACTGAAGTTAATCTTATACAGCTTTTTAAGATTAAACATCTCCTCAGGAATCTCACCAACCAACTTATTTGACTCTAGTGAAAGAGTCGTTAAGTTCACCAAACCAGATATCCCGGAAGGTATTACCCCGGTGATCAAGTTGTCCGATATTGAAACACTTTGAAGTGACTGACTATACATTTTGACAGGAAGTTCACCGCTGAAATAGTTGTCGTCTAGCTCAAGCATTGTGAGTTCTGGTAAGTTGAAGACGCCTGGTGGAATAGTATCATTGAAAAAGTTCTTCATGATTCGTATTTTCGTTAACGACTTGCAACTGCCGAGCTGTTCCGGTAGAGGCCCGAAGAAGTAGTTTTGCATTAAGATCAATGTCTTTAACTTCCCTGTGGTCAATGACAGAAGTCAAACAGGTCAACTATGTTCTAAGCATTTATGATTTGTACAATTTATCAGGTATACTTGTTAAGCTGTACAACATTTATTGTAGTCAAAACTTAACTTCATCACTTTATAGTAACTACCTTCAAAGTATCTCATAATATGTTAAGATAAAAAAGCTAACATTTTCTTAAACTATATGATGTTTCATATCAAATATTCTTAAATTGGAATCTATTTTTTCCTAGCATTCTTGACTTGTACTAAAAGACCCCCATAGTTAACTTGTACAAGATAATTTATATCTATTGTGGTCAAAACTTTACATCATCACTTGATTGCTTTGAAAAAGAAAATTTTGAGCATAAGATTCTGATATCATATCAAACATATTCTTGAACTAGATTTGAATACCAAAAAGTTATCTTACACTATCCAAATATAAATAAAATACAAACAGTAACATTTTTGATATAATCTGAATAGGAAAGTTTATCCATTTAACTAGTACAGTAAAATTTAGCTAGTACAGTAACATTTCGATATAAATTACTCAACATTAGATTATGTTTAAACTAAACTGTGAGCAACATTCTTTTGAACCACTCAAGTAAAAACATGAATATGACAAACAGTTAAAACATAAATATTACTGTACCTCCTTTGCACAAATCTTTAGGAATCATTCCAGTAAGATGATTTCCAGTAACATCAAGTTCCAACAGCTTCCCATTCGAACCAAGATTCTCAGGCAAAGAAAACGTAAAATTGTTCTCCCATAACTGAAGCACTTCCAACTTGGGCAAATCACCAAGAAACCGAGGTAACGGGCCCGAAAAATGGTTAAGAAACAAGTTCAACAATGTCAAATTCTTCAACTCAACCAAACTCTCAGGTATACCACCACTCAAATTATTATTAGACAAATCTAATGACTTCAAGCTCACAAGCCCACAAAAATCTAGTGGTATCTCGCCACTTAAATTATTAAACTGAAGAAACAATGTGTGCAGCATTTTTAAGTTACCTAAACTCTCTGGTAACTCACCAGATAAGTTACTACCTCCAATATCAAGAAGCTGCAAGTTCTTAAAAGAACCAAACTCTGGTGGTATCCCACCAGAGTACTTATTATAGTATCCGAGCCAAAGCTTTTCCAGCGAGTTTATCCTTGATAAACTCGCTGGAATGCTGCCAGATAATTCATTACCTTGCAAACCCAAACTTTTTAAACTTATGAAACCCGAGTATTCCTCGGGTATCTCACCAGAAAAAAAGTTACCCCCTAGGAACAAAGTCTTCAAGTTTCTTAAGGTAACAAACTGTAAGGGTAACTTGCCACTGAAGTTATTGTTGTAAATGTCAAAAACTTCAAGATTTGTCATTTGGGTCACTATATCACCAGGAAACACACCAGTTAATGCATTAGTAGAAAAGTTAATAAACCTGATAGATGTCAAGTTGCTCATCTGCATAGGTAGTTCACCACTGAGTTGGTTTGACACAAGTGTAAGATTTACCAACTTGTTTAATATACCTATTTCAGGTGGTATAGTTCCATATAAAGGTATGTTGGAAATGGTTAAGCTAGTTACACGAAGGTTTTGGTCACAAGTGACACCTGAAAATGAGCAATGTGAGTTTCTTGGTACCCAATCTTGTAAAGCTGATGAGGGTGCTTGTGGTGTAATTAAAGATGATTTGAGCTTTAAAAGTGCATCAAGATCTGTTAATGAGCTTGTGGGATTAAGGGTTGTGAAGATGATGATGGTGAGAATGTTAAGTAGGTTTGGGTTCTTCATTTTGGTTTTCTGAGATTTACTGGTTTGTGATGAAAGTTGGAAATGAAGACATGGATAGTGGGTTTTTGGTGATGGTGTTGTGTTTATAGGCCAGCTAGTGAGAGTAGTAGTGTATAATATGGTGTTAGAAAATATTGGAAGAATCTCTAACGAGTATAATTTTGATTTGAAAAATAAATCTATTAAAATATCACACGGGAACATGTACATGGAGTTTTTTGGTTAACCATCACACGTACATGGAGTTTTCTGTTTAACCACTGTGTTTTCAAAACAAATTTAACAAAATGGCTACTTTAAAAAAGGCTGTGATATACGGACCCTCCTTATGTAGGGAGGGTGTGTTGACTTTCTGTTGCCACCGCTTGTACTGTTTGCTTTGTCGGCTTGTACATTCTTTAAAAATAGGTGAGGCCCCATGTGTAAGAAGGGTCTGGTTAGTATGACCCTTTTAAAAAATATTAAAACGATACGTTATGTTTTGAAAATCATGCTTTTAAGGCCACGTAGGATAGACTACTAGGACTACCCACACTAAGGAGAAAACGATCGATCAATCGATCGCTATCGATCGTCCTTTCTGTGGTGAGTCGATCGATTACTTTTTTTTTTGGATGAAGGTCACTGCCACGATCGATTATCGCTTTTTTTTTTTCATGTGACATAGCACCAAATCCAACTGTTTGGCAACAGTACGCAAAAAAAAATAATAAAAAAAGAAAAAAGAAAAAATCAAACTTTACCGTTGGGCGACGGTTTGCAAACAAAAAAAAAATCTTTTAAACTTACTTATAAATATATAACATAACCACAATTCAATCCACAAGTCTCACACTTCTCTCATTTCAAAATGTCTAAGAAAACATCACAACCAAAAGGCCAAAATCCCGATTGCCACAAAACGTGAATTTTCGACCTGCTAATTTTGATTATAATTCGCAAGTACCTCCACAACAACAAACTCATAATCCATTTTTTATAAATCGTTCATTTGTTCCACCCTATAATAACAACAAACAACAACAAAACTAAGCTCGTCGAAGCCCATCCCAACAAACTATTTTTTGCTCACCAGAATCGTTGTATCGTCCAACAATGGATTCATCGATGTCTTCTCAATCAAATTATTAAAAATGTTTAAAAAAAAATAACAAAAATATATATTATAAAAAATGAAGGTCGCCTTACTGTATCACCCAATCATCTGAAGGTCGCTGTAGAGAGAAAGCTGACGTGGCAAAGAAAATGAAAGGAATTAACCCTCCTTACTGTGTGTTCAGCATAAAGTACTACGTAAAAGTTAACTTCAATTACAAATTTCTACCGTTTGTTCTATACCGATATTATACTCCATAATGTACAAGACAGTCTATGTAAACAGTTTAACAAAAAAATACTCCGAGAAGTGAAAGGTATATGTGTACTTCAAATCCTTTGCTCTCAGTTCTTGAGTTGAAATGAAAGAGAAAAAGAAAGGAAAAGGAAAGGAAATGAATAGTTTTTTGTGTTGTTGAGTTTTTATTAAAGGAGGAAAAGAAAGTGGAAAGTAAATAGGGAGGAAGTTTTGTTAAGTAAATCTTTCTAACACTTTTGGGATGAAAGGGAAAGAAAAAATAATCGTATGTTGTGTAAAAACTAATATACCCTTTTTAAAAATTTTGATATTAAGGGTGGAGGGAGTCATGCTTCTAACCCTCCAACCCTCCCAAATTTTAACCAATCAAATCTCTCCACCTCATTTCAACCCTCCAACCCTCAATCCAACCTTTTTTACTGGCGTCCATCACTTTCAACCCTCCAAAATCTTTTTTTAAATATTCACAAATTGTCCTTCAAATTTATAAATTTGCAACATTAACTCTTCCAAAACAAACACTTGATTAAAAATAAAAATACAAATCATAAAAATTAAAAACTACAAATCGCCCCTAATTAGCATTGCTATGATATTGTAATTAATGATCCAAGCCCAACTCTTTGATATAAAATCTGAGCTCAAGATAATATCAGCTAACAAATTCGTTCCTTTGGTGCATTGACCAGCCCAACAAACCAAACAAAAATACCCTAATCTTAATAACCCTAAACACAAAAATCTCCTTCTTCTTTGTTGTTTTCTCCACGGCAAACACACACACATACACAGTCTCCACTGCAAAAAAAAATTAAGGGACCGAATATTTTTTTTTCTTTCCTACGCTCCTACACATTCTCCTTTTTGTTTTTCAATCTCACCCCCTCAACGGTCATAAGGCCTTTTCTTTCAATCCATACCGCAGCGAGCTTTTAACTCGCAAAAGCAACCCGCAGGCCTAGCCCGCTAAACCGGCACCGGTGTGCCCGCAAGCCCGCCCTGCCCAACTCGCTGCCCACTCCCTCCACCCTAATAACTAAATGGCATATATATAATTTGACCAAGTTATTTTCCTTTTCTTCCTCTTCAAAAACATGATTATGGTTACTTTCCTTTTACTTTCCTTTATCTCAAGAATATAACAACTAACATTTACTTTACTTTTCTTTTTCTTTTTCATTTTCTATTATTTTTTATTTTCCTTTACTTAAAACTCGAAAACTGAGCGTTAGAAATAATCTGTTACTGTTACCAATAAAAAGATAAAAATAGAGCTAGAATATTAAATACTAACATAAAATTAGATTTGACAAGGATAGAAGCTACGGAGTACCTTTTTTTCTTTTGTTTGTGAAAAGCTGAAACGAGATTATACGGACTTCACGTCGAGTTAACGGAGGTTAAAGGGTATCGTTATATAGGAGTAGTAGCGTGGCTAATACGGACGCTTCGACGGCGAAAAGACTGCATTTTCAGACTTTCAGTGACAGCCAGAGCCTAGCTACTTTTCACTAGCCGTCACTTAAACTTTTTTACTTGCTTTTTGTACTTTGAAATTCAACATGATGTTATATTTCTTTTTAGGGTATCTTTGTACATTTTTTACTATGGATTTTATGACAACTTTATCATCAAACTGAAATACCAATTATACCAGCAAGTACTTTGGTTTGAAAACACAACATGTATAGATCGAAGGGGACGATCGTACAGACTTCGCAAATTTGAAGACCCCCAAAATTTTGCGATGTAATTATATGCATACGTATGCATATTTGTGTTTGATAAGAGGGTGGAATGTAATTAAATTATATCAATTCTATTATTTGTGTTTGATATAAAGTTTAAGTTCAGGGTATTATATTAGTGTTGGTCTAGATTAGTAAAAATCTATTGTAGAAAAGTTATAGAAATAAAAGATTTAATACATAAAATGGCCAGATTAGTATCATTCATACCACCCTCTCAACTCATTAATGAGTCTATTTGTTTCAAACTCACTTTTTAATTTCATATCTACTAAACAAACAATAACAATGGATATCAAACTCATTCCTTCATTCTAAAACTCTCATGCCAAACACACCCTAAATTTTCTATTATGATAGGAGATTATTGGATCATATATGTGTTTATCGTATTGACCCTTGTATTTTTTAGAATAAATGCATGAAGTATAACGTTTTCAATATAACTAGTTTGCATTGTATCTTATAAAAATCCCGTCGTAAAATAGTGATACCTTTGATGAGGGCCTCATTTTGAGTTTCGCTTAAGGCCCCTACAAACTATGAAGCAGCCTTGATAACGATAGGTATTCATCATCAAAGATGTTCTCATAAATTGTCTTTCGGTAAAATCATGTTTATCTGGTAATTTAGCCCAGAGTTAAAATCAAATAAAAAATAAAATTAAAATTATATGGTGAGAAAAAATCATAACCGCATATTTCAAATATACCTAAAAAATGCATACATTTTCCCTTACATTTTCCCCCGTAATTGAAATTGACGACTAGAATTCCTTCTTACCTTTCTCATTTTATTTTTCTTCTCAGAAGATATCTTCCCATTTAGCCTACACATAACTTCAAACACTGAATATAACGCATGAATTAACAGCTTGTCTTCTAAACATGTAATGCATGTTTGTTTGTTTTTTTTATAGAAAAATTGGCTTGAATATTTCGAAAGCAACAAAGTTTACCTGCTTAGTGACATACATATTTTGTAATTTTTATTTAGTGTGGGCACGACTGCTATCACCTTGTTTACAAATGATGTGGTCCAGAATTGTAACGCAACTTACACAAGTCCTTTCTGTTGAGTGTAGTGTTGGTAAAGAGTGATGATTACCGTCGTGACTCTTGATTCAATTTTGGTGTGGTTTATAGCTAACTCAACGGACACAAACAAACACCCATACATAGTTCACTTTTTTTCTTAAGAGCCGTCTAGCCAAAGTTAAACCATCCTCACGTTAAACTTAGCATTTTTCTTTTGGGATATTGTTGAAGTAAAACCTTGCGGATGGGCCCAACTTATGTGTAAGGTCCTTTGGAAGCTTTCCTCCGGATGGTATAAGTTTCTACACACAAGAAACGCGCACGTTAGACTCGCCTTGGGTTGTATCCCAAGGCCTTGGGTTGTATCCCAAGGCCAACCTTCGGCGTGCGAGTAAGTATATAGTGGTATGAGAGGTGGAACAGTAAATGTGAGTAAATGCTATATGAAAAATTAGTTGTGAATCATAAATGAGGTATGGGTATTTATACTACCCACACCTGTTACCTGTTTGCCTCGGGACTAAGTGAGCCACCCTAGGCCGAGCCTAGTAGGTAGGTAGGTGTCAGATCACGTGGGAAACACAATCTCGAAAAATCTGGGTAAATGGCGGCGCTGGCGGTCCTTTCAGTAGGCATGTCCGGAGATGAGCTGATAGTCCGGACGAAATATGACGTCCGGACACGTGGGCATGGTCCGGATGAAGCATTGCGTCCGGACACATACGCCGACAGATATGTTATTGGTATCTTTTGGCTCACCCTATTTTGTTAGAGTTATGGAAAAATATTAAATCTTGTATGACTAGAATCGAACACGGGACCATGGGATTGCACACTTTACGTATGAATGATCAATGTAAATAATTAATATATATAACTGTGATATATTTAATTATTTGGACACGAAATAACGACTAACGGAAGTTAAGTAATTAATTGAATTGATTAACGACCGTTTGTGAATAAAAGAATGACCGTAAGTGAAATTAGAGGCTCAAGAAGGATCTAGAAACCCATAGGGATGGGCTTGGCCGATCGGCCATAAGGGTTGTATAACCCATTCGATCCAATTTATGCTCCAAGAAAGGTTTCACTATAAATACAAATCAAAGGGTTATTAGTTTTTGATCTAGTGCATATATACTATAACCCTAAATTTGTTTCTCTCTTCTTTGCTCTATATTCGGTCAACATACCCTTTGGTGGGTCGATCCAAGTTTTTCTTGTTAAACAAATTGTTTGGTTTAATCGTGTCTTTTCACTAACATCAAGCATTGATTGGTTATAATACGTGTGTACAAGACGTGGTAGTTAACTTACTTTAGTTAACACAATCTTGGATTGAGAAACAAAATGGTAAGGGGTTTCTCGTTAATCCTATTGCTTGATTAAAGAAGAAGAAAATAGAAGTTTAGATCCTTGTTCTTGCTAGGATCAAAGGTATGTAACTTTTATTATTCGGTAAAATCTTTGTACATGTTAAATAATTGATCTTTGCTTCCGCTACGTGCTTTGGTGATGTTATTTATTTATATGAATGTCATGTTATTTAAATTCCAACAGTGGCATCACGAGCTGTTTAACATGTAATTGTATTACCGAAACGCATAAAAATCAAATTTTGATTTGGATTAAAGATGTTAGTCGAATTTTTTAGGGTTTTATACAATAAAAATTTAGAGCCTAATTCTTTTTTTCTTTTTTCTTTTTTTTTTGGGGGGGGGGGGGGTTCGATCCCTCTTTTATTAAAAAGCTAGTTTTGTAACCCTAAAATAAGGAACATGTGTGTTTATGTGTGTAAAGGGTTACGTTCCTGGAATTAATCCATGATGCTTCATGCAAGGTAATCATAGATTAGGATTTATTATTATTTGCTACATGTTTTAGATAGATCTAAAATTAGGGAAGACTTAATTAATTAAATTAATGAATCTTTTATGTGCAACGTGGTATATCTTTACTAAGGCTTACGCGATCAACTTGTTGGTGTCTGTGGTCCATTGGGTACAATGCGCTCGAAAACCAATAGGAGTCTTAGTAATTATATACATAATAATTCATATATATATTATTAATAGGATTTATCAAAAGGGTTTGCATGTGGCTATATGATTTAATGGTTAAGATTATATGCGTTATTATGTGTTTATTTATTTTTATTAAATTACTTGTTTTTTTTTTTTTTAAATTATTGTTGAATTGTAAGCAAAAAGAGGGTAATTTTTTGGAACGAAAAATAAATTGACCTAATAACTATGAAACCTTGATGTGGTAAATTATATATTGTCAAGTCTTATGTGCCGAAAATGGTTCGCTTCGCACGGTAATTTGCTCCCGGGCGAGACTAGCAATTTTATAATTTATAACATAATCTTTTAAGACTTAGTATCATAAACTTTTGATTGATTGATGAGTTTTGTACCAATAGTGTGAACGGCTCACCCAATGTAGACAAACTATAAGAGGGGTATAAGGAGGCTTGACATTAAATTGTCATCTGAAAGGGACGCGTATTTAATTAGCCTTCGGGCGGACGTTTGTCTCTCCGCTCCTTTGTGCGTCTAATTGGAGCTACCAAGTAATGCTATTCTTATGTACAAAATCATCTTAAGGGTGAATCGACCTCAATTTCACGCGCCACTTTTGTCGTAATTATCCGAATAACTTGGGTCTTTATGACTCATGCAGTAGTAAGATATAGTGGGTGATAATTGGAGGTAATTCTTTGATTGGTGAACCCAATACCTCAATTAAAACTTTGTTGATTTAACTCTTAGCCAAATTGGTAATTAAAATTGTTTTGAAAACTTATGATACGAAGATGTGTGCATGCTTCTTCGTACATATTTTGATTGTCACATCAAAATAAATACCCTAAAAAATTAAGCCCATGCTATCTAATTATAAGAGACACTTGGAATTAATAATTTAGCGTAAGTGAGACCTTGACCTAAATATTAACGACAAGGTAAATTTCCATGGCGTGAGACCGTGACATGGAGTATTTACAGTTTCTAAATTAGACGACTTAATTAAGTTGTAAGTGAGACATTGAAACTTAAAGCATGAGATGGAAAGAAACATGCTTACATTGCAAAAAAAAAAAATTGGCAAATGTAATTCCCATAATGATCTAGGAGTCGGAAATAGTTTTGCCGATTATTGTGCGACAGATTACCATCTTTTGTACTTTCACTACTAGCAGATCAACTGATGTATGGAACTATAGAAAGTTGGATCCTAGTTTTCAAGAAAATTAAATGGTTATATTTATATTTCCTGGGTAATTTTCTTTTTTTGAAAAATTGTATTATTGAAAATACTAAAATTGAATTTTGTGAATTCTTTTAATGTATTAATGCAACGTTAAAACCGTAAACGTGGGACATTCTTTATTGGTAAATTGATCTACACCCGTAGGGGTTTTTTGCTAGAGTCAACTTTACTAAAAGAATAAACCTAGTCTACTTTCTTTGAGAAGAGTGAGACTTAATCCTATTCTTTTTCATGAATGAGAAAGGTATGATAGGAAAATTAGAATTGTCTAAATTCTAAGAAATAACTCATAACAAATTTTAATAGTTAAGAAAATTGCACATTTTATGAGTTATTAAATTAGAAGCTAGACTAGTTACCGCAAATTGGTAAAAGGCAAACTAGAATGATTTATCTAGTTGTTGTGCTTTGACCACTTAAAGATGCTACATACCATTGTGGGGATGGTAGACATATTAAGGAAGAAATTGCATGCCCAATTTTTTCCAAGTTAATTGCATTGATGGATAGTCCATCATTTACAAAGTAGAATACATTCTTTAGTACCTAAGTAATTGTTATGTATGGGATTTCTCAAAAGTGTAGGAAAGTAAATAGCACTGGTTATGAAACACTTATAATGTTGTCAAATCCAGTTGGAGCATAGTGTTGTAATTACTGAATAATGAATTAATGTAATGATCTGTAATTCAGTGGGAGCTACAAGCTTTGTTATCTTGGTAGTAACCCAAATTATCTCTAGATTGTCTTGAGATAATTACTTTCCAATTGTAGACACTTGTGGTGTAAGGATAGTCATGTACGTTTCCTTACTAGACAATGTGGTTCTATATCTACTAATATCTATGAAACAATGATATTGATCACATTAACAAACGAGTGACGTGTTGTTTATATGATACATGATGTTATTCCATGCACAAGTGGGAGAAATCTTATATTGTGTGCAAGGTACAACATATAGGAATATGATTTAAAGAACTGTCTTGACCGCAAGGTAAGAAACTAAAGTTCTAAATATGACTAATACACCTCTAAATCTAGAAACACTTGTTGTTGAAATTTAGCTTAAGTGAGACCTTGACTAGATTACAACAACAAGGTGAAATTCCATGACTACGTGAGACCGTGACATGGATTATTACTGTTTCTAAATTAGATACCTATTAGAACAAGTGTCAATAAGGATAATGAGACTACTTCATAATAAATATTTATGTATTATTGAAATGACATAAATAAATTAAGTAATCTAATACTACTTCAAATTTGAATATTTATGTATTCCTGGAATGTCATGAATAAATGAAGTGATAAATTAACTTGAAATTACTATTGAAACCAAATTGTGGTGTTCATGATTACTTTAGTTATACATGTTTATAATTTATTGTAAAGCTATAAATATGAAGTCTTTTAAATTGTTACAAGACTTATTATAATAAAGTAAGACGTTAACTTGTTATGTTTTTTAATTAAGACATATACAAGAAGTCATTGAGTTGATTAATGATTTATAACGTATATTGGGATTATAACAGTTTATATCTTCTTGTTAAGACATGGACATGAAGTGACTTGGTAAAAAATACTTATGTTATATAGCATGAAATTGGCTTGGAAAGTCTATTATACCATTAAGCTGACTTAGTTGGTGAATAGATAAGCCAAACGAAATATATTTATCTTACATATTGTAAGATTGTCTTACAATATTAATCCTAATGAAATACATAATGTTTATGGTACGTGTGGAACGCTTTGTTGTTGTTCTTGAAGTTCAAACACTTGGGATATGAATCTTAGTAATGTGTTTGAGAGATATTTATGTATTGAATGTGTTTAGCATGCGGAATCTACTACAACACACTTTAAAAGAACACAAGGTGGTGAGTTTAAGTAAATGAGTGAATGCAATGAACAAATAACACAACTTAGGTTAATACAAAACGATTCAATATTATTGATGAAATAATACGGATGATCTAAGTATCACCGGGATTACAAAGTAATCTTGAATCTATGATTGTCAAAAGGATTTGTGATTCGAAGTAACTAAGTTACTTGAGAGATAGTTTGGTTTGTGGTTATTTTTGTTGTGAAAGATTGCGTGCATGAAGAAGTGACTAAGATATCCTTTTATAAGATAAGGATATCTTATTACATGTTGTCAAGTAGATGAATATAATACTATACTTTGACTATATTGGCGCCTACAATTAAATACAACTACCCATGTACACTCTGATATATTCTTCTGTCACCACAGAAGACTATTCTACTTCTACATAACGTATAACAATGAACAAAGACTAATAATTCAACTAAATATCTATTACAAAATATCTAATCGACTTGACATAAGCTTGGCAGGCTCTTCATTAGCTAGCAGTACCTTCTACCCAGAAGGTACTGGTAGAACATCTTCGTACATAACAAAATCAACTAGCAGGCTCTTCATCGACTTGGCAGGCTCTTTGACTTTGATCATTTTATTCCCAACAATCCTCCCCTAAACTTGTTATTTCCATTAAAATACACAAGTTTCTGATGAATAAAATACATACCTTGAGGATTTGAGAACTCTTCCAAAAACCCTTACTTTCTATCCTTCCTTTTTCTTTCACATTGTTCAAATATGCTCCTTAGCAAACTTTGAACAATTTCTGAGTTTTCATCATCTTTGTCACACCTTAACCTCTTGGAGATCATAGTTGAGAGCACTTCATAACTAAGTGGATACTCTTTCTCAGCCAACATAAAGAGTTCAATCCCACTTGATGTGTACAAATGATGAATACTGCAATGACTTAGGAATTCCCAGGTTGTAGATGGATCATAATATGGAAACTTCCAATAATCATCTTTGGGATCAGGATCAAACATCCTATTGAATTCAACCCATAATTCCTGTTCCTTAACATCATTGCTAGAATTTGTGGCTAGCCTAATCTGCACTAGATTCCACAATTCTTCCAAATCTGCTCTATCAGATGCTCTAACTAAATTTTCAAAATTCTTGAAGATAGCAGACTGTCCCCCAACCCTTGATACTTTCCATGACTTACCAAATCTATCATGGTGTATTTCCCAATCAATTATAGGGTGTCTAGACCTAATTGGATCAGCATGTATGATAGTAGGTAAAGTTATCAACATTTTACTTACTTGCTTTGTGTCCAATTTTGCTACTTCTTTCATCTGAGCATCTTCCTTCTTCTTTGAAGACCTTTCTTGTGTGTGTTCAGGAGGAGTGCAGTGGTTCTTTTTGTATGCTTCAATGTATAGATGCTGCAACTCTTCAAATGATTTTCTTTTGAGTTGATGATCCTTCCAATTTGCTGACCTTTTCAGATATAACTTGAAGAACTTCATCTGCTCTTTCTGATCATGTGGCAATTTAAACCCTTTCTCCTTATACTGCATGATCTGCTGAAATACATCATTTAAGGCTTCTTCTCTATACTTTTTGGTGATGAATTCTTCAAGCTTGGCTGTCTTTTCTTCTACACTTAGAGACTCATCATCCATATACACAGAGGCTTGACCTCTTACAATTGGATCAATAGAGATAATCCATTGTAGTTGTGCATCAAATATTTGTGCAGCTTGAGAATCAATAAGAGCTTGAGCAGCATCTTCAGCATCTTTCTGCTCTTTCATTACTTCAAGCATTCTTGAAGCTTCAAGTGCTTTTAGCTCTTCTTCATGAACCCTCTTGGCCTCTTTTTCTCCTAAAGCCATCTGAATTTGCTGAGTTCTTTTCAACTTCTTGGACTTTGGCTCATCTTCAATCAGAATACCTTTGCCCTTATCCTTTGGAGGTGAATCTTGTGATGGAGCAGAAGATTGCTCATCAGCAATTAAAACTCTCTTTCTCTTGTACACTCTCTCAGCAGACCCTTTATACCCCATAGCCAATAGCCTTTCTCTCCTAGCAGACTCTTCTTCTGGCCTAGCAGGCTCTTGCCCTGCTCCAACAGGCTCTTGCCCTGCTCCAACAGGCTCTTCATCATAAACTTGAGTTCCATCATGGAATTCAAATTGAGCCTGTTCCTCCTCTTCTTCCTCATCTTCAGACCTATCCTTCCTCCCCTTTTTGGAAGAGTGATCTATCCTATCAGCATCTGACTGTGAAGAACTAGATAAAACAACCTTTGCAGACTTTTTATCTTTTAACTTCTTCACTTCACCCTCCAATCTCTTAACCCTCTTGACCAATTTGATGTTGATCTGAGAAAACCTTTCATTTTGACTTTTAAGAGCATTCTCTAAGAACTTCACCTTGTCTTTCAACTCCTGCATTGTCTGAGGTGATTGGGTTTGTGATATATGATGTGGGGATGGTGGTGGTGTTGCTGATGGTACTGGAGATGGTGTTGGTGATTTTTGATGTGTTTGTGAAATGAAACCATGTGAAGAACTAGATGATGGTGTATCAGCAGATGGTGTGGGTTCTTCTGGATGTTGTGGTACCATTTCATCAAAAAGTGGAACTTCCTCCCCTCTAAAACCAATTCTCATATTTGAAAATACTTTGTGAGAAAGTTTTGGTGTTTCATAAACTGAGTCTGTGGGAAGCAACACATGTTGTGATTTTCCAATGATGCAACCAATAAATCTTGGATACATCAAAAACTTTGTTTTACTTTTCACATTGTTTATCAATCCTTCAAAAATATATTTAGAAAAATTGTATTTTCTGTTTGTAGCTAAGCAAATGAGAGCAGAAGCCATGTTTCCACTAAATTGCTCCCAAGAGGTTTTCTTCTGGCTCAAACAGTGAAGGATTGTGTGAATCAAAAATCTCCATTGCGGAGTAAGATGCTTTTTCAGAAAAGTGAGTTTGTTGGACTCAGCATGATACCCCATTCTTGTTAAATTTTCAAAAATTTCAGTATCTGGTAACTGACTAATACCATCAGAATCATCCAAATGAAGATGCCTTCTTAAGGATGACTCAGTAAGAGTCAAATGTTTACCATCCACTTTGGCTTTTATTCTTTGTTCCCCATTTTCAGAAGTTTTAATTTTAGCAGATTGCCAAAATTGTAAAATTTGATTTTCATAAATAGTGGGATTGACTAGCAAAGCAAACCTGATGTAGGAGTTGTTTAAAAAGTCCACTACTTGATGAAATGAGGCATTATCCTCTGACTTTTCCAAAAATGCTAACTGATTGTGACGTTGGACAAAATCTAGAACAACTGTGGAAGCCATAATGAAAATTTTTAATATGTTGGTGGGATTTGTTGGTAGTACTGGTAGAAGATGAAAGGTGTATGTGAATTATGATAGTGACTGATGAAAGAAGATATGAGAGAATTACTTTTAACCGACAATAAGAAAGATTAAAATAAGTAAATGAAAAGGCGGTTAAAAAGATCTTTTATATGTAAAATATAATATAATATAATCATCAGTGAATTACATAACTACCCCAACGGCTAATTTTAACTACCAGGCCTAATGGCTAAAACTTTTTCTGACAGGCTCAACGGCTATTTAGCAGTACCTTTTTATACTAGCAGTACCAATTTTGAACTACCAGTACCTTTGAAAGTTTTATAAAAATCCCTTATAGTTTTTAGCAAACTACCAGCTATCAACGGATTTGAGTTGTCTTTACCAAAAGCCGTTTGCTTAAGGACTAGCTAACTATTTACAATTAAGTATGGTTAGTTAACAACCATATAGTTTTTGGTAAACTATCAACCATCAACGGATTTGATTTGTCTTTACCAAAAGCCGTTTGCTTAAGGACTAGCCAACTCTTAAGTTTGTGAAAACTTGGTGAGCTGAATACCAAAAGCCATGATGGCCCAAAGATGGTGCAATTTCCTTGGATGGAGGAAATTTAGAAAGGCAATGATGCTGTGTATCTTGGATGATTAGTTCAACAAGTGAAATCATCTAATGTCATGCCTTTGAGTTGAAACCTTTCTTAGTTTGATCTAGATAGAACTTTCTCCTTTGAGAAATGCTTCATCCCTTCTAGATATATGATCTAACTCTCTCTATTTCAACTCTGCATCATCTTGTATGCTCTTGTCTTTTCTTTCATAAATTGGTCTTTCTTCCATTTTGGGCTATTAATTCCTCCCCTGAGATTGTTATTTCTCCTGAAATGAATATAACTTTTGTTGCCCCTTTTGTTTGAAAGAACTCTTGTTTTGTTATCAACCTGAAATATGTTAGTTGCAAACCAAAAGAACAAAGTGTAGAACATTTGATCTATATAATTGTAAACATTCAAGCATTTATATGAACAAAACATAGCAATTTTGTATCAGCAGGACCAATTATGAACTAACAGGACCTTTTGACTAACTAGCAGTACCATGTTTAAAATCCAATACCAGTTAATTTTATGAACAAAAACACATGTTTTTCAAAGATTTATCATTCCAATACCTCCTACAAGATATTTGAATCTACCTAAATCAAAAGCTTTGGTGAGAAGGTCTGCATAATTCTTTTCAGAATCAATTTTAACTACTTGAATTAACCTCTTCTCATTGCAATCCCTTATGAAATGGTGTCTGATTTCAATATGTTTTGTTTTTGAGTGTTGAACTGGGTTTTTAATGATACAAATAGTACTGCTATTGTCAATATAAATAATGGTGTTAAGAAAATTGTACCCATAGTCAAGCAGTTGATTTTGGATCCAAAGAACTTGCCCACAACAACTTGCACCAGCAACATATTCTGCTTCAGTTGTAGAATTGGCCACCATTGTTTGTTTCTTGCATTGCCAAGAGATTAGTCTGCAACCAAGAAATTGACATCCACCAGTTGTGGATTTTCTGTCTAGTGTTGCACCAGCATAGTCACTATCCGAATAAGCCATCAATTCAAAAGATGATTCCCTTGGATACCAAAGACCCAACCTAGGTTGACCTTTAAGATATCTAAAGATTCTTTTGACTGCTGTGAGATGAGAGATTTTGGGATGTATTTGAAACCTTGCACATACACATACTGAGAACATGATATCTGGTCTTGATGATGTAAGATACATCAAGGACCCAATCATAGATCTATAATTGTGCAAATCCATATCTTCTCCTTCAGCATCCTTGAGTAGCCCTTTGTCTGGATCCATTGGTGTACTTGCAACCTTAGAATCAGCAAAATTAAATTTTCTTAAGATCTCTGCTACATACTTATCTTGGCTGATAAATATGCCTTCTTTGGATTGTTTCACTTGGAGACCTAAAAAGAAAGTAAGTTCCCCCATGGAACTCATTTCAAACTTACTGTGCATAAGTTTTTCAAATTCTACACACAAGTCTTGGTTTGTTGATCCAAAGATTATGTCATCAACATAAATCTGCACTAACAAGATGTCTTTCTTTGTCCTTTTGATGAACAAAGTTGGATCAATCCTGCCTCTTTGGAATCCACTTTCTAGTAGAAAACAAGCCAATGTTTCATACCATGCCCTTGGAGCTTGGTGTAGGCCATACAAAGCCTTGGTAACTTTGTAAACTTTATCTGGATACTCAGCATCAATGAAGCCTGGAGGTTGAGATACATATACTGGTTCTTCAATTTCACCATACAAAAATGCACTCTTAACATCCATTTGATAGACAGTGAAGCCTATGAATGAAGCATAGGCTAAGAAAAGCCTAATTGCTTCAAGTCTTGCAACTGGAGCAAACACTTCTTCATAATCTACCCCTTCCTCTTGAGTATATCCTTGTGCTACCAATCTAGCCTTGTTTCTGATCACTATACCCCTTTCATCTTTCTTGTTTCTGAACACCCATTTGGTTCCAATTGCCCTATGACCTCTTGGCAAATCAACCAATATCCAAACCTTCTGAATCTTGAATTGAAGAAGCTCTTCTTGCATAGCTTCCACCCAACTTGCATCATCTAAAGCTTTGTTTATATTTTTGGGTTCAGCCTGAGATAGAAAACATGAAAACAGGCATATATTGGAATTATCATTATTCTTTTCTTCATACATAGAGGAGATAAACCCTTCTTCATCTGTAGATAAGACTTGAGATAAACCAACTTGAGATCTTGTTCTAACACCAGAAGTCATGCTTCCAATCACATCATCAGTTGAGTGATCTTTGAGAATTCTAGTGTTTGGTGTTTTAGGAACTTCATATGTAGTTGGAAGATTGCTAATCCCAACTTCTTCTTGAAAAGAATCTTCTATTTGAATATTCAATGGCTCAGCAGTACCAATACTTGTACTAGCAGGACCATCTGAAGAACTGGCAGTACCATTGTCATAAGCACCACTTTCTTGATTCTTTTGATTCTGAGTTCCTTGATCTTCTTCATTGCCTTCAATTGTTGTGTCTGAAGGTCCTTCTTCACTTGAAGATAGATCCATACTTTTCCAAATTGGCATCCAGATGTAATCTTGATTTTTAGGAGAGTCAACATTGTCTTCAGAACCTGCATTTTCATTAGCATTTGTACCTGTAACAGGCACATAATTCATAGATTCTGAAAGCCTATCAACATCAAACATCCAATCTGGTCCAACTCCTTTCACATTTGCTAGTTTCTCTTGAAACTCTATGTGAAGATTTTCTTCTACTAGCCTAGTGCAAGTGTTAAACACTCTGTAGGCCTTACTCTGCAAGGAATACCCTATCAAAAAGCCAACATCTGCTTTTCCATCAAATTTGCCTAAATGATCTTTGGTATTGAGAATAGTGACATGACAACCAAAAGGTCTCATAAAACTTAAAGATGGTTTTCTACCAAAGAAAAGTTCATAAGGTGTTTTTCTATGTGGTTTTGTCACAAGAACCCTGTTTTGTACATAACAAGCAGTACCAACTGCTTCAGCCCAAAATGAAATAGGCAACTTAGAGTCTACTAACATAGTTCTAGCAGCCTCTATAAGTGTTCTATTCTTTCTTTCTGCTACTCCATTTTGCTGAGGTGTTCTAGCTACACTAAACTCTCTTTTTATGCCTTTTTCCTTGCAAAAGTCATCCATAACTCTATTCTTGAACTCTGTCCCATTGTCACACCTGATGATTTTGACTTTCTTATCAGATTGGTTTTCTACCTCAGTGATATAGGTTTTAAGTATCTCACTAGTTTCATGTTTAGATCTTAAAGAGAAAACCCATGAAAATCTGCTATAGTCATCAGTAACAACCAGACAATATTTCTTTCCATTCAAGCTGCACACATTAGTAGGACCAAAGAGATCCATATGAAGCATATGTAAAGCCTGAGTAATAGAGTTTTGGGTCTTGGGCTTACAAGAAGCTCTATGTTGTTTGCCTTTTAGACAGTCAACACAAGTTTGGTCGTTTTGGAAAATCTTTTTGGGTAAACCTCTTACTAAATCATATTTTGCAATAGTGTTGATTGTTTTAAAGTTTACATGACCAAGCCTTCTATGCCAAAACATAGATTCATCCAATGAGGCTTTTGCTACCAAACAAGTTAAACCTTCCTTGGGATCAATGTTCTTTAAATTGACACTATACATATTGTTCCTTTTTGGAATTTTAAGAAGTATCTGACTCTCATCAGGCATCTTAAAATCAGAAGAAAGAACCATACATCCATTGTCAGTAAATAGAACATTGTTCTTTTTGTCACACATTTGTGAGACACTAAGAAGATTAAACTGAAGTTCTTTCACAAAATACACATTTTCAAAATCTAGTTTACTGGTTTTGATAGTACCTTTACCAGTGATCTTTCCTTTTATTCCACCCCCAAAGGTAACATATCCTCCATCAAATGTTTTGAAATCTGAGAGGAATGACATGTTGCCTGTCATGTGCCTTGAACACCCACTATCAACATATCCTTGATCTTCAAAATCAGTTGAATGTTCCTGCACATGAAAAAAAAACACATTAGTTTCCTTGGGGTACCCAAGCCATGACAGACTTGGGTTTGCCTCTTGCATCAATGAAGTCAAACCTTTTCAGGATTGTTGATGCACCTTTTGATTGGATTGGTTTCCAAATCCAACATGCTGAGGACTTAACAGCACTTTCCCTTCTAATCCATTGTGTGGTCTTTGGTCTATCAGTACCAATTTTGGCAATACCAATTTTGGCAGTACCATGTGGTCTAGCAGGACCTTTTGGTCTAGCAGGACCTTTGGTTTTTGGACTCCAAACTTTTGTTTTGACCACATTTATCTTTTGAATAGGATTCTTCTCAACTTTTGGTACACTTTTGAAAGTGTTTCTTGTACCCTTTTCAGTTGGTTTTGTAATAACAGGCTTATGTTGTCTAACAGTATGTTTAACATTTGTGGTGTTAGACTTAACAAAACTTTTTCTGGGGTGAGAAACATTTGTTTTAGACTTTGATTTACTCCCAGAAACCCATTTATTACAATAAGCATGAAGATGATTAAAGCTACCACAATAATAACAAGCCTTATTAAACATAACAAAGTCATCACCTAGTTGTTGTGACTTTAGGTTGTTCCAATTTCTTTGGCTTCCCCTAGGTTTGTTATTACAATTTTTACAACTTTCAACTGTTTTCAAAACAGTTTTGGCCTTAGCTTTAACTTCTACTTTCTTAGGACTGGTTGGTCCTACTTTGATTCCTTTGATAGGAATAGTCTGATCTTCATCATCATCAGATACCCAATCCTCAATAATTAGGACATCTGGTCTCTTGTCAGTGAGCACCTTAGAGAGTGGAACATTCTTAGCACTCTCAGAAGGTCCACTTATCACTACAGGTTTATCCAATGGTTTGTTAACAAATTCATGTAAACCTGATACAGCAAGATCACTACCCTGGGGACATGGAATTCCTCTATAAGGAGGTGGACATTCATTATATCCTATCCCTGATTTTATTTTCTTATTCAACTGATTCTCTACTATGCTCTTAGTACACTCAGAAGCATTTTCCAATTTAGTAACAGTCAGTTGAATATTGTCTCTAGCTAATGTCACTTTAGTGCACTTAGTCCTTAACATTTCTATTTCAGTATCTTTCAAATATATTTGTCTATTAAGAGCACCTTTAGCATCAGAAAATGTGAGTTCATTTTCTCTATAGTGAATGATTTGTTTTTCTAGCTTGGACATACCACACTGATGGTTAAATAAGGTTTGTTGGGTTTTTCTATGTTCTAATACTTCTGTATCATAAGCTTTACTTATGATTTTTAATTCTTTAAAAGATTCACAATTATTAGGACATTTGATAATTTGTACCTCAGGGGTGGAGAATGCCATCAAAGCCAATTCATCAGAAGTTGACTCATCTTCACCCATGAAACTCCAATCAAAACCCATGCCATCAATAGCAACCATTGCTTTTGGCTCTGCAACTTCAACAACCTTACTCTTGCTTTCAAAGCTTCCTTTCTTCTCAAAGCTTCCTTTATTTCTGTTGTCAAACCCTCTACCCTTGTCATCCTGCTTCTTAGGTCTTCTACACTCTCTAGAGTAGTGACCTTTCATGTGGCAGTTGTAACACTCCACCTTTGACTTATCATAGCCAGCAGGCTCATTTCCATCTATCAGAATCTTCTTGCCAGTCCTCATCATCAACTTCTTGGCTCTAATGCTTAAAAGTGAAAGTTGCCACTTTATGTCCATTTCTTCAAGATCATCAGGATGAATCTCTTGAAGGTCTTCAAATGATAATACAGACCCATGATGCTGAGATGTAAGAAAAGCACACCCAATTGTTTCATCTAATATGGATTTGGTATTGCCAGAAGTACTAGCAGTACCAAAGGTTGTATTAGCAGTACCTTCTTCTCTGCTACCTTGTTCTTCATTATCAACCTTTGACATGTTTGGGGATGAAACAAAAGCCATATTTCCAGAACTTGACCCAGTAGTCTTCTTTACTTCATGCTCTACTATTTTGAAATTGTTGTAGAGATCATTGAGACTCATCTGGTCAATATCTGACTTGTTCTTCCATACAATGACATGCATAGACCATTCTGAAGGTAAACTTCTAAGAAATTTAGAGTTTAGGTCTTCTTGAGTTATCATCACTTCATGGATGGCTAACTGACTTGCAAGCTTCTGAAGTTTATTGAACATACTGTCCAAAGACTCATTGGTTGTGGCTGTGAAGTTCTCAAATTGTTGTTTGAGAAGGGTTTTCTGTGTTTTCTTGGTAGCATCATTACCACCAAACCTAGCCACAATTGCTTCAAAAAGGGTTTTGGCATCTTTGTATTTGTTGAAGATCAGAAGTTGATCATTTGGAATAGTCATCAGTAACATACTCCTTGCCTTTAGATCATTTCTCTTCTGAACTTTTTCATCTGCATTTGATGGTTGATCTTGTATTCTTGTTACAAGAGCATCATTTACTGTTGTAGTGGTGATTTGGGGTTTAAATGAATTGCCTTGTTCAATGATCTCCCAAAGTGCATAGTCCTGCACTTGAAAGTATTGTTCAACCCTTAGTCTCCACATTTCAAACTCGTTTTGCTTGAGTAATGGAAGTTTAGCTGCAACATTGGTTTGAATATGTTCAACATCCATTTTTCTTTTAAATTAGTAAATATCAAGCCTAGCTCTGATACCACTTGTGGAACGCTTTGTTGTTGTTCTTGAAGTTCAAACACTTGGGATATGAATCTTAGTAATGTGTTTGAGAGATATTTATGTATTGAATGTGTTTAGCATGCGGAATCTACTACAACACACTTTAAAAGAACACAAGGTGGTGAGTTTAAGTAAATGAGTGAATGCAATGAACAAATAACACAACTTAGGTTAATACAAAACGATTCAATATTATTGATGAAATAATACGGATGATCTAAGTATCACCGGGATTACAAAGTAATCTTGAATCTATGATTGTCAAAAGGATTTGTGATTCGAAGTAACTAAGTTACTTGAGAGATAGTTTGGTTTGTGGTTATTTTTGTTGTGAAAGATTGCGTGCATGAAGAAGTGACTAAGATATCCTTTTATAAGATAAGGATATCTTATTACATGTTGTCAAGTAGATGAATATAATACTATACTTTGACTATATTGGCGCCTACAATTAAATACAACTACCCATGTACACTCTGATATATTCTTCTGTCACCACAGAAGACTATTCTACTTCTACATAACGTATAACAATGAACAAAGACTAATAATTCAACTAAATATCTATTACAAAATATCTAATCGACTTGACATAAGCTTGGCAGGCTCTTCATTAGCTAGCAGTACCTTCTACCCAGAAGGTACTGGTAGAACATCTTCGTACATAACAAAATCAACTAGCAGGCTCTTCATCGACTTGGCAGGCACTTTGACTTTGATCATTTTATTCCCAACATAATGTTTATGGTACGTTCAGTTAGGAAAATCAAACTCTTGTTATATTGTTTGATGTAAGATAACTATATCTTCTATTCTTCCAAAAGTTATCAAAGTTAGGAAATTGAGTAGTATATACTCAATTAGACTCCAACCTAGAAGATTAATAAGACACCATTTATTATGGAATGTGATGAATCACATTAAGTCTTAAAATTGAAGTTCTGAATTTGTTAAACTACTTATGAGTAGGTTATTAACAAACTTAATGTAAGGAACTGTCAATATGTATTTGTAATGTCCCAAAAGAGAACAATTTTGTGTTGCTCTACTTGCTAAGTATTTATAGATAGTCTATAAATTGCAAAAGGCAAGTGGGAGGTTTTATCTTGAAAAGATAAAATTACAATATACATAATCTTCTAAAAATACACTAGATGAAGGAATTCTCATTCATAGATCCGCAAGGATATCTCAAATATTTGTATAATATGTTGAGGATTATGAGTTACAGGATTATGGTAAACCTGTTGATCTTTAAGACGAATTACAAATATTGAATTTGGCAAATTACTCATACTATGAATGATTAGATGCAGTCCAGAAAGATAACTAGTTTTGGAAACTTAGTTAATCTTGAACTCTATAGTTAGACTATAGAATGAAGATGAGTTTCTTCAAAGGGAATTAAAATCCTAGTGATTTAAATCTTTGTGTAGAAATCATATGAACATATTGTGTATACATATTTAATGTATAAAAAGGTTATTAATCACACTTAAGCAATTAACTGTGATTGAATATTCTTTCTAAGCACATTAAATGCATAAAGATTATGATTGTCATTATTAGTTTCATTAATATGAAATTAACAATGGAATATCAAAACTCTTTCTTGTATAATTACTTGTGCGAGGACGATAAGTAATTGAAAGGGGTATTTGAATTCAAATAATCTTTGGAAGTATACAAAGTGCAATAATTCATGAATGGATTAATGCATGCATCTAGGAGATACACTTATGTTTAATTATTAAATATAAGTGTTGATTTATATTTAAAATAAGATTTTTCCTTAGTATTCCTGAAAGCTAGTGGGAGTATTATATATTTATTTTCTTATTTCATATATGTTGTATAACATATAGGAAGTAACATTCCATAAGCATCAAATGTTAAGTCTTAGTTTGGAATGAAACTTCACTTGATGATTTAGAAAATAAACATACAACCTTGGAATATATGTTTATTGTTATAAACATAAGCGGTAAAAATAATTGATTCTAATAAACATGATATACTATTAGAAAGTCTAGATAGAAACATATCTTTGAAAAGATAACACATGAATAAAATCTAAGTTTGACACAAGGATTTTTCATGTACATCATGTTATTTGTTGTATCATGCTTGGATGAAAGATGATTTGACAACATTAATATCTAATTAAAGGTTATTAGATAACTAAGTGTAATGGATATGGTTGGATATAGAATTAACATCCTCATCCTGGAATTGCTCTTAAATTCTAAGTATGAACCATATGGCAATTGTTGCTTAATTGATATAGCCGACAAATCTTAAAAGATTGGAAGGTATCAAACATTACACAATGGATATTAAAGTTTATGGAATATTAAAGAGCATATTGTTGTTTGCATGCAATGATGCTAATAAATTGAGATGACACTCAATACTAGTCATGATAGGATTTCATCCTAGTTAATGGCCATGTGTACTAGTTATGCTTAACTGTAAGCATAGTTGCATTATACATTAAAGAATTAGAATACTTTAAACTATAAAAGGTTTGATAGTTTTATTGTCATAAATTGGTGGTTGAGGATGTCACGCATTTTATGAAATATTATGTGGCAATATCAAGATAGTTGAATGCACACATACAAGAATTTCATTAATTGAATTCTTGAAAAAAGTATTCTCAAAATTCCGATAGATCATGATTAATTGATTTATGTCTTGTCAACAAGTATGTTTGACATGACTTGAGGCATAATTCATTAATGGGAATTATCATGCATTGATCTATTTAGAATTTGAATAAGGGATGTTAAACAATTATTATTTACAATGAATTGAAGTACTTGATACGTTTGTTTTCATTAATAATAGATTGTATCATATATTTGCATGTTTAAATCCGTAAATAACTTATGTTATTCTAAATTGTCCGTTATCGATTAATAATATGGGAATATCATTAAATTAAGACAAATATGAGTATTGGTAGAATATACTTGAAAGTATATTGATGCGTTGACATGCCAATTTCACATGATATTCAATGAATTGAATATAGGACTTATCTCAACTTCATGAGTTTACTTTATGGATCTTGTCATCAAGTAAATCATGGACTTGAGATGCCAGATAACTGTCATGCATGTAGTGCATTTATGTGATTCAATTTAACGTTATACGTAACTGGTAGCTATAAGGATTGTTTTCGGGAGTGTTGCAAAGTGCGTGAGTTATGCTCTTAGTCAAGATAAAATTTGTTCCTTTAAATTTGTTAGAAGTTTAATACTGATGGGCCCCTCGTAGGGTTGACAAGATGTTTGCGTGCGCACGCCCAAGATCTCCCCTGAATATGTTCATAAGATTTGGTAATCTTGCTCAATCGAAAACAACGAGAAACAAAATTATTAATAAAGAATGACTTAGATCCATATATTTATTAATGTAGTATTAGAAATAAAATGATGAGTATGATGATGAATCATCGAATGGTTTTTTCAGGAGACCACCACCCGAGTTGTACTAGGGGCATTGGCGTGTTGCTAGACGCTAACCAATGTCAATTACACTTTTAATAGATTTTCAAGTGGGAGCTGTTAGAGTTATGGAAAAATATTAAATCGTGTATGACTAGAATCGAACACGGAACCATGGGATTGCACACTTTACATATGAATGATCAATGTAAATAATTAATATATATAACTGTGATATATTTAATTATTTGGACACGAAATAACGACTAACGGATGTTAAGTAATTAACGAAATTGACTAACGACTGTTAGTGAATAAAGGAAGGACCGTAAGTGAAATTAGAGGCTCAAGAAGGATCTAGAAACCCATAGGGATAGGCTTGGCCGATCGGCCATAAGGGTCGTATAACCCATTCGATCCAACTTATGCTCCAAGAAAGGTTTCACTATAAATACAAGGGTAAAGACCATAAAATAACAACCTACTTTCTCCAATTTACCGAGATGAAACACGTACTTTTTTATCAACATTTAAGCCAACGAAACTATCAAGTATTGTTCCGATATCAACAAAAAGTTGTATAAAATAATTAAATAATACTTGAAATGACTATATTACCCTTGTCTTCTTAAACAACTTTTTGTTGATATCGGAACAATACTTGATAGTTGCGTTGGCTTAAATGTTAATAAAAAAGTAGGTGTTTCATCTCGGAACAATACTTGATAGTTGCGTTGGCTTAAATGTTGATAAAAAAGTACGTGTTTCATCTCGGTAAATTGGAGAAAGTAAGTTGTTATTTTATGGTCTTTACCCTAAATACAAATCAAAGGGTTATTAGTTTTTGACCTAGTCCATACATACTATAACCCTACATTTGTTTCTATCTTTTTTGCTCTATATTCGGTCGGCATACCCTTTGGTGGGTCGATCCAAGTTTTTCTTGTTAAACAAATTGTTTGGTTTAATCGTGTCTTTTCACTAGCATCAAGCATTGATTGGTTATAGTACGTGTGTACAAGACGTGGTTGTTAACTTACTTTAGTTAACACAATCTTGGATTGAGAAAAAAAAACGGTAAGGGGTTTCTCGTTAATTCTATTGCTTGATTAAAGAAGAAGAAAATAGAAGTTTAGATCCTTGTTCTTGCTAGGATCAAAGGTATATAACTTATATTATTCCGTAAAATCTTTGTACATGTTAAATAATTGATCTTTGTTTCCGCTACGTGCTTTGGTGATGTTATTTATTTATATGAATGTCATGTTATTTAAATTCCAACATATTTTGTCCTCCATTCTTTGGCTCACTCTGTTTACTGAACAGTTTTTTCTCAGTTTATGTTTCGTATTTTCTGTCAGTTTAATACTTTTGAGATTTTACTTATTAAACTTTATATTTTATATTCCGTACTTTCAGGTTTATAATTTTTTAATATAAAAAAATTTTTAAAAAAAAAAAAAAAAATGTGAGGGTTACCACTTGTAATTTTCAGGGTACTAATAACCACTCCCTTTTCTTTTTCGCATTTAAACAAGATACCCCATCACTCATCACTCAAATCAAAACAACTATTTCAAGACCCACCAGGGTTTTTTTTTTTTTTTTTTTTTTTTTTTTTTTTTTTTTTTTTTTTTTAAACTAACAAATTTTTCATTCATTTAAATAAAAATACAAATTTAACTACTCAAATAAAAAACAACGCATCTCTCGATCCAAATACGTTGTATAATTGATTGTGGACTAATATACAATTTGTTGAATTTACTTATCACAAACTTTTGATCTTTCAAAACATGCTATGCAATATAATGCACCTGTACATGATTCTTCGTAGGTTGTTGATAGTCCAAGCATGCGTCGGTTGTTGTACAATTCACCAACGTAATTGGAGGTCGCCAAAAGCTCATTCAATATCCTTTCGTGCACCTTCTTTTCGCCTTTTAAGTAATACATGTTCCTCGTCTCGTGCTACCGTAAATGATTTGCCAAAAGTTTGCCACTATAGGTAAATCCTGTCTAGGTAATACCTTTTTTCATATGTAACTCCAGGTACTTCAAACGGGGCCACATGAGCGATGTCATCAATAAGGTCGTCGAATAACGGATAATTACTAAAAACGTTAAGATCGTTATCTGCATCCACTACCCCAAAATATGCATGCCAAATTCACAAATCGTACGACGCAACAACTTCAAGCATTATAGTTGGATTTCATCACCTCTATCAAATTGCCCGTGTCATGCTTTCGGACAGTTAGTCCATTCTTAAAACATGACGGAAGTGCATTTACAATAACACTAAAACTCATTTAACCCGTTGCATCATGTCTGACTTTAAAGAATTCATAATGTTAGAGAAGAGGATCGTAAGCATGAGTAGATATACCTTCGACTACTTCTAAAACTATTGTATAAAAAATATAAACACTCACTTTCACGCAACGAGCGAGGGGGAGGCACATTTGATAAATGGGGCAGTTTATCCGGACCCTCCTATAAAGAGGGTTTTCAATCATTGCATGTATCGGGCGGTTGTACTGTGTATATCGCGGTGTTGTACTGTGTACTTCGCGGTTTGTACGATTGACCCATAGGGAGGGTCCCTATAACATGACCCTTGATAAACCTTGTGTAATGGTCTTCTTCCTCACACGTCACATACCTCCATCACGTGAGTCTTGTTGCATGAAGGGTTGTCACGCGTGAGAGGCTTAGAGGACACGGAGTGGTTGATGGGTTGGCAGCGGGCTGGGCTAACCCGCTGGGGAACACCGCCGCCGACCCAGCGGGTTGCCCAGCGGTTTGGTTCCAGCGGGTAGGGCAAGCAGCGGAGGGTAAGCAGCGGGCTGGGCTTGTTTTCTTCACATATTCGACCGTTAACCACATGCAACGGATAAAAAAATCCAAACGCTCCATTGCAACGTTCAAAAAAAAATAAAAAATAATCCCTCTATATAAACAACTAAAACTTCACATATTAAACCACAACTTTCACATATTTAATCTCAAACAACTAAAATCTTCACCCAAAAATCATCACTTTTATCACAAAATGAAATCATCTTCTTCCTCTTCTTCGTATTGTGATCCGCCTTCGCTTTTCGACTCGTCAACGGAGAGCACTTTTAACTTCTTCCAAACGGTCTTAGACGCGTATCAAGACACCGGAAGCTCTACTGACACCCGTAGGTACATTGATCGGGAACGGGTCGAAGCGGGGGAAACACTAATGCTTGACTATTTTGTTGAAGACCCGAAATTCGATGAGTCAGTTTTCCGTCATCGTTTTCGCATGAGCAAAAGGTTGTTTTTGAAGATTGTTGCGGATATTGAAGCTGGGTTCGAGTACTTTCAAGACGGATACGACGCTCGGGGAAAAAAAAAGTTTCACGGCTATACAGAAATGCACATCGGCGATCAAACAATTGGCGACGGGTGAACCTCCAGACGCGTTCGATGAGTATTTATGCATGGCGGAAAGAACATCTCGCGAGACCCTCGAGTATTTTTGTGATGCGGTCATTTTTTTATACGAAGCGGAGTTTTTACGTAAGCCAACATCTCACGATGTTGCTCTCATCACACAAGCACACGAAGAAAGACACCACATTCCAGGGATGCTTGGTTCTCTTGATTGTACACACATCGTATGGGCGAGGTGTCCTAGATACTTAAAAGGGCAATACACGAGGGGTGATCATAAGGTGCCGACTATTATGATTGAGTGTGTTGCTTCTCAGGACTTGTGGATTTGGCACTCGTATTTTGGTCCTGCTGGATCGAACAACGATGTGAACGTTTTGAATCAGTCGCCATTGTTTGAAAACGTGCGTAATGGAACCGCACCAGACACTTCATTTACCGTAAATGGACGACATTACAAGCATGGGTACTACCTTACCGATGGAATCTATCCTAGGTGGGCTACGTTTGTTAAGGCATACCGGCATCCGGTCGAAGAGGACGAAAAGAAGTTCAAAAGACTCCAAGAGGCGGCAAGAAAGGATGTTGAGCGGGCCTTTGGTGTTCTCAAGGGGAAATGGAAGATTTTGGAGCGTCCCCTACGGCCCACGACAAAACAGAAGATCGGGAAAGTCGTCGCCACATGTACTATATTGCACAACATGATCATAAAAGACGACGGGAGGGCAATATCACCGGTTCGTATTATGGATCCACCTGCCCCTGTAGCTTATAACCGGAATGTGTTGTGGGAGATACATGACGAAGAAGTCCATCATCGCCTCCGGTATGATTTGACAGCGCATATATCGGGTTTGGACTTAGCATACCTTGATGACCCAGCGGAGCAGCCACCACCGATCGAGACATTGATTTAGGTTTCTTTATGTCGTGTTTTATTTTCTAATAATGATGTCGTTTATGTAGTTTTTATTAATTATGTTTAGGTTTATGTAATGTTTATGTCGTTTATGTATTTTTTTTTTAGTTTATTTTAATGAAATGTTTAAGTTTTTATTATATAAATGTTTGATTAAATTAATTGAAAAAAAAAATTTGGGAGGGTTGAGAATGTGATGAATGCCTAAGAATTAAGTTGGGAGGGTTGGTTGGGAGGGTTGAAAGGATAAAATGAGTTGAAGAGATGTTATTGGTGGAATTTGGGAGGGTTGGGAGGGTTGAATGTTACCACGCGTGAGAGGCTTATGGTTTGGTTCCAAGGAAACACTTGTCTCATGTTAAAAGCAAATACTTTGTGTTTATCTAAGTATGTTCTATGATTAGATGTGTTTTGTGATATGTAGGTAAATGATGACGACTGAGGTACGACCGATTGTTACAGATGCAAAGATGATGAGTGAGTAAGAGTGAACGGATGATGCAACGTTGAGGTAAAAGTGAAGAAACAATATATATTAGTGATCTTTACCTCATGTTACTTTTCATTTGTATCATTGATTTTTATATCGAAGCTTAGTCGCTCTTTCGAACCCATGAACGAGGCCAACACAGGGTGTGAGTAGGTCTAAAGTTCGCGAATTGCTAGCGTTATTTTGGTCCTACGTGTAACTTTATTTTTGACATCGACTTGCCTTGTAGAGTTTTTTGGTCACAAAAATATTATAGAAAACCTCATTCTTGCTATTTCGATCAACATTTTCTAAACTAGATTCCGAATAATTGATCCTCAACCACAAATTGGCAAGAAATAGAAACGTATAATGGATCTGTTTTCTTTGGAAAATAGTACCTTCATCAACTCGTGCCCTTGATTTACTTCATCACATGATTGATAGAAGAAACAATGTCGTTATTAGGAGAAGAAGATAAACTGTGGAGTAAAAATGGACCCCGGGTATTAAAAGCGAGCCATGTCTTTTTCCAAAATCCAAAACGGACAACTTTGGACTTCTTTAACACTATTGTTTCTGACTTCATTTTGTCATTGTTTTAAAAGTCCACCCTTTAATGATGTCACCAATGAAATCATGCACGTGTCAAACGGACCCCGGTTTCGCCAAATTTAATTACTGCGGTTTTTTATGTGTGTAAAAAAGCTTAGGGCCATTTTACCATACCTCTCAAATTCAACTAATAAACTTCTGCCAACTCATTCTCATAAATTTTCATACCTCCCAATCTAATTCACTGGCGTCCGATAAATTCTCATACCTCTCAAAAAAAATTTCTTTTTTTATGTATGAAATGGTTGTACATTTATGCATTGAAGCAATACATAAAGTAAAAGTGAGAATTTATGCCAAGCGGTTTGCCAAACCAGTGACCAAAAATTTTGAACCGGCGGCGGTGTTACCGCCTGTTTGCACCATATCGTTAGCCCATAAATCCTACACTCCGAGTGGCCTTATAAGGCTTGTCACATTCGATGGGACATCTCATCGGTCATGCAAGGGTCGACCGATATTGTGGTCGGTCAACCCCACTGTAGTCATTTCATGAATATCGGTCGAGGGGCAATATTTTGCAGAAGTCGGTCAATATAACGACCGATTAATAGCACACGCAAATTTTACAAAAAATGTATCCGTTTGACTTTTTTTTTTTTTTTTTTTTAAACTTTACCACTTTACAACCTTATAAATACCAACATCAAACACACAATTTCAAACAACATTTCTATCAATACCTTCAAACACATTCTTTTAATTATGTCCTACGAGCTATTTTTTGGTTATTCGTCTTCCGACGATAATGAAGTTATGAGTGAGTTTACGGAGTTTGTGGACTTTGCTTGGAACACATACCAAGCATCACAACCAAAAGTTCGACGAAAGTACATACGTAGGGATCATGAGGGTGCTCATAACTTCTCCGAAAACCCGCAGTTCGACGAAAGAACATTCTGTCGGCGGTTTCGAATGAACCGAGAACTATTCACACAAATTGTTTAAGAGGTAACTGATTATTCTCCTTATTTTTAACAAACTCTTGATGCTAGAGGCATACCTGGTATTTGCCCATTGGTCAAGTGTACTGCGGCTATTCGTCAATTGAGATACGCGGCCGTTCCTGATTCTCTTGACGAGAATCTGGAAGTGGCTGCAACAACATCCCGTGAATGTCTTCGTAAGTTTTGCAAGGTTATCATGGAGTTATATGGTGCTGAGTTTTTGCGAAAGCCCACGTATTCTGACCTTGAAAGATTATATGCCCATCACGAGAATAAGCATGGGTTTCCTGGGATGATGGGAAGCATTGATTATACAAGTTGGGAGTGGGAAAATTGCCCAAATGGTTTGAGAGGTCAATATGCTAGGGGTGATCACGGGCCACATCCATTCATTTTATTTAAAGCGGTCGCCTCCCAAGGTTTATGGATTTGGCATGCGTTCTTTGGTGTCTCCGGGATGAATAACGATGTAAACGTTTTACATCGTTTCCCTGTTTTCAATGATATCAAATCTGGGAGAGCACCAGACCTTGAATTCGAGGTTAACGGTGTACCTTATAAAAGAGGATATTATCTTACTGATGAAATATATCCACAATGGTCCGTTCTTATTAAGTCCATTTCAAATCCTCCCACGGGTGATGATAAAAGAATATTGTACAAGAGGAAGCACGAAGCAACAAGGAAAGATGTGGAACGATCTTTTGGTGTGTTGAAGGAAAGATGTGGAACGATCTTTTGGTGTGTTGAAGAAGAAGTGGAAAATGCTTAAAATTCCGGCTCGAGGGCTGTATAAACAGGATCTCCAAGATATTATGTATACATGTGACAAATGATAATTTTCAAATTTTAAGTTAATAATAAATGTTTTTTTTATTATTTTTAAGCCGAGCATTTCTATGCGCAATTGCATGTTTTTAAGCATTTCAGGGAGCTGTCCCGCATACTGTAGCTTACAGTCACTGCTGAAAAAGTTTATTTTTGTCAGTAAGCGTAAATTATTCTATTTCTAATAGTTACTGACAAGTTTCGTAATTTACTGAGAGTTTCTCGTATTTACTGAAAAGCAACCCCACACGCGAGCCGACAGCACAGTATATATGGTAACAGTCAAATAAATGCATTTTTTTAGCAAATAATAATATTTTATTATTATTCTGACGAAAACGTCAATAAAAAAACTTTATATTGCGTATACGTGTCCAAAAAGGTTAAACCGGAACTTTACGGTAACATTTAAGCTCAAACCAACACACGTTACACCAACGAGGAACCAAAAATATTTCCCCCCCCCTCCCACATTACATGTTTGCCGCCCACTCCTCACAAGGTGACAAAGTGATTATAATACTAATTACCATGGATAATGGATGATGACTCTATATATTTTGTAGTTTACCAAGTTAGTAACATACACAATTTCACACATACATTTTCTCCCAAGAAACTTACCTATATCATTTTTACAACCAAAACTCACGGCCAACCTTCACAAATCAAGATCTACAAAAATTCATTGAAGTTTGAACTAATCGGGGTGTACTTTCAAGTGTTTTGGGTTAATCGGAACGTATTGTGGGTAAATTTGGTGCAATTTGGTGTGTTCTTGAGCCCTTCTACCCCTCGAATTCTTTCAAGCATTGTAAGGAAACTTCAAAACTTGATTAATCTTGTATCTTTCATGTTCTTTTGATATTTAAAAGTGTTACCAAGTGCTAAATGTGTATGATTTACTAAAATGAAAAGTTAGGGTTTGATGTATAGTTTTTGTGTGCTCGATTTTTTAGGAGTTCTTATACAAATTATGATATTTCTTGCTTGTGTGGTAAATCTTGTTGCTTATGGTACTAGTTTGGTGATACAAAAGTGATTAGTGCTAATTACGTGAATTTAAGACGAAATATACACTTTTATGTGTATATATATAAATCGGCTAGTTTAAAAAGAAATAATTATTGGGGTTTTCAAAAACATAAAGTTTTGGCTCTAATGGTGAAATATATGCTTATTAGCTTATTTTAGTTAGCTTATTGGTTTTAACTTGGTTGTTTTGGACTAAACTTGAACTTGACATAAATGGGCCGAGCCCATCAAACTCTCGGACTAAAAATGGATTATTGGATTCAATATGGCCTATTCGGCCCAATAAACATTTCGGGAGGCAAAATTGAGTTTTGAAACATTTTTTCGACTCGCGATAATTATTTTTGTGAAATAGAACGTTATATATCGATTAAAAATCATTTTGGGCTCGTTTTGACACTTTAAGCCCAATAAGACAACTAAGAGGATTTTCGGCCCAAATTTGTTGAATGTTGACTTTTTGTTGACTTTTGAAAGTATTTTGACTAAACGTTGATTTTTGTATCGAAAACTATAATGATGAAGTAATCGTAACGATAAGTATAGTTATAACGATAAATATACTTTTTGGACTAGTTTTGCAAATATAGTTAACGAAAGGGATAATTTGAGGAAATTGCAACACTTGGAAAAAATGAAAAAGTTGAATAAACGATTGGGTCATGCCCGATTTTTTTAAAATTTCGACACTTAGAATATTTTCTGATGAAAACCGACTAAAAGACGAAACGGATTATTTTTAAAAACCCTAAACTATAACCGGTTTATGAAAAACTTTTTCTTACGACCGCCAGATGCCTGTCTGCCTAGCTTGCTATGATTTGATCGCTATTTGCCTTATATGATTAAGTGTTATACTATGCTATTTGAGTATCTTACTTAACATATATGATATAAGTAGTTTCTATATACTTACACATGTCACGCCGTATTTGTCACAGACTATGTCTCTCCCTTCCGATGCACATGATGGGGTACTTGCTGCTGGACACACTTCCCCGTTACGACGACCAGTTCCATTTCTGGATGACCCATTGATGGAGGTTGTCAAAGCCGCTGCTCAGCATACACACACCACTCCAGTGTCTACCTCACCATACCTACCCCGCTACACCACAGCTCACCGTTCATCTCCAGCTCAGCTTTACCCTCTCACTCAGCATACTCAGACTACCCCATCCATCAGCCGTCACACTGCTCGTGTGACGGTATATTCTGGATACCGTCTGCGATTCTCAGATTTGCCAGATCCATCACCTCGGAGGTGGACCCGGTCAGATTATGAGGGTACCTATACTTCATCACCATC
Source organism: Artemisia tridentata subsp. tridentata (assembly GCA_021014915.2). Lineage (NCBI taxonomy): Eukaryota > Viridiplantae > Streptophyta > Magnoliopsida > Asterales > Asteraceae > Artemisia > Artemisia tridentata. The sequence continues at coordinate 49,062,339 of CP139503.1, read as the reverse complement.
TCAGTCACCCATGTTGTCTCCAGATCATTCCCCTCCCCGTCAGAGATTACAGAGATCTATTGAGTCTTACTCAGATGAGGATAAGTATCCAGCGAAGGATCCAGAGCAGGTTCAGGTAGAGCCTACACCAGCAGTGACAACACCCATTGAGCACGCTCCTGTTTGTGTGGGTGATGACAGGGATAGGGAGGCACCGATGGATCTAGATCAGGTGATGATGCCACGGGATGGCAAGGGCATCATGTGTAACTCCCCCTAAAATTTGAGTTAACAGTGGAA
>CP139503.1:48757831-49061960 GCA_021014915.2 Artemisia tridentata subsp. tridentata | reverse complement strand
ACTATTGATTTCAAAATAATAAGCTTTATTGATCTGTAAAAAATTTTTGAGTTATGGTTGATATATATTTTATATATATATATATATATATATATTTTATATATTTTTTTTTTTTTTTGAAATCATGAATGGATCTAGAAAAGTAAATTCCAATATCATCATCAATATATTTTATAGCAGGGAATTGTGATCTAAATACTTATAAAGAAAATAATGTACAACTGTGACCCTAAAAAACAGGGGAATTGCAGAAAAAAGGGTTTAGGGAAGGTTATTATTTTTAAATTTCTTTTTTCTCATCAAAAATCGAATTTCTATTGTTTTTTACAAGAACGGGAAAATGAAATGATGGTCTCCTTTTTCTGTTTTCTAAGTTTTAGATGAGTTAATGACATGGCAAAATTGGTCCTCGAAATTCAAAAGTCTCTCTACGGCTGAAAATGAGCGTGTTTTTGGGGCCATCTTCTCTTTAACAAAGCTCGTTACTAAATAAAGAAAGCCCATAGATCAAAACCCTTTGAATGTTTTAAAATAGATTCTACAGCAATAGTCCCTCGGACTCGGAAAGTAATAACGAAAAAGCTGCTTTCAAGGTCTCGTCGCTTCGGTGAATCACTTGAGCCCTGATACATTTTCGGTGCCATGGAGCTAGACCGGTGATTTTAGCCCTTTCCCGAGGCCATTCTGAACGTTTAGTGATTACATAAAGAGTATTATGATTTATTTTCTTGTTAATTTCTTAAGATCTCTTGTAATTTACAAGAACAATACATGTTCTATTGTGATTACATGAAGATAATCAAAATAACATAACCTCAAGTTATGTTAAAAGAAAAAAAAATGATAATTAGAAGTTTAGAACCTCAAGTTCTAATATTATTCAATCAATAGAATCGAATAACATAAACTCATGTTATGTTAAAGAAAAATAATAATTAGAACTTTACGTTCTATGGTGATTCTTTCAAAAAGAATCAAAATGACATAATCTCATGTTATGTTTTAAAAAATAAATAAATAAACAAATAGAACCTCAAGTTCTATAATGATTCCCTCAAAAGAATCAAATAACACAATCTCGTGTTATGTATTTATCGAACCTCAAGTTCTATTATTGTTACTTACATAATTAATTGTTTGTTTATGCTATACTTATTTATTTGCATTTTTTATCATAGTAACGTCAAAATGATATTTTAGATCACTTGAATAATATTGACTGTTATTTGTATTATACTTTTAACGAAAGAAAGAGAAGGATGTGTGATGCAATTTTTGATTTTGTAACAATCTTTTTTTTAAGAAAGAAGAATATTTACTTGGTGTAGATAATATTATGCATAATATGCATGATATTTAAAAAAAAAAAAAAAAAAAAAAAAAAAAAAAAAAAAAAACCTTGTATATGTAATATGACGATATATGATTGCTGAAGTTTACGTGATTTGTCATTTGGTTTATGAAACTATTTTTAAGTTTATTCTTAATATTCAATAGTATTGTCATTGTCTCATGAGTAATATTACCTCTATTATTAAACATTTTAATGTTATACGATGTAACTCTTATACGCGTATAATTTGCTTGCCATGACAGTAGATGATAAATATTGAATGTTGTTATTCAATTGTGACAGTAGACCTGATGATATACGAAAATTTTGTTAAATGATACACTTGTTTTCTTTATCAAATTCAATGCTTTCGAATATGTTACTATTGTTGAAAAAAAAAAAAGAAAAAAAAAGTAAGTATTATTTAGTGATGCATGAAATCACTCTTACTTTGAGACTCGTTGGTAGTCTATGTGACGTGAAAAGAAAAATATCAAGATAATTCCTTGCGTACGCTCACACGCTAGTAAGGTGCTTGATAGCTCCTAATGAGCTAAACAAAATAGTCAAGAGAAATAATATTTTGTTATAAATTGATCAACATAAAAACCTCCATTCTTTTAAGTGAATGTGATGAAGTGATTAACATAAAGATGTCCATTCCTTGAGGTGAATGTGATAAAATGATCAAAATAAAATCTCCATTCCATCAAGTGAATGTGATAAAAAGAGTCAACATAAGATCTCAATTCCCTCAAGTGAATGCGATCAACGATCATTTATTAATGTCATAGATGTGGTCACACTAAAGCGAAAAATGACCAACCACTAAAAGTGGCAAAATATGAACGGAGCAAATAAAAATGTCATGTAAGAAAAACACAAGTGTGTCAAATATATTACACACTATCTCCATAGATGTAAGAATCTGTGCTAATATATTTTGAGATTTACATGAATGTTCCGTAAAAGAAAATATAAACTTGTTACGAGGAATGAAATTTCATATTAATGATGCATTATATTCTCTTGCATCTTCCTCGACAAGCCATAACATAAGTTTAAGTGCCAAAATTATATTATTATGAGGCATGACCGGTTGGACCATCCCGAGTCAATAATGATGCGAATATATAAAAGAACCATGAGTTTCTTCAATGATTTTTTCATTGTCTTTATTGCTCTCAATAGAAGTTAATACTTCACCTGCCACCATCAAATTAAAGTAAGGGCTCATTCCCTTGGTGGAAAACTTGTTTGTTGGAGCACTAAGAAGCAACAATCAGTGGCCATGTCTTCAGCAGAAGCTGAGTATGTAGCTGCTGCTGGTTGTTGTGCAAATATACTTTGGATGAAAAGTCAACTCAGTGACTATGACATACATTATAAGATGGTTCCCATCTTTTGTGATAACACAAGTGCAATTGCTATCTCCAACAACTCTGTACTTCACCAAAGAACCAAACACATTGATATCATATATCACTTCATCAGGGACCACATCATTAATGGTGATATTGAACGACACTTCATCCCCACTGAATATCAGTTGGCTGATATTTTCACAAAACCCCTGGATGAACCTACTTTCACAAGACTGAAAGCAAAATTAGGCATGTTGGATATTGACAATCAGGTCACTGATTAAATTTATTCAACATGGTGTAAATACTCTCTAAGGTCCCTGATCAACAACCATCCCTTAACATCATCACACTAAATGAAAATTCATTCAAGGAACTCAAGACATAAATAGGACATTCAATGCAAAACTAAATGCTATAAGTATTTAGTTAGTAAATGTCCTAGGTCAGTAACTAGACATATTAAATTAAATGAATATATGTCTCTGCCTAACTGGCATCCATGTCTTGGGCCCCCTCAACACTCATCATAATCCCACTAGGAATTTAATGCTTCCTTCTCACAAATAATATCTGTTGATATTATACGTGATGACATCAATCTGCAAAAGACACTTTTGCATAAAAACGCAGCTATTCACCTTGATAACTGCGTAAATGACGGGTAATGGGAAGAGTGGCATTTAATGTGGATATCAAACGTGATGAAGCGAAAAGTGTACCGCTTTTAGGGGGTCATTTAAGCCCTAAATCGTATTTATTTGATCAAATATTGCCCTAAATCGTTCCTTTTGTCATTTTAGGTACTTTGGAGAAGAAATCTGGAAAAGGAAGCATTTTGGACGTTTTTGGAGCATAAAAGTGAAGAAAACGACAAAGTCTCAAAATCGGCTGGAAAAGTACCTTTGACGGCGTCACAAATTGCTCTTGACGGCGTCATGGCTTGGCAAAAAAGGTGGATATGAAAAATACACATGATAAGCCAGAGAATTTTACAATGGAAAATCTGACGGCGTCACCCTCTAAGGTGATCAAGGCCATCATGGTTTGAGTTAAAGCGAGACGGCGTCAAGCCCTTATCTGACGGCGTCAAGCCTTGATAGGCCAGAGCGGATTTTGGAGCACTAAAGAGGGACGGCGTCAAGAAGGCCATCCGGGAACCCTAAACACGGCGAGGTGACGGCGTCAAGTCCTATAACGTGACGCCGTCAGCCCTTAAGCTCTATATATAGTTTTGCAATTTTTTGTCATTAGTGTGCAACTTTGTGAGGAGAAACCCTAAGACGAATTTATGCCATTTTTAAGGGTTTTCATACCCTTGGATCTCCCATGTTTAATTGAAGATAAGTAATCGTTTAATCAATCAATATGTCTATGTGTTGTTTGATTATATCTTGTTCTTGTCTTTTGATTAACATGCTAGGCTAGATTTATCTTGTGTTTGCTTAGATCTAATGAAACCTAACTATTGATTATCGGTTATTAGTGTGCTATTAATTGTATTGAATGATTGTCTATCGATGTTAAGCTTAAGAAAACTGGCTAACTTCCTATACGGTAACTTGCTTGAACGGCTTAAGAAGCATGAACTAATGCGTACTAGGTTTTTATGGTTGTATTTAATGCATGAGCGAATTCTAGTGATCCCATGTTAGGAGCTTCCTAGCCGGCTCGACATAGGAGTGAAGTAGGAGCTTGTAGAGTTGGGGAAGTACGTACGCCACCCCACGATTGGTATTAAGGAATACACCCGTCATCCACGCAATTAATACACACTAATCAACCGGTAAAAGATAGTTAGGGAGTAAGGAAATCTAAGTAAACACATTTCTCCCCATATAAGTTTCACAAACCTTTTCATTTTCAGTTATTTTATTTTATTTGCAATTGTAGTTATTTGGGTTAGTTGACTAGCAACTAATTCCGCCCACTCATTCAAACCCGAGATTTTACTTGCTTTCGTAAAATATAAAAAATACAAAAAAGAATCTTCTCTCACCCTTAGACCTATTAGAGTAGTTTTTCAATCCTAACGACACTATTCCCTGTGGAGAACGATCAATCCCCCGTACTTACCACTACACTATACTACATCGGTCAGGTACACTGCCTGGTGGGGTTGTAAGCCTCTTGAGATCCCTCGAGAGGTAAAACCTGTTGTAAGGTCGCAAAACCACGCATCAAGTTTTTGGCGCCGCTGCCGGGGAATAGTTATTGTTTAGGTTGAATTTTTATTTTATTAGGTCTACTCACTAGATTCCTTTCTAGTGAGATTTTTATTTTATTTTTCTAGGTTTTCTTTAGTATATATATATATTTTTTTTCTTTTCTTCGTTTCTTTGTTCGTAACCATTACCATCCGACATCATGGAAGGTGGTAATATCCTTGACCCCAACAACCCACCACCACAACAACACCCACCTCCTAGAGCCCGTACCTTAGGAGACTACTCCCGTCCTAGCCACCATGGCTATCGAAACACCATTGAGCTCACTCAAGGAGCCAATGTCACTCCCTTGCGATCCGACACCATCCGGTTGGTGCAAAGCGGATGCGCATTCCATGGACTTCGTTCCGAAGATCCTAACCAACATCTCAAGGACTTTCTCAAAATCGTTGATTCCATAGACCTTGATGTTGCCACTCGAGAGACGACCCGACTGCGTCTCTTTCAATTCTCTCTGCGGGACCAAGCTAGTCAATGGCTAGAGCGTCTACCCGCAGGATCCATTACCTCTTGGGATGATCTCACCACTCGTTTCCTTGCTCAGTTTTTCCCACCAGGAAGAACTACCAAGCTAAGGAAGGATATCTTGATGTTTGAACAACGTCAAGGCGAAACCCTCTACGGGGCATGGATTCGATTCAAGGACTTACTCCAAAAAGTCCCTCATCATGGCATAAATCTCTGGCTTCAAATCCAAATCTTCTATGACCATGTTGATTACCACACCAAGCGTGCCATCGATCGAGCCGCCGGGGCAGATTGCGCGACAAAAGTGCCGAGGAATCATGGGAAATCATTGATGAGCTTGCATCCGACGATGATGAATTGTGGCAAGTTTCCCACGACGTACGCTCGGCGGTCAAGACATATTCATCGCCCGATAAAGCCAATCAAATCATTGAGGAAAGCGTTAGTGAACTTGAGAAAAGGGTTGCATATCTTATGGAAAAGCAAAAGAGACCCTTAAGTCCACAAAAAGCAACAATTAACTCGGTCTCAAGCGTTAAGCAAATACCATTGTCCGAATCACCCCTTAGGGAAAATACTAAACCCTTCCATAAGCACGCTCAACCCAACTCACCACCTCAGGAACTTAGTCCAACATTCGAAGCTCGAATGAGAGAATACATGTCAAAACACTCCGAACGGTTGGCAAAATTTGAGGAAGCCGTCTACAAACAGAAGGAGGAAATGGAAGAGAAGATGGCGGAGATGATGAACCTTTTGAAAGAATACGCAAATACAAAAGCTCCTGAAAAAGTGCTGGTGCGGAATGACGTTGAAGTTCCCAACACTAAATTCGTCAAAGCCATCTCCGTCATCCAAGAGGGCGAATATGATGGAAGAGGGAAGTCGATAACTATGGAAGTTAACAAAATTGACCTCGTCCCACTTAATGATGGATACACCAATGCCTGCAACTGCGATTCAGACAAAGGCAAGAAGGCGCCCTCTAAGGAGCGCCAAGTGATAGAACCGCCTAAGTCACAACAAGTGAGGCATTACTTGAAACACGAAATAAACAAGGAGACCATAAACGATTGGGTGAGAAACTATCGACGTACTCATCTACCCAACAAAGAGTCCAAGAGAAGGGAACCGGAGGATGAATCCGACACATTACCCGGAGGGCAGTTGTATGAGAGCCTCATAAGACAGAAGTTAGCGGAAAAGCAGGAATTCTACGGGGTCTTCGAAATACCATGCAGCATTGAAAAACTCAAGTATCTGGATGCGGTAGCTGACCAAGGTTCCGACGTAAATTTGATGCCGTTATCCGTTTATGTCCAGTTAACCGACGAACTGCCATCCATCACCCGTACTAAACTCTCCTTTGCAAAACATTCGTATGAGTACCCGTTAGGAATTGCAGAAGATGTGTTGGTCAACGTTGCCAGATTCCTGTATCCGGTCGACTTCATGATTATTGAAAGAAATGATATGAATATGCCAATAATCCTTGGGGCGCCCTTTCTCGTTACCACTAGGGCACAAATCGATTACAGAAATAGTACCATCTAAATGAAGAAGGGGAAGAAAACAATAAACTTCCCAACGATCCCACGACATATACGAGATGTTGCTCTACAAAAGAAGATGGAGGCGAACCCCAATATAATCCGTGGTAATGTTCGAGAGAAAATCCTTGCATGGGAGGCAAGGATTAAGAATTACAATGAAAAGAAGATTAGAGAATGTAAGGGTGGAAATAACGAGTATATTGAGGCTGATGAGCAGATCAATAACCCCGTTGAATTTACAAAAGGAGCTTTAGTGCTCCTAAGGCATTCAGAAACAAAGGCACCTACCGATGAACCAAGTCCCTGGTGGTACGGACCATTCACAATTAAAAGTCTACATCAGGATGGGGTAGTAAGCTTGATTAGCAAGGTAGGAGGTGAAGTGACTGCAAATGTCAAGCGATTGAGACACTATCACCCTGATAACAAGGATTATATCTATCAGGGATACGTCATTATGAATGATGGAATCACGTAATGTACGTGACTTTGAGTCTAGCTACAAGACTCGTTAATAAAGAAAAGCACTTCTTGGGAGGCAACCCAAGCTTTATTTGCTTTGTGTGTTTATTTATTTGTTTGTTTGATTTTATTTGTTTCCGTATGTGTGTTTAATTTTTATTATTATTGATTCATGCTCAAAACTAAATTGTGAAAATGCTTTATCTTGTTTTTAACTTCGTCTTAACTACATATAAAGGTATTTTGCAAAAGATAAGTGTAAGGGAAATCCAAATCAGTTTATTAGAACAAATGAACATGAATCATAATAATATTAAATTAACATACATATTAGTATTTGTTTGAGTCAAATGCTTGTATCGAGTCATAATGATATTTTGCAGGAATTCCAGGAAGTAAGGTATAGGTTTTTCCAGAAATTTTCCGAAAACTTAACATGAGAATTCTGTCAGATCATTTCTGACGGCGTCAGGCTTTACAACCTGACGGCGTCAGGTTTTAATCTTCTGAAATTTTTGAAAGTTTTGTTTTCATAAAAAGTTTTTATTAAATCTCTAACTTATAATCTCCAGGAATCTGCAAAATTATCATTCCACAAGCATTATATCCTTATATATAGAATTTATCCCGCCGATGTTATGCAGGTTTTCGTGTTTGTTTTCTCAGGGTTAACAGGTTATTTTGGACAAGGAAATGTATGTGGAGTCAAGCTTTTGGCGATGCTTTAGTCTTGGAGCTTCTACATTCACTTGGAAGAAGATCTAACCGTGTTACCTTTTTATCCACCGAGCGAATCAGGGAGTATTTGATTTCATTCTCTTACCTTTTTACTTTTACATCTTGTTATTTGAACATTGGGGACAATGTTCATCTTAAGTGTAAGGGGGGGGGGGGTAAAAATACGATACTTTAGAGAATACAAGTGCACTTGATTTTTGTTTGTTTAATGGTAGATGTGTAATAAAACTAAGAGAAATACCTGTTAGGGCAATTTTAGTGCCAAATTTAAATTTTTTTACAACATATAGGAGTGAAACTTTGATCTTAATGAGCGTCTCATGGATAGGAGTTATAGGACTAGCACAAAAAACCGTACCACTAAAAAAATTTCCACCCCCAAATATGTGAGGTTCGCCCCTAGAATTGGTAGGAAAAGCATTTATGCTATGATGTGTGTACCGGTAGCACTTAGATTCTAGAACTTGCGTTAGGACCATTCCGAGGCCACAAGTGAGACTACATTCGTGTAGTTAGATTTACTACATGATAAGAGGCATTAGGATTAACCCATTGTTTTACACCTGTGTTTTTGTTATAATTACTTTGGCTACATCGGTCAAGTAATTCTCCCACACCCTTTGCGTTGTACTCATTTTTAGTACACGATACCCCTAGTACACCCCTCAGAGCCTATCTTTTCGTTTCGACCTTTAAGCATTTTACTTAAAGGAAGAATTTGTTTACACCCCACTTAAATGTACACCCAAATCGCCTTAGCCTACCTTGTATGCACTCATTTTTAGTGCATTATTGTGACAACATTTGTTTAAACCCCAAGTTAATTATCTAATTGATTACATGGTTGCTAAGTCGAGTCATATCCTTGTACATATTGTTTTGGGACGATTGGGACTTATGGGTAAAGTACTAGTGTAATGGAGTAATAGGGAAGAACAACATTATTACCCCCATATGTGCTAAATATTTTAAAAGTACTCCAAGTGTTTCGATTATCTTAATTCGAGTCATTAGGATAGTTATTTGTAAAGTTTTGTAAAAGTTCAAGTGTAAGGGGAATGCAACGCCCCTATGATGTATTATTTTGGATGGTAGGGCAAGAGTGTATGCAAAAAAAAAAAAAAAAAAAAAAAAAAAAAAAAAAAAAAAAAAATCAAGAAAAATACAAAAAAATGAGAAAAAGAAAAGTAGAAAAAACATACGGACTACCATCCCGTTTCATTTTATGTTTTTGTTATTTTGTTTTTAGCTTAAGTCGAGTCTAGTCTTGGCTTAGCAACGCCATATTGTACATGTAATTAATCAAGATCTTTAACTCGCCACCAGTAAAATATCCCTTATCCAACAAAACCGTGTTTATCATATCCCTACACCTCACGTTATAACCCGTTTAAAAGCCCTCTTTGATAGTTTATCTTAGGTGCTTACGCCTAGTGGAGGAGGTTTTCGATCCTTTCCCAAGCCTATGGTAATCTATTTGCTATGACAGGTAGTGAGAGATATTATCCATTTTCATTTATGAGATTTATTTTGATGACACCTGAGAGATGTGAGTATCTAAACACTACTTGTGAGGTGCTAGTTTGTAATCTCCGTGCTTATTATGATTAAAGTGGAACGACTATTTGTTGTAATTACTTTTATATTAGCATTAAATGACCCCTAACTTGTATTTTGATTAGAATAAAAGCGCATTTGCTTGAGGACAAGCAAATCTCAAGTGTAAGGGTATTTGATGAAGCGAAAAGTGTACCGCTTTTAGGGGGTCATTTAAGCCCTAAATCGTATTTATTTGATCAAATATTGCCCTAAATCGTTCCTTTTGTCATTTTAGGTACTTTGGAGAAGAAATCTGGAAAAGGAAGCATTTTGGACGTTTTTGGAGCATAAAAGTGAAGAAAACGACAAAGTCTCAAAATCGGCTGGAAAAGTACCTTTGACGGCGTCAGGGATTGCTCCTGACGGCGTCATGGCTTGGCAAAAAAGGTGGATATGAAAAATACACATGATAAGCCAGAGAATTTTACAATGGAAAATCTGACGGCGTCACCCTTTAAGGTGATCAAGGCCATCACGGTTTGAGTTAAAGCGAGACGGCGTCAAGCCCTTATCTGACGGCGTCAAGCCTTGATAGGCCAGAGCGGATTTTGGAGCACTAAAGAGGGACGACGTCAAGAAGGCCATCCGGGAACCCTAGACATGGCGAGGTGACGGCGTCAAGTCCTATAACGTGACGCCGTCAGCCCTTAAGCTCTATATATAGTTTTGCAATTTTTTGTCATTAGTGTGCAACTTTGTGAGGAGAAACCCTAAGACGAATTTCTGCCATTTTTAAGGGTTTTCATACCCTTGGATCTCCCATGTTTAATTGAAGATAAGTAATCGTTTAATCAATCAATATGTCTATTTGTTGTTTGATTATATCTTGTTCTTGTCTTTTGATTAACATGCTAGGCTAGATTTATCTTGTGTTTGCTTAGATCTAATGAAACCTAACTATTGATTATCGGTTATTAGTGTGTTATTAATTGTATTGAATGATTGTCTATCGATGTTAGGCTTAAGAAAACTGTCTAACTTCCTATACGGTAACTTGCTTGAACGTCTTAAGAAGCATGAACCAATGCGTACTAGGTTTTTATGGTTGTATTTAATGCATGAACGAATTCTAGTGATCCCATGTTAGGAGCTTCCTAGCCGGCTCGACATAGGAGTGAAGTAGGAGCTTGTAGAGTTGGGGAAGTACGTACGCCACCCCACGATTGGTATTAAGGAATACACCCGTCATCCACGCAATTAATACACACTAATCAACCGGTAAAAGATAGTTAGGGAGTAAGGAAATCTAAGTAAACACATTTCTCCCCATATAAGTTTCACAAACCTTTTCATTTTCAGTTATTTTATTTTATTTACAATTGTAGTTATTTGGGTTAGTTGACTAGCAACTAATTCCGCCCACTCATTCAAACCCGAGATTTTACTTGCTTTCGTAAAATATAAAAAATACAAAAAAGAATCTTCTCTCACCCTTAGACCTATTAGAGTAGTTTTTCAATCCTAACGACACTATTCCCTGTGGAGAACGATCAATCCCCCGTTCTTACCACTACACTATACTACATCGGTCAGGTACACTGCCTGGTGGGGTTGTAAGCCTCTTGAGATCCCTCGAGAGGTAAAACCTGTTGTAAGGTCGCAAAACCACGCATCAAAACAGTTTTCACAAAACTGTTTTCAAAAAATACACATTAATACCATTTGATATTCAGTATTTTCAAACAACGCCCCTCTCAACTTCCCTATAAATACCCCTTTCAAAGAAAAACACACACACGCCATTTTATTTTAATCAAACTCTTGCAAAATTCTCTCAAAACTTGTGTATGTTTTATCTCTTTAAAACCAGACCTTTTTTTTTCTTAAATGGCAACATCTAAGGCAATCACCTACACTCCAAATGTGGAATTCCAATCGGAAAGTGTAGACATGACCAAAAATAATGTCGCGGGGAACTTTGTCTATCCGGAAAACTTTCCTGCTTATAAGGATATGGTAAAGTATCTTAAAAACTGTTTTCTCTCCACGGCATTCACCAAGACACCCTCAGTCATTTACAATGACTACTTGGGAGAGTTCTGGTGTACAGCAGAGGTCACCAACCCTGATGTCATCAAGGACTCCTCCATTAAGTTTACAGTGAATAATGGGAAGAAAACCCTAACCCTTAACTATAAAACCTTTATCAAAGCCACTGGGCTTGACTTCACTGAGACTTTTGCCCCACAACCCTCTAACTCAGAAGTAAAGGCCGAATTGCTTTTACTTGGGCCACATGACAAACAACACCCTGATGTGGCCCCAGGGACTCTTTTGCCTAAGGCCCCAATAATCAAAACTTGGTTTCCTGCCGTTTGGAGGATACTGATGACATTTGTCATTCAGGTCATGGGTGGGAACAAATCCTCAACGGAGCAATTGAACACTGCTCAACAAATCATAGTGTTCAGTCTCCTAGAAGGTAAAAAGATAGACATTGGAGAAATTATCTTCAAGGACCTCATAGTCAATCTCACAGGAAAAACCAGGCAAAGACACATGTCTTACCCCAGGTTTATCTCTTGTGTGCTTCAAGACTTACTGGGCTCTGAGTATGTTCAGGACAATACACAGGGATCTCTTCCTGATATCCTACATAAAGCCAACTACTCATGAGACCCCACTGAGGTCACACAAATCACCCTAACAACATATATGTTGACAGTCATTCACGGTGTTGACTCTATTTCACCTATGCATTCTCCTTCCAAGAAGGAGAAGAAGAAAAAGAGACAGGGGTCCAGAAGGTGGTTCAACCCAAACCACTCGCCACTGAGACCTCTGGCTCAAAGCCTGAGAAAAGGAGGCACAAGAAAGACCAGCCCAAAGAGACGCCCACTGAAGGGCCCAACGTCACCTTGACCCAAAAATAAACGCCAACGGAGGGCCCTGAGAAATCACACTCAGTGTCCTCGGGCAAACCTTCTCCCAAAGACTCTACTGACATATACAAGTCAGTGGAGTCAGGAACCATTCAACTCTCACATCCCGATGAAGGCATCAGTAAATCACAACCTTTGCCTGAGGGAGAACAGGGTCCTATAACCTCGATAGGGCAACACCACCCTACTGATATGTGGACCCATACCCCCTCACATCTCGCTTATGGCTCTGATACATCACAATCAGAGTCTTAGGGAGTCAAAGTCCCTATATCTTCGACAGGGCAGCACAACCCTGTTGGAAAGGGGGACCTCAACATTCCACTTCCTAGTGATGGTACTGGCTCAAACCCACCAGTCCCTGAAGGAACATCAGGGGACAAAGACTTAGGGGGCATGCAACCACCCGCTGATATGGAACCTACCCCCCCCCCCCCCGGCGATGCGCATACCTCAGGAACTGACTTCGTGGACCAGGCAGAGAAAACCCACTCTGTTCTCATGGAGTGGTCAGGACCTGACCACACCAAAGGCAAGCCCTCTTCTAAGGGGGTGCCGTATTTAGCCTTGGCTCCAACTCTTGTTGATTTAGAAATGTTCATCAATGAAGAATCAGAAGAGGAAGTAGTTAAATTTGAGGATGATGAAGTTCTAGCTGCAGGGGAAGACATGGACACTGACGACCAACTTCACATTGACAACCCTCCTCAGCACAATGAGCAACAAACTTCATCTCCTCCTCCTAATGAACAACAACAAAATTCATCATCCTCATCATCATCTCATAAATCATCAAGCACCTTTGACTCTGCTGCTGTAATTCCTGTATATTTGCAGAAGTATGACGGTGTTGTTCCCTCACTGAAAGACAGTTGGTCAAATTCCTCCGAAAGTCTAACACTGCCCTCTTCAATGAAATCATCAAGGAACAATGGGAACAACACACTAAAGTGGAGTAAAAGTTGACAAGTTTGTGCACTAAATGCTTAGACATTCACAAAAAACTTTTACTCCTCCAAATAGCAACCTAGTCCCTGAGATAGCTCAGTAGGTTCAGTTAGTTGCTACTTAAGTTTAGTGAGGAGTCATACCATACTTGTCATTCAATCCCAAGTGTTATTTCGCAAACATTTGGGTATAATTATTTGATTGATTTCTAATAAGAATTAAACGTTGAAAAATATCTTGTCTATTTACTTTTAAACGTTGAAAAATATCCTGTCTATTGTATGTATATTCCCCTTTGTTGTAGAATGTATTTAGCTAGAGTTTACACCCTCTAAACCCTTATAACTAAGGGACTCATTGTATTCATATGTGATCATCAATTAATAAGAATCATCATCTTTCTCCTCCATCTTTCAATTTCTTTACATTTCATAACATATTCAACTTTTATAAGATACTTGAGCGTTAATTATCATTGACATGTTTTTTCCAGAGAATTGAAGATTTCAAAACAACAAAGTCAACTCATTATTTTCAGTTTGGATAATCGACTATGTGCTAGAAAAGTTAGATAAAATTTAACATGATAGTCCGAAATTTTAACGTAATATATATATTATTAGTTTATAGATGACTTCTTACTAATGACAATGATCAACGTGGTTGAATGTAAGATGGTTAAACAAAAAACTTTGGTGTATAAATCACTAATACTTAAAAGTAGTATTAAGTGTATCTTAATCGATATATTCAATTGTATTAAGTGTATATGAATGGGTATGTTCAATTGTATAACTTTAAGAAACTACTTCATAATTTTTGAATATTATTGTGAACCCGCACATAAATTTTTTAAAATGCTTACAACATGTTTCAAACTATTCATAAATCAGCTAGATAGCATGCATTGTTTAATATGTTACTATTAAATAGATGTATGGATAACTCATGATGTATTTTGTTATTAATCATTGGTAGCTCAACTAAAACGATGATTTATGCCATATGATTTGTTTACCTATGATGTTTCGAGTGTACATCTAGCTAGCTAGGTATTGTTCTTTTCTTTTTTCTTTTTTTTGAGTCAAATAACAAAATTCACAAATTTCAAGTATATGTGATAAACCGCTAACGATGCTAATTATATGCTTGTAAGACTCCTTTGGAGAGTTTTTACGCGTGATGAAAAAAGGACGAAGCTCGTTTCACAATTTTTACATGTAATCTAAAGTAATTTATAAATAGATAATGAACACGATAAACAAACATATGCAAAGTATCTTGAAGTCTGGTTGTATCTTATTTCTTAAGTGGTTAATTAAAAATTGGACAAAATTATAACATTGTAATGCTAACATGTCATTTTAAATAACAAAGCGATTATCTCCTAAAAATATTTCATATTTTGAAGAAAAAAAATTAATTAAATAGTTGCAGGTTCATATTCAGCTTAGAATATTTAAAATATATTTGTAGTTGCTCTTATTGAAGAAAAAAAATGTCATTTTAAATATTTTGAGTTAAAGTTAATTATTTAAATTTAAAAGAATAAAAAAAAAACTATAAACGATTTAAATAAGCTTGTGATGTGATGTGAGTACAGAGGGTCTAATTTGTAAATAAGAATAGAATAAAGGGTTAAATTTGAAACTATAAACTGCTCATGTCCTACTCGTACCTACCTTTCTCCCTCACTCTGATTCTTTTGACTAGCTGTCACGCGTGCCTCTCACGACTATTTAAAACAAGCGCAACTTAGCAAAAGTGACACGTAGGTAAATACTCTTCATGAAGAAATGCAAATGGACTAAACTAATTTTATACATCAACATTATTTTTCTAAAAGAAAACTCAAGAAATACACGTGTTAATTATGTTGCAACTTTGCAAAAAAAATAACAATAATAATAATAAAATAAAATAATTGTGTTGCACCACTCAAAGTATATTAATATTTTAAAGAGAAAATTACGAACTATTTTAATACATCATAATTATCAAAAAAATTCCGAAACGCCCATTTATCATAATATATAATGACGGATGGCAAATTGTCCATGTGGTCCGATTTAAAAGATATATAGCTGTAGATCTTTTTCTCCCGATTTCATGATCGTTTTATTCATCAAAATCGTTGTTCTTGTGAAAAAAGTTACGCCCAGAGAACAAACAAGTCAACGCACGTTGTATTGTTTTGGCAGTAACTATTTCATACGAACTTTGATGTTGATAAATCAAGAATTTAAGAAATCGGAGAAGGAGATCTAAAACTTTGATTTAGGAGAAAGAGCCATGAATGTCGCATAATGCACCCCTGCTATGTGCCTATCTAACAAGAAGAAGAAAAAAAAAAATCCCCTTGTTGCATTATCATTATACAAGCCAATCTGGCGCAAGAGCGCACCCAAGTGTGCGTCATTTTGGACATTTTAATAAAACGAGTTTTTTTTGAAGATGTTTATGTTCGGGAATGCATTTTATTTTCTTAAGTGAGAATCCTACATTCATACTTACTTAGCAAGTGTACGTGTTTATGAACCTTAGAATTTGGAATATGTTAAATTTATTAACAATAGAATGATGTGTTAATCTCGTTGAGCACACTCGATTCACCATACTGCTCGATTTCCATTTGTTCATCTTTTTGTTCTGTGACGTGTTGTGGATGATTGGATGTCACTATCTCTTGATGTTGCAATGACTTGTATTTTCATCTCTCGTGCATTGAATATTTGTATCAAGCCCCTTGATTTGGGGGTTAGTATTAATGAAAACAAAACGCACTTACTTGTCAACAAAATAGATTTACAAAGTTTATGAAATTTCTTTATTTTAATGAACATAGATGTTAATTACGATGCCAACCTTTTATTACAAGTAACAAACTATTTCTACATGTTATAACAATATTTCTCTAGTTATCATTCTCTTTTATCTTAGACAACGAGCTTATGTCATTTTGCATATCAAGATCTTATGACGACTGGAAATGGAGTCATCGATAAAAGTAAGACAATATGTTTGTTACTTTAGACAATTGAGAAACAAACTTTTCGTATAAAGTTCGCATCAAGTCATGTTCAACCACATTTTTTAGAATGTATGAATGTATTTTGAAAGTTAGTCACAACTTTATTGTATATTTTCACGTAATACATAATCTGGCGCGGACTGATTCAACGACTCTCCCTGAGCCGTTAGTCGTCTTCTCGAGCCCTGAGTAGACCTGTTCAACAAAGAGAACCCGTTATGAGTGGACCCGAGGCCGTAGCCCCGGGATCCACCTCCGACGGTCAAGTTAGTATCGGTGCGATATAGGTTGATTAGGGTTAGGTTTAGAGTAACCTGTTATGTTGTGTCGTTATGTATCCTCCATCCATGTATTTATAGGGCATGGATTAGGGTTTAGGCGTAGAGTGGGCCGCTGTTTGCCGGGCCTGGCCCACTTGTCGTGGGTCAGTCCAGACCATACGTCTACAAGCCCCCCAAGTTTAGTATGACATAGTGCGTGGCTATGTTATGCTAAACTTAAGTCCTGTTCGTGGCCGCGTAGGCCCAACCAACTATGACGGCGTGACCATAACGCGCAGCCCAAATGCGACAGTGCGCACTGGGTCTGTGGTGCAGTGCGTGATGACCATGTTGGCGCGTCCTTGTTGGCGCGAATTGAGTAACATTGACATTGCGATTGTGATTGTCTCACAATGGTGAAGGTGGATTCCTGTATGCTGCGTCCTGGGTAAGGGCGTACCTTTGTACCAGTAGCGGTGCAGCATGATGCGACAGAAGACGTGCTTCTGTGGCAGAGGTGCGCGCTGTGCGCGACCAGGTGCGCGCTGTGCGCGAACATTACATCCGTCTTTACAACCGACAGAGGACGTCTCCCCTGCGCGGAAGGTGGCGCGAATATTTAAATCCGTCTTTGTACCGGGCTTGCAATACCTCTTACGTACGATCTGCTTCCAAATATACCTGCGTGATGCGTACTCACACAGTGCGTATCCTGGTAGCCCCCCAAGTTTGATGGTGCTACGCGTGTAGGAGCATTAAACTTAGTTATTCAAATCCTGAAAAACACTTAATGCAAATATTAAAAGTATATGTCGCGAATCGCAACATATAAAACTTAATAAAATAAAAGATTAGCGCTAAGCAATATATAGCACATAGCATATATAATAAACACATAAGAAAAGTAGCGCGTAGCTAATATGCGAACGCAGTACGCTCATGGCGATTGATTGATTTTTTCTTTTTTATTATAATAAAAAAAAAATGGCGCGGATGGACGTACCATGACCGCGACTAATAGTTTCTGTTGCACGCACAGACGCAGATAGATTTATCGTGACCGCATAGACTCTAACGTTTTGTGGATGATCGCAGAGGACCACGGCTTTCGTCCAGTGCGCTCATGGCGATTGACTAGCATCGTGGTGCCTGTACGTGACAGTGCGCTCATGGCGCCAGTCTGCGAAGATGTTCGAACGCACGGCCTAACGCGGGTAGATTTATCGTGACTGCGCTGTTCGCGTCTAAAAGATAAAGTAGGTCCGATCGTGCGGACTTAGTGTGACTTAGGTAAAATCGTGTTTACCAAGTTAAAAGATTTACATAAAATCTAATGAATATTGAAAAGATATACGTTCAATCGTGTATAACAAAAGAGATAAGACAAATAAACAAACATACTAGTCTTTGTTATATATGTTTACTGTATACGAAGAAAGCAAAACCGAATCAATATGTTTGAGATCAGCCGTATACTTTTGACCAAAAGAAAAGGTATTATCTTTACTATTAGGTTTTAATGAATATCGCATATTATTTTGTATCTGTCGTGTACAATACAAAGTTTTAAAGTTACCGGCTTTTGAACTCGATGGTTGCTTTCTGGTGATGTGAGAACCACGAAACTTGTCGTGTCCCACGGATGGCGTCAATCTGTTGATACATAATCTGGCGCGGACTGATTCAACGACTCTCCCTGGGCCGTTAGTCGTCTTCTCGAGCCCTGAGTAGACCTGTTCAACAAAGAGAACCCGTTAGGAGTGGACCCGAGGCCGTAGCCCCGGGATCCACCTCCGACGGTCAAGTTAGTATCGATGCGATATAGGTTGATTAGGGTTAGGTTTAGAGTAAATTGTTATGTTGTGTCGTTATGTATCCTCCATCCATGTATTTATAGGGCATGGATTAGGGTTTAGGCGTAGAGTGGGCCACTGTTTGTCGGGCCTGGCCCACTTGTCGTGGGTCAGTCCAGACCATACGTCTACAGTTAAAGTCACAACTTTATTATATATTTTCACGTAATACAATAATTTCACGTTCACTTTTCACAAAACTTGAACCTCGAATTCTTATTGACGACATAACCATCTTATGGATACTACTAAACCAAAAGCCCGTTCATTTTTCACAAAACTTGAACCACGAATTCTTATGACCAATTTCATTAAACCCGCCAAACCACAGGTGCGATTTATGAAATTAACACTAAAAAAATGCTACAACCATACAATTTTTATACAAAATCTTTCACACAATAAGATGTCATAGTTTATAAACTAAGATACGTTCTCTCTTCTTTATTTAAATGTTCAAATTACCATTTCACCTAAATGTACAAAATCTTTTACTTTGAGTTTATTTGTCATGCGAACACTTTAACCTTTTCTCACGATAGTTTAACTACTTTATAATGTAACTCAAACTAGTATTATGTCTTTCGCCCATTCAGATAAATTTTGATCTAGGAGTAATTATTAATTTTCAAAAGGTGGTGATTTACTCACAAAAGAACCTTTTAATTTTAGAACTTTGGCTTTGCATAGAAGTAATTTTAACAAAGGATTCTTGCAATTCGCCCATACAGATAAATTTTGATCAAACGAAATCTCTCCTTATTCAAAGTGGATGTCAACACATTTATTCTTCGAGTAAATGCCAATAATTGCTTTAAATTGTACATGTAATTGAATTATGGATATTAAATTTGTGTCTGTCACGATTATAGTTACATTTATTTTTAGCGCAAATGACACAAAAGGCACTAAACTTAGGGTCCGTTTCCAATCAGTGTACCCTTCTTTTTTTCTTGCATAAAAAGGCGTCCAAATTTTTTTTTCAGCTGATTTAGGTTTTTTACTAACTTTCGTTAACCCACTTCGTCAGTAAATTACATTTTTGGTCCTTGAATTCGTATAATCATTTCATGTTTGGTCTTTAATTTTTTTTTAAATATTTTTTTCGAATTTTTTTTTAAATATTTCTTTTCGATTTTTTTTTAATTTTTTTTCTATAACCTTTTTTTCAAAATTATTTTTTCTAAATTTTTTTTCGAAAAATAAAATTTAGAAAAAAAATCGAAAAAAAAAAAGTTTTTGGAAAAATAAATTTCAAAAATAAAAATTCGGAAAAAAAGTTTTTTTATTTGATTTTTTTTTTCAAAAACTTTTTCTTTCCAATTTTTTTTCTAAATTTTATTTTTCGAAAATATTTTTTCGAAAAAAATTTTAGAAAAAAAAATTTCAAAAAAATATTTTCGGTAAAAAAAAATTGAAAAAAAAAATTAGAAATTTTTTTTTAAGGACCAAACAAGAAATGATTATACGAATTAAAGGACCAAAAATGTAATTTACTAACGAAGTGGGTTAACGAAAGTTAGTAAAACTCAAATCGGCTGAAAAAATTTGTTGGGCATCTTTTTATGCAAGAAAAAAAGAAGGGTACCCTGATTGAAAACGGACCCTAAGTTTAGTACATTTTTGTGTCATTTGACCTTATTTTTATAGTTCAATATCAACTGGAGTTTTATGTATAGATGTTTTTAAAAACTTTTGAGCGGTGTTATTTATTTTTGTTTGAAATTAGATATTTATTCATTAGTTTAATATATACCTCTTTTTAGTTTGTCCAAAAAAAAAAAAAAAATAAAAAAATCCGAATAGAACTATCGAATATAGAAATATAATTTTGGCAAGTGACAAATTTTCAAAGCAAAATACTAATTAAATAAACGCACACAAAATATACTATAAAAAATCTTGTTAAAAGTTAGAGATTTTGATAATAAAAACTCTAAAAGCTATATAAGATGTTTTTAACTAAAATTAGTTTATTATCTCGTAGGTATACGAGTTTTCATGCTAAAATAAAAAATTAAATTGAAAATCTGTGTGTTCGTTCTGAAATTTATAATTTTCATACGTATAGAAGATTTTTAGTATTCGGATCAATAATTTGATAATTATTATAAAAGCGATAATTTCTTGTCAGAATGAATTTTGTATATCTCTAAATTTATACAAAGAAAAATTTACTTAAAAAATATACTGTTAAATTTAAGATTAATTTATTATCTAAAGTTTTTGGATTTAAAAGTTTTGAAAACAGCCTTGTTTTTTATATTTTGGCTACACACGATATGGTGTCATGTTTTTTCGTCAGGTTTATAGATTTTAGTTTTGATTATTCTAGTTCAGCTCACTTTTATCTGAGATAGAAAATGAACATTTTATATAAAAAAATAGTTTATATACAACCTTAATTTTACATTATTTATTATTCTTAGCCAATAAGATTAAATAGTTTATATACGTTTAAAAATTATTTGAAAGGACCATATTTTCTTAACGAATACAACTTTAATGTCTTACAAGTTATAAAGGACCATATAAAAGCACTCGCAATAAATATTTTTATTTAAGCTTATATCATGTGTAATGTAAACTTTTTCTTTTTATAGTGTTCATTTCTTAAAGTTATTTTAACTTGAAATTATCATTATTTGTAGAGCTATCGTCATGAAGAAACGTATAATAAAATTTTAGCTCGCTAAAAATATTATATACATAATACCCGCCGTCGCAACGCACCGGTACCCTGCTAGTAATATATAACATAAAGATAGATAGCTTATGCTCATTTCTTACCACTTTAAATGTTCGTGTTACTTTTATTTTGTTTTCATAAAAGCTGTTTAACTACAACAAATAAAAGTAATAATTTGCTACTTATTTATGTTATGCCTAAATACTTTATATATTTTAAATCTACAGTTAATTGATGTATTAAATGTATGAGCAAAAAAAAAATGATATTTTTTAACTTAAATTTATGTTTATTACACATATCCTAAAAAAAACATTTGTCTGTGGACACTCAAAACTTAAGTGAGACAAACATAATACGAGTATTATTGCAAGTAATAGGACAAACTATGATTTCCAAATTATTTTTTCAGCTTATAAAATAGAAATTGTTTTTTATGCATTTTGTTAAACGAAGCATTGTACTCCTCTGATCACAATAACTTGTGTTTGGTACAATAATAACATCCCTCTGTCGCAACAATAATTTTAGAGGATATAATCTCTGGAAATTCTTTAATGCATTAAATAATTATGTTCTTTGGTGTATGCTTTTATCTCTTGCAATAAATAATACAAATACAATTCCGACCTGAATCGAGTTCTTACAGATATGATAAAGCTTACACTTTATTTATGGGAATTGATTTTCATATGTTGGTATTTATGTGATAAAGCTACACTTTATTTATGGGTATTGATTGGGATATTTCATATTTCATTTTAATGTATATATTATATACTTGTATAATATTGACAAATTGTTTTAAGTTTTAACTGATATACATTTGCCAATAATGTGTAGCTAATTTCGTAATAAGTGAGAGCACTTTTACACCAACAAACACAAGACAAGGTCAAGGATGGTTACTAACAGGGACGGAACCACGGGGTTCCCGTAGATGTCCGATCATAGATTTTTCAATGTGGTGTTAGTTTTTGAAAAAAAAAAAAAAAAACACTCGATTTTTTCTAAATGCATCTTAAATGCACCCGGTCTATTAAAATGTGTTTCTATTATATTTGGTTCAAAAACACTTGGTTATATTTGCTAGTGATTCCGTTCCTAGTTATTAATCTTTTGCACCCAACTGGTTAAACATTTGAGTGTGCTGTGTGCAGATAAAAAGTTTGAGTTTGAAATAATCCCTCTTTATTTATAGCGGAGAAAACTAGTAATATTATTATTATACGAAGAAAAAACGGATCAAACTAGTTAAATTCGTCAAAAGTTGCTACAAGTACATAAAACTTTCTAAATCTTTGTTAGTAAGAAAACAAGATTGTGTTACTATTACGATAGATCTTTTTGTTGGAAAAATTGGTTTTGCAAAATGGTTTTTTGCAAAATTTTGACACTATTTAATATATGTATATGTTATATATATTTATATTTCTTGATAGTTTTGCGTTCTTCAGAGCTTAGCAACGAGCTAAAATGTGTCAAATATTGAGTTGATATGAATGAGATATCGTGTCTCAAAGAGAGGCACATGAAACACAATATATGAGAAAAATGCTGCATCCCACGTCGCCCAAAACATGAAGTGAAATCTTTTTTATAAGGGAATCTTGGTATTGGCTATCAAATTTTTTAGTTGGGTTTTACTCTCACACCTACGTGCGTGCGCGCAGGGGGGTGGTGCAGATTTTGGGATTTTCTAGGACAAAATGAGTTCGAAGCTTCTGAACTCATGCGAGCCCGCGCGACCTGCGGACACGAATGCAGCTCCGAAACTTCGCCTACGTGCGTATCTTTAATTCGATTTTGTGTATTAAAGATATGCAAATAAGTTATTGAAATAACAGATTTGTATGTCGGTTTAATTTTGGAGCGTATTTTCTATCTTGGTGACCAAGATAGGTTTATGCTATAAATTAAGCCATTGCCTCATTCAGTTTACACATCCAGAAAATCCACAACTCATATCAGGCGAGTTCCAGCATTCCCTTCGATCAGAAACACAATGTTTTTTGTGATCCTTCAGGCAAGTGTGTCTAGTTTGGTTGTACAACAGCTTTGTACGTTGTACCCTGGGAAACACGAGCCTCGTACGATGACCTTTACTGTTTTATTATTTATCATTCATGGTATCTGTCTTCTGCTTCTACTCCTTTCTGTCTGTATTTAATTTTCTGTTATTTATTATTTGTAATATGATTTTATAATAAAAAGTGTATACCGTTTTCCACAGTCTTAAAACAGATTCTGTGTAACAAAATTAAACAATTTTCTTAAATCGGATTAATTTTTAATTAACATATTTATATACAAACTGTTTTTCTATCGAAACCAGGATTGTGTTTCTTTGGAAAACCAGTTTTTAAACAGGATTTTAATTAACAGATTGGTATACAGATCTTAAACTATTTTATATGCAGTTAATTTTATCAGTTTATATTGAAACAAAGATTGAGTTTCTATTAAACTGATTTACTTTATTTGGTCATTTAATCGGTTAAATTAAATCTAGATTCATTGAAACCAAGATTGAGTTTCTTTGAAGCAGATTCGGTACAAGTTAAGAGAAATCACGATTGAATTTCTTAGATACCGATTTTATAACAATTGATTTAACTGTTTGTGTTTGTTGAATTTTCAAGATGACAATTGATGCTACTCCTGTGAACGTAACTGGTGCGCCGGTTACCAACACGGTTGCTAATCATACTGAGAAACCAGAGAAATTCAATGGGCGGAATTTTAAGAGGTGGCAACAGAAGATGTTCTTCTATCTCACTACTTTGAACCTTGCGCGGTTCTTAAAAGAGAATCCACCTCACGTGGAACTTCTTGCAGAAGGTCAATCCTCTAATCAACAGGCTGTTCAAGCCTTAGAAGCATGGAAACATTTAGACTTTTTGTGTCACAACTATGTTCTGAATAGTTTGGCGGACTCTTTGTACAACGTGTACTGCAAGACCAAAACTGCCAAGAATTATGGGAGTCATTGCAACACAAGTACAAAACTGAGGATGCTGGTACAAAGAAGTTCGTGGTAGCTCATTTTTTGGATTACAAGATGGATAATTCAAAGAATGTGATGAGTCAGGTTCAAGATCTGCAAGTTTTGCTACACGACATTCATGCTGAGGGAATGACTTTGAGTGAAACTTTTCAAGTTGCCGCTATCATTGAAAAGTTACCTCCAAGCTGGGTAGAATTTAAGAACTACTTGAAGCATAAACGAAAGGAGATGAGTGTTGAATATTTGGTTGTTCGTCTTCGTATCGAAGAGGACAACAAGCTGGCTCAGAAAAACACTTATACGCCTGATTCTGCCAAGGCAAATATGGTTGAGCATGCTTCGTCATCTTCAAAGTCCAATGTCAAAGGTAAAGGCAAGGGCAAAGGAAAGAATGACAAGAAGAGCAAAGGGAAGTCTGAGTACCTTGCTCCTAAAGGTGTAATTGTGAAACAGAAGTTCCAAGGTGTGTGCTTCAATTGTGACCAGCTGGGTCACCGTGCTGCTAATTGCAAGATGCCGAAGCGGGTGACTCCACGTCAGGCAAATATGGTGAATGACGATGTGGACATGATTGCTATGGTGTCTGACGTTATTCCCATGATCTCTGAAGTTAACCTGGTAGGTTCCAACAACAGGGAATGGTGGGTTGATACTGGGGCTACCCGTCATGTGTGTGCTGATAAGAGTATGTTTCACTCTTCCAGAGCGGTTAACAATGGAGAGAAGTTGTACATGGGCAACTCTGCAACTGTTGATATCAAGGGCGAAGGAGATGTAATTTTGAAGATGACATCTGAGAAATAGCTCAAGTTGACTAATGTCTTGTTGTTCCAGAGATTCGCAAGAATCTTGTATCTGGTTGGTTGTTGAACAAGTTTGGTTTCGTCTTGTTTTTTAGTCTGATAAGTTTGTTCTATCTAAGAATCAAATGTATGTTGGTAGGGGATATGCCCTGAATGGTATGGTTAAGCTCATTGTAATGGTTGTTAAGAATGATATCAGTAAAATGAATTCTTCTGCTTACTTGATTGAGTCTTCTAATGTGTGGCATGGCCGTCTTGGACATGTAAATTTTAATTCGATGCGTCGTTTGATTAAATTTAATTGCATACCTAATTTCCATATTGACTCGAAATATAAATGTGAAACTTGTGTTGAAGCCAAACTTACAAGATCATCTTTCAAATCGGTTGAACGAAAAACCGAACCACTTGATATGATACACACTGACATATGTGATTTGAAATCACTACCCACAAAAGGTGGCAATAAGTACTTTATCATGTTTATTGATGATTGTACAAAGTATTGCTATGTTTACATGTTAAAAAGTAAAGATGAAGCTATAGCCAAGTTTGTTCTATACAAAAACGAAGTTGTGAATCAACTTAATAAGAAAATCAAGGTTGTGCGAAGTGATAGAGGAGGTGAATACGTGTCTCCATTTGCTGATTTATGTGCTAAACATGGAATTAGACACGAATTCACTGCTCCTTATTCACCTCAGCAAAACGGTATTGCCGAAAGGAAGAACCGTACCTTGAAGGAAATGGTTAATGCCATGTTGATAAGTTATGGTTTAAGCCAGGACATGTGGGGGGAAGCCATTCTAACGGCTACTTATCTTTTAAATAAGATACCTCGTAAGGAAAAAGAAGAGACCCCTTATGAACTATGGATGGGAAGAAAACCATCATATCAATACTTACGAGTGTGGGGGTGTCTAGCAAAGGTAGCTATACCGACACCCAAGGCCCAAAAGATTGGACCTAAATATGTGGATTGTATATTCATTGGATATGCTAGGAATAGTAGTGCTTATCGTTTCATTGTACATGATTCGAAAAATCGGGATATACAAAAGGGTACAATAATGGAATCAAGGAATGCTTCCTTCTTTGAAAATATATTTCATTGTTTAACGAAGAAAACTGGAAGTTCATATAGAATAGATGACGAAGTTGTCCAAGATAAGAGACAACGAGATGATAATGATCTCCAAGATGAGGGACAAGATCAAATCAAGGAAGAAGAGGTTGAACCTAGAAGAAGCAAAAGGGCAAGAACCGAGAAATCGTTTGGACCCGATTTTGTTTCTTTTATGGTAGAAAATGAACCTACTTCTTATCAAGAAGCGGTAACTTCCTCGGAAGGGCCTTAATGGAAAGAAGCAATTAAAAGTGAAATAGATTCTATTTTACAAAATCATACTTGGGAGCTCGTGGATTTACCTCCTGGTTGTAAACCACTAGGCTATAAATGGATCTTCAAGAAGAAGATGAAAGCCGATGGCACCATTGACAAGTACAAAGCAAGATTGGTAATCAAAGGATTTAGACAACGAGAAGGTCTAGATTATTTTGATACATATTCGCCTGTTACGCGAATAACCTTGATCAGGATGATACTTGCTATTGCCGCTTTAAGAAATTTAGAAGTTCACCAAATGGATGTGAAAACGGCTTTTCTAAACGGGGATTTAGAAGAAGAAATCTACATGAACCAACCTGAGGGTTCCATAGCTCCTAGACAAGAGAACAAAGTTTGTAGGCTTGTTAAGTCATTATATGGCTTAAAGCAAGCTCCCAAACAATGGCATCAAAAATTTGACCACGCCATGCTAGACAGTGGATTCAAAATTAATGAATGCGACAAGTGTGTTTATGTAAAGGACACAAGTAGTGGATATGTAATCTTGTGTTTATATGTTGATGATATGCTTATCATTGGCAGTAACGACAAGATGATCAAATCTACTAAAGACATGTTGAAATCAAAGTTTGACATGAAGGACATGGGTTTGGCTGATGTGATCCTTGGAATAAAGATCATACGAACTCAAAATGGAATTGTGTTAAGTCAAGCACATTACGTGGACAAAATTCTTAATACTCACAATGCGGGGGATTCCGGCCTATCTAGAACTCCAATTGACACCAGTAAGCATCTATCTAAAAATAGAGGCATAGGTGTTGCCCAATTAGAGTATTCAAGAATTATTGGCATGTTAATGTACTTAATGACAAGTACCCGACCTGACTTAGCATATGCAGTTAGCAGGCTAAGTAAGTATACTATTAATCCAAGTTATGCACATTGGGGAGCTATGACTAGGGTACTTCATTATTTGAGATACAGTCGCAGTTATGGACTGCATTATGAAAGATATCCAACTGTTATAGAAGGATACAATGATGCAAATTGGATTTCTAACATAAAGGATTCTAGATCGACTAGTGGATATGTGTTTACACTAGGAGGGGCAGCTATATCTTGGAAGTCTTCCAAGCAAACTGTTATAGCTAAGTCCACGATGGAATCAGAATTTATTGCGTTAGATAAATGCGGACAAGAGGCGAAATGGCTACGTCAATTCGTAGAGGACATACCAAGGTGGCCTAAACCGGTAACGGCCATTAGTATACATTGTGATAGTCAATCGGCAATTGGCAGAGCTCATAGCATAATGTATAATGGAAAGTCCAGACATATCCGTCGTCGACATAATTCGATACGACAACTACTCTCTACAGGAGTTATCTTAATTGACTATGTGAAGTCAAAGGATAATATCGCGGATCCACTTACGAAAGGCTTAAGCAGAGAGTTAGTTAGTAAGTCGTCTAAAGGAATGGGACTAAAGCCCTTGAAGGAATGAGTTTCTATGAAGGAAAACCTAACCTAGTTGACTGGAGATCCCAAGATCTGGGTTCAATAGGACAACCTAATCATAGAAATGTGGGGGAAGTCACGTCAATGTGGGGGAGTTACTAAATATTGTAACTTCCTAATCTATTCCTATAACAAATGTGACTTGTTGAAAGGTTAAACATATGGCTTTTATGATTCAGGATAAAATCATAAAGCATAATAGTTCAAGATGAAATCACAAAGCATATGTTTTCATTGATTCAAGATAAAATCACCTATGTGAGAGAGAAGTGGGGTCGCTTCGAAAGGAATTGTGGGGGGCGCAATTCCTAAGAGCTCTTGCAGAACCAGGCTAGTGTTCATGACCATAACGAACACGACTATGAGGACTTGACAAGGTAAGGGAGAGTCTTGTGTGAAGTGTAATGTCGTCTACGTAAACAGATGCTGAGTTCAAGGACACCATGTCTACTCAGATCTAGGAGACTAAGTGCATCTCACAAGGGAAGGTTCAAAGGGTCACACTTACCTATCCTATGCAGGACTTAACCGGAGAAATTTCGCTGAAATATTGTGTGTTTTCGACCGATCTTCATTCATGTGGGGATTGTTAGAAAAATTGGTTTTGCAAAATGGTTTTTTGCAAGTTTTTGACACTATTTAATATATGTATATGTTATATATATTTATATTTCTTGGTAGCTTTGCGTTCTCCTTGACGAGAGCTTCACAACGAGCTAAAATGTGTCAAATATGGAGTTGATATGAATGAGATATCGTGTCTCAAAGTGAGGCACATGAAACACAATATATGGGAAAAATGTTGCATCCCACATCGCCCAAAACATGAAGTGAAATCTTGTTTATAAGGGAATCTTGGTATTGGCTATCAAATTCTTTTAGTTGGGTTTTACTCCCACACCTACGCGCGCGCAGTGGGGGGGGGGTGTGCAGATTTTGGGATTTCTGGGCCAAAATGAGTTAGAAGCTTCTGAACTCATGCGAGCCCGCGCGACCTGTGGAAATGAATGCAGCTACGAAACTTCGCCTATGTACGTATCTTTTTGCTGCAGATTCGGGTCTTAGTTTCCATTTCTGTAAATCTATTTCATGAATAGATATTAACTTATTGTTTAAGTTTACAGAAAATCGATTTTGTGTATTAAAGATATGCAAATAAGTTATTGAAATAACAGATTTGTATGTCGGTTTAATTTTGGAGCGTATTTTCTGTCTTGGTGACCAAGATAGGTTTATGCTATAAATTAAGCCATTGCCTCATTCAGGTTACACATTCAGAAAATCCACAACTCATACCAGACGAGTTACAGCATTCCCTTCGATCAGAAACACAAAGATTTTCGTGATCTTTCAGGCAAGTGTGTCTAGTCCGGCTGTACAACAGCTTTGTACGTTGTACCCTGGGAAACAGACGACGAATCTTTTTTAAGGGAATCGTGTTAAACACGAGCCTCGTACGACGACCTTTACTGCTTTATTATTTATCGTTCATGGTATCTGTCTTCTGCTTCTACCCATTTCTGTCTGTATTTATTTTTCTGTTATTTATTATTTGTAATATGATTTAATAACACTTTTAACAATTGAATGCAGAATAACTAAACACGTATTTAAGCCGCCTGGCATCACAAGAGTTTATGATTTAGTTGGTTATCCTAAAATTTAGAGGAGTGTAAATTGCGAGAAAAAAAATGCTATGTCCACAAAAGATTCGCAATTTATCGTCCATGACATAAACTTTGAAATTGTTAGTGTAAGCCATGCTAAAGACAATAGATGTACACAAAAATTACGTTGCACTTGCTTTCAATTTAGCCGAGCCTGGTTTTTGCAATTTACTCTTTAAAAAGATGGATTAAATTTGTGAATGAATTAAATTCATCTTAAAAGGATGGATAAAAATCAACAACCGCATCCAATATGGGTAGTAAAAGATTTACCAGCCTCAAGATTTATGACATGACATGTTGCACATAACGTACATATTGTACAATTTTTAATTTTTTATACAATACTTTAACTTTATACTTTAAAAGTCATCAATTTGGGGTCGTAATTTTTCAGAACCATGATCTGAAAAGTAACAAAAGTTATAGACCTTGTAGTTATATAAATAAAAAATAGTACTCAGTATATCATAATATACAATATACCAAAAAAAAATAAAAAAAAATAGTGCAAATTTTGTGTTTGATTTATGAAGGGTTGGTAGAAGACGTAAGAGGTGATGGTTGTTACTTGTAGTTGTGGACATGCTCATGAAATACACATGATATTGGGATTACTTCATTCTTGGAATACACTTAAATACATGTTATAGAAATCACAAAAACAACAACGACAAAATTCAATCCCGCCGGAGCAGGGTAAGGGGGAGTTGAGATATAGATAGATCCTACCTTTACCGGTAGAATAAACCTGACAGTAGAGAGACTCCTTTCAGAAAGAGATCCGGCCAATGAACATGTTATAGAAATTAAAATATCAAAACCCGTATCCCTATGCACAAATACTGTTTTTCCTTGTTCATATTACAATTTTCTTGTTTCTACATCTTGACAAGAAGGACAATTTTATCTTACATGAAAACAAAGTAAAATAATTTAAAAAAGAACAATGAGTAGGTTAATTATACTATGGAACAAGTGATGATGCACACCGAATAAAATGTGGTCAAAGAATGATGGCTTCTTGGCTTTTGAAAATTGTCATAGATTGCATATTCCTATAAAAAAAATAATAATCATTCTTACTTATTTTGAGTTTCACTTAAAAATTACATGTCTTTATTATTGTTTTGCTTCCAAGTTACATGATACATATTAATACAATATGTTTGCAAACTTTGTTATCATACACAAGATTTATGTCATGGCTTATTAGTTTTGCTCTAAATTTTATTATTTAATATCAGAAATGAATTCACAAATCGCTAAAAGAACTAATTATCGTAACTCCAAACGAAGTGTAAGCTTGCATCAGATTTTAACCTCACATATGTATCTTATGTTTTAAGCGTTAGTCTATACCACCTTTAAAAATATTAGTCGAACTGTCGAAGACATTAAACGGCATTTCAATTTTGAATTTTCAACTCATTTGTTGTATAAAAGTGAAGTTAAATGTAATGTGAGCTATGGGCTAAAAGTATTGGAGTTCTGATAATTTATTTAATCCAAATCTAAAACAAATGGGCTGGATGGGCCAAGTTCATTAGTCCATCAAGTGTTGGTGACGTGCACATTTATCAATTTATGTGTGACAAACTGACAATATATGTTATTTGACCTATTATATGTTCTATGGTTTTATAAATCAAAGTGATGAAACTATATGTGTATAAACATTTAAGTGAAGTGCAATTCGGAAAGCAATAACATGCGAGTATATCACGTTGTCTGCGATCCATTGATTGCGATATGTGATCTCACCTATTAAAGAATGTAACCGATACGTTTTGAGGTTCCATTCTTCATTGTGATTCTATGTTTTGAGATTATATCCCTTGCACGATTATGTTTATTGAGGGTTTATCCCTCATTGGAATGTAGAGGCGCATGTTCTTATTAAACTTACATTATTCTTATGATTGTTGAGTATTTTTGGTACATCAGATTGAATAGCTATGATTATTCTATATATCAAAGATTGGATGGTCTGAACCTAGAGTTAACAAACAAAATACATGTAATATTCCATTTTAAAAGTACTGGTTGATATAAATTCTTAACATTTCGATATGATGTTTGATGCAAGCTTTTTCAAGGATAATAGATTTCGGTCAAGGTTTCAATATTGACCTTACGATCGCAAGATCTATAGTTAAGTTAATCACTCAATTGTGTTTGGCTGGGATTATAATTTATAAAACACCGTATAATCT
Organism: Artemisia tridentata subsp. tridentata; assembly: GCA_021014915.2. Classification (NCBI taxonomy): domain Eukaryota; kingdom Viridiplantae; phylum Streptophyta; class Magnoliopsida; order Asterales; family Asteraceae; genus Artemisia; species Artemisia tridentata. The sequence continues at coordinate 49,029,990 of CP139503.1, read as the reverse complement.
AAACCATGATAGATAAAAATACAAGTGATGTAACGACAATATGTAAACCTGCGTTTAGCTGCATAGTTGTTCTTGCACCTTAAGCAAGTTTTAGAAGAAGACTTTATTAATTGTATATCTTATAATGCACAAAGGCCTTCTATTAATAGAAATACTTAAAATTAAGCAATACAAGTTATAAAGCTAAAAGTACAAGTAATTAAAACACCTTTTCTAACATTTACAAGTTCTTAAGCTCAAAGTACAACTAATTAAAATAGAAATACTAACATTAAATACAATAAATAAATCATTATGTACATTAAATACAATTAATTAACGGGTCAATAAATACAATTAATGCAGTTATTAAATAATTAAAACACCCCTTACATAAGAAATACAAATTATCAAGCATATTGTATAACCAACTTAAACACAATTCTTGCATTAAATGTCACTAATACAAATAATAAAACACATGATACAAATATTCAAGCCCGAACGGGCAACGGGCCAAATGGGCTCGAGCCCGAACGGGCACGGGCCAAATGGGCTCGAGCCCGAACGGGCATGGGCCAAACGAGCTCAAGCCCGAACGAACACGAGCCAACGGGCTCAAGCCCGAACGGGCACGAGCTAAACGAAATTCTTGATATCCGTAAATGTATTGTAAAAAAAAACATAATAAACTAAAATGCATGATTCACCAAAAAAATTTATTTTAGGTACCCGCCGTCGCAACGCGCGGGTACCCTGCTAGAAGAAGACTTTGTTAATTGTATAAAAACAATAAATAAATTTTGAAAGGGATAGAATGAGATGAATAACAATAGAGTTGTGTTTATTAAAATATTGCAAGTTTTTTCATTACACACTAATACTCCTATTCATTCTTCATACCTGGCATTATACAACATAGCTTAGTCATTGAGTAAATCATGTTCATATAAGATTTGGCAAACTTGATTATCCATGTATTTGTGACACCTAGTATGAACTTGTAACAAGTGTGCTTTTGCAATAGTTTCGTAAGATTTGGCAGAGTGTCGGTTATGGGCAAGTCTTGAGCCTGTTTCGATTGTATGGGCTCTAGCCATTTGGGCAAAAGTTCCTATACACTATCGGTCATAGCTTTATAATATGGCGAAAAGTTGAGTTAAATTAAAAAGAAATTATACATTCAGTGTCATATATGAAAATTTCTTAAAAGATATTAGTTAAGTTGTATCTTTTGATTTTTATCCAATAACACATATTAAAAGTCATGTTTTACGAACATGAATTACAAAATGTCCCATAAAATATTACAAAATACAAACTTTTGAAAAGTGTTTCAATATGCATAATCTATAATTTGATAACTTGTCGTACCTCAAAATCCAACACGTGTCACTATAATCTCAAAAATAAAAGAAAAAATTACACGTTTGGTCCCTGTGGTTTGCTAAGATTTCATGTTTAGTCCCTAAGTCGTTTTAATTACACCAGAGATACCTATTTTTGAAACCTTGCACTCATTTAGTCCCTATTTTGGATGGGCCGTTAGTTTGACCGTTAAGTGTTTAAATAATATTTTCCCGTTAGTCCATCCGTTAATATTTTTTACACCGTTAGTCCTCATTTTCTAAAATGAATTAAAAATGCAGCATGGCTCGAACTCGGGTCTTGTTGCCCAAAAACCAACACCCCAACCACTGGACTAAGTGTCCAGTGGTGTAATTATATCAAAATAAATTCTATTTAAAATTTTTTTGGCTCAAACTCGTTTTTATCCGTTTTCGTCTGTTTTTATATGTTCTCGTCCGTTTTTTTACGTTTTCATCCCGTTTTTACTTTTTTTTACGTTCTCCACATTTTTTTTACGTTTTCATCCATTTTTTTACTTACTTTGTCCGTTTTTTTACGTTTTCGTCTGCTTGTTTACGTATTTGTCCATTTTTTACGTTATTGTCCCCTTTTTTTACATTATCGTCCGTTTTTTACGTTTTCAACTATTTTTATCTGTTCTCGTCATTTTTTACGTTTTTGTCATTTTTTTAACGTTTTCGTCCGTTTTAATACGTTTTGGTCTGTTTTTCAACGTTTTTGGTCTGTTTTTCTTTACGTTTCCATCCGTTTTATATGTTTTTGTCCGCTTTTTTATGTTTCCGTCCGTTTTTATTACGTTTTCGTCGGTTTTTTTTTACGTTTTTGTCCGTTGTTATACATTTTCATTTGTTTTTATATGTTTTTTTTCTTTTTTTTTTACGTTTTCGCTTTTATACGTTTTTATACGCTTAGATAAAAATGGACAAAAACATTAAAAAAAAAACAGGCCCGAAAAACAGATAAAAAAACAGGGAAACTAAGAAATAAAAACAAAAGGTAAAAAAATGTACAAAACGTAAAAAAGGAGAAGATAAAAAACGACAAAAACGTAAAAAATGTGAGAAACGTAAAAAAATGCGAAGACGTAAAAAAAAAACAAAAGGATAAAACGTATAAAAAAATGGACGAAAACGTAAAAGAACACAAAAATGTAAAAAAAATGGACGAAACGTAAAAAACACAAATGTCAAAAAAACGACAAAGTAAAAAGGGCAAAAACGTAAAAAAACAGACGAGAACCTAAAAAATGGACAAAAATGTAAAAAAACGGACGAAAACATATAAAAACATACGCAAACGTAAAAAAAATGGACGAAAACGTATAAAAACAGACGAAAACGGATTAAAATGAGTTTGAGCCAAAAAAGGTTAAATAGAATTTATTTTGATATAATTACACCACTGGACGCTTAGTCCAGTGGTTGGGGTGTTGGTTTTTGGGCAACAAGACCCGAGTTCGAGCCATGCTACCATTTTTAATTCATTTTAGAAAATGAGGACTAACGGTGCAAAAAATATTAACGAAAGGACTAACGGGCAAATATTATTTAAACACTTAACGTTCAAACTAACGGCCCATCCAAAATAGGGACTAAATGAGTGCAAAGCTTCAAAAATAGGTATCTCCGGTGTAATTAAAACGACTTAAGGACTAAACATGAAATCTGAACAAACCATAGGGACCAAACGTGTAATTTTTTCAAAATTAAAATTTGTAAATCAAAAATTAAAATTTGATTAGATTTTCCCGCCAATTTCATGTCAGAAACAGTAAAAAGAAAACTCAACGACAGTTAAAAGTAACACACCCCCAAAACCCCCAAAAAATGAATCATCAATGGGAAGAATCCCTTGATATAGACGACTCCGATCTCCGACCTTGCAGCAACCACCGCAAACGCCGTCACACAACCACCACCGAAACCCTAGTTTCATCTCAAAACCCTAATTCTGATAATCATGCCGAAAAGCCTATTCGGATAATTCCGGGTCCTGCGGGTATCATTCAAGCGGCGAAGCTGCGTAAATTAGCGGCTATTCGGGAAGGGGAGGAGTGTGTGATGGCGACACAGGCGTATATTAGGAAGGCTGTTCAGGATCCCAATGAGGATGAGGATTTCAAGCGTGGGCCGTGGGTTAGCGCGGTCGAGTTTGTGAATTATGATGAGGGTAATCATTGATTTATTTATTTTTTTTGGATTATGGAAATCTGATGTTTTGTGTTTTTTGGTTTGTGTGAAGGGATTGTGGAGGGGTGTTTGGGCGATATCAAGACGCATCTCAAGAATGGGAAACTTGACAGGGTATTATTATTTACTTGAAATTAGTTACGGTTTTGATGATTGATGATTGATGTTGTACTTTAGATATTGGTTCTGTATATTTTGTTGACACTTGCATAGTTGGGGCAATATCATTTACCTTTTTATAATGTGCGGGATTCATTCCTAGCCGGAGTAGGCTTCTTCGTGTTAGATATTGTGTAATAGTTTTGATGGTAAAGTTGTGATAAAAATGTGTTAACGGTATATAGAAATGAGGCATGTAGATTAACATATTGACATTTAAAGATATGACATCCTTAAGACGATATATTAACTTCTTGTCTGGGTTAGAAGCCTTGGTTGCGTCTATTTGTTGGACCTTTCTGTGACTTAATGAGCTATTTACCTCAGGTCAGATGCTTTATGGTTTCTATGTACAATCATAACCACTCAAATGGCATATGATTTTCTTTTGTGGTATCAACTGTTTTGGATTAAACTCTGTTACTGCATATAAATGCATGTCTCTTAACGAGGAAGCACTATCAATGTTTCCATTAAAAATGAACTTATTTATGTGTAAGAAGCTTGCCATTATTACAGGTCATTCCAGTTTAAAGCACTCTCAGTTTTACGATGATCTGGTTTCCCTTCATATTCAAAGAAACTACACTTGAAATTAGAGTATTCTAGGTAGGCATTAAAGGTAACCAACACGGTATCTAGTAAGAAAAGATGTTATAGCTGTACGAGTATAGAGATCTCTTCATTGATGTAAAGTAGATTAATGAACGCGACCAGACTGATAATAAAACTGCAAGTCCACGGTTGCAAACTGTTTATTAATTTTATGAATAAAGATATCTATTGATCACACACTTGAATAAGATGTGGTTTGATTGTAAGTTATATGAACAGAAATTGTCATCATTTAGTACATCTTTTACAGATTATCTCTGGTATGTTATAGGTTGTTGCTGTAGTCAAGTCTTCTACTCCAAACGCGCTGGGTGATCTGACGGTAACACTCAAAGTAAGGATTTGCTGTAGTTTGTAAGTCAACAGGTTAAACTTATACTACTTGGTTACTAATTTGTTGTTTTTAAACTTTAGGATCGTTCAGGTACAATCTCTGGTACTATTCATCACAAGGTCCTTACAGAGGGGGAGTTTGGAAAGGGTATTACTGTAGGATCTGTTTTGATACTTAATAAGGTATGTTATTTATGTCTGCCATTCTACCTGTATCTTCATATCTGTAATTCTAGTCCTAATTGTGTTGGTACTCGCAATTCATTCGTTGTATAATTTTTAATCTTTGCTAATTTGTGTAGGTTTCTGTGTTTTCTCCTAAACAATCAACCCATTATCTTAACATTACAAAGAGGAATTTGGTAAAGGTACACACTTTTTTCTCAACAGCTGTATTAATTGCGTGCCTTATTTCGTTTAAGGTAGTAGCCACTACAGCTGTGAAAACTATAATATACTAGGAATTTTGTTACCTATTTCTAGTTCATGTTTAAGCGTCGGGTTATAGGCATTCTTTGATTGTTTAAACGTCAGAATTATTAATATTTTGGATGTGGATAAAGAACCCTTAATATGTCTCGTAGATTAGGTGACAGTTCTCAAAATGAGAAAGCATATTCTGCTGTCTACAACTAACTTTCATGAATAGATAGTAATCAATGCATCTTCAACGAAGATTGGTGTCTCAAAGAACAACACACGTACAAAACAAAAAATAAATATTAAACCTTGAAACGAACAGCAACAAACAAAACAAAAAAAAAAATAAAAATGAAATATACGCATACATTTGCCGCCTAGGCAATTGTAAACTATAAAGGCAACTTTTAGTATTCTACATGCATCCTAAAGCATTGCATGACTCTATTCTAAAACGAGGACAAAGAAAAATCTTTAAGCATTCAAGATAATGAGAGCTAAAGTCATTACTTGACATTACTATGTAATACATATCACCTCACATTTTGAATGTTGGTGTAATCAAGAATGCTACGAAGTACGAAGGGAAGCTTGAAATGTGAAGAGTAGGCCAGAGTATAAGAAAACACTATCATGATTTAGGCATCCCCTTGTTCTTAAGTTCTTCTGCATAATAAGCAAGAAAGGGATTTTAGCTTCCATGGCCAAACTTCAAAGCTGTTGAACCAAGTCAACTCGTGAGTTGGCACTCTTTTAAGATGCTTTTAGAAACTTAGTTTCTGATTGATACTACCTGATCATCAAGGAAAGTCAAACAAACTAGGAAGCTTGTTTAGTGTTGAAGATAGGTTACCAAATCATCTAATTATTATGGAGATGAATTGACTAGTTGTAAGTTAAAAAGAGCTTTTTTGTTGACAAGATTATACCAGCCATTCCTAGAAAATGAAATATCAATATTGAATTTCTTGTTACTGTTTACAAGTTTCCTAATGACTCGGGAAGCTCTTCTAGTTTTCTTTCCCACCTTTTAAGTAGATTCTTTTGGTTTGGTCACGTAGCTAACAAGGACCATTTGGTGAAGCATCCTAACACAGGGGTTTATTATGTAAGCTACTGCACCCATTTGCTGTGACTTCATTCATATTTTGGAACCAAGTCTTGCACATTTTACTACTCATCTTCTTCCTATCTGACCCACCGATTCCAGCGATACTTAGTTGTAAACTCTGTATTCCACTGACATTTGATTTTGTTTGCGTACTATTAATGCTACTTTTTGCTTCCTCAAGCAATATTGTCTTGGAGTTTCGCAAGTGACAGGCAAGTAAAACACTGCTGTGCTTTTGTCATGAATATGATCCAATGACATGGGACCAGTTAAGTCGTTAAGTTCTAGCGGGGTTTATATCAATATCTGAAAGATCAAGTATGCTCAAATAACACTGAATCATTCTATTGTGAACGTGCTTGCTGTTTTATTTTTTTCTTAAGATGGATAAGATAACATTGCTCATATGCTGGCATGCTGTTCATCCTTTGCTATTGATGAGATCCATGACCTTTCCATGCATCTTCACATTAAGAATATTTTGTCCAAACTAAATTCAAGACTGTGATCGATGACAAGTAACACAGAACTATCTGACCTAGGGTTTGGTTGCAAGTTCTTTAGTTACGTGTAGCACTTTTTATAAACTAGTAAAGTTGTAAAACCAAATCCCATGAGTTGCACAATTGTGGGTTAACATACTTTCTCAACTTTTCATGTGATGATAAAACACTGACCCGTTTCATTCCAGGTATTCTACAAGGATGGTGGATCTTCACAGAAACAGACATTAATCGTAGATGCAGGTCCTGGTTCTGGTATGTGCAAAACTTTCTTTAGCTGTGTTTAGAGGTGACAAAATCTGCCTTTGGGCGGGTTGGGTAACGGGTCAAAATAGGTAGGGTCCTACCGACAAGACTTTGTTACAATATTAATCTATTTTTTTGAAAACGATTTATATGTTTTTGTGCTTATAAATACATTGCAAATGATATTCATCCTGTTAGGCCTGCTTGATATATTTGACCTGTTTCCCTTTCAATTAAAATATCTTAACCCATTTGATCCATTAGCGATAAAACATAACCCTCAGTGACCCATTTGTATGGGTTGAAATGGCCAAATCTAGTTGCTTTATTATAAATTTATTAGATAAACTTACCAACTCTATACATCATTACAAGATTCTGGATGGGGGACACAAATGTCGGGGAGTGCATTTTCTCTAGAACAAGGAGCAGAAGGATTTTCAGATGTAATCAGAAGAAATACAGATAACAATAACCAGAGTATGCATATTGATGTTGAACAAGAAAACATAAATCCAGTTTCTTCAATTGGGCAACAATGCAGCAAGACAAGCAAAGAAGGAACACATCAGAATATTTTGACAGATGAGGAAATGTTAACAGAAGCAGATGCTATAAAAAGCCATGAAAATGTTACAAGGCCGACTGACGGGATTAAAAATGGACAACCAATAGCAAGAACTTCACTACCATTTTGGACAGACGAACAGCTAGATGAACTCGATGCTGATTTTGACGATCCTATATAGTTCTTGCTTTTTAATCTGTTTGGATAATTTTGAGTGGCAAAATCAGTGTTCAAATAGGTAGGTTAATGCATAGACCTGAGTTTCCTCAGGCACTAGTAGAAAGGTTTTACCTAGTTAAATAGCATATATTACTTGGTATTTCTTTTGTTTCCTTTTGGTCTTCTCTGGATGTCATGAAATATACGGGCATTGGCTGAATTTAAATGGATAATAGTTACCTTTTTCACACGTTTTATTTGAGTGAAATCGGTAGCTTGTGTGTTATATGTATGTCTGTTTTGTGCTACTCCATCTAAAAAATATCTTGCTTGATAAGTTTTCTACATTTTTTATGCTTATTTTGAGTCTGCATTCGGACCTGTATAGTATTCTTCACAGTAGCCACCCGAATCTTTGTATTTTAGTGTTCCTAAACTACTGCCAACGACTACTACAGAATTAAGCCTTACGTTGGTTGTTTGTTCTTCACTTTAACCTGTAAAAAGAAGTTTATTTTATCACCGACTAGTCTCTTGGGATAGCTAATGCCATCCTTAATGATGATCATGCTTGAAAGTCTTATTTGTTAGTGTTTGTTGATATTTAAAGACTAATGTGTGCTCTAAGGCCCTTGTTGTTTTATATAACCGAAAATTGATCTTACTTGCAACATTTCAAAAGGTTATCACTGTTTTTAAACTAGGTTACAATTGCTATGTAACTTGACAAAAGAATTCAACAAGTAGAACACTTTTCATTCAAGATAAATTGTAAATCTGTCAATGTGAAAGACTATATAAGCAAGACACAAGGTTATGTAATCTGTCAATGTGATACAGTACTTGACCCATTGTATTTATTTAGTAGTAAGTACTTAAGTACATCTTAATCGTTTGTCATGCTTAAAGATAAAAATCAAGTACATGCGTCGTAATACCTTCAATACATTGATATAGTCATAAAACCTTCTGAAAGCTACTAACAGGCAAGATGTATTTGATGTTAAATGTATTAAAGGCTATATATGTCCTTAGTGTGTATTCGCATGCTACTTGCATTAAAACCTACAATAAATCTCAAGCCATGCCATTTACAATGTGATGGAGCTCTTACTTGTTACAGAGATACATTGATTTGTAGGTTGTTGAGATGTAAATATGTACTATGTGTATATATGTATAGGTTTTACATAAAACGCTGAAAAGCTCTCGACTTTCTAGTCTCGATCAATGTCCCATTTATGGAAAAACTACGTACAGTACCTAGTACCATATTTGATAGGCCGCTCAATGTTGAAGTAAAACCTTGCGAGTAGGTCCCGCTTCTATGTATCGTCCTTCGAAGTGATTCCTTCGGACCTTGTTGGCTCCTACACACAAGAGACACACGCGTTAGGCTCGCCCTGGGTTTTATCCAAGGCCCACCTCCGGCGTGAGAATAAGTATCGGGCGGTTATAGTTTGAACAGTAATACGAGAGTAACAGTAGTAGGTGTAAGAATTCAATGCATATCATAAATGAGGTGTGGGTATTTATACTACCCACACCTACTGTATCTACTTACCTCGGGACTAAGCGAGTTGACCTATGTCTGACCTAGTGAGTAGGTGTCAGGCCACGTGGGGAACACAATCCCGTGAAATCTGGAGAGGTGTCGGTTGATGGGACTATACAGTATAACTGTCGGTAGGGCCTGTCAGTAGGCGTGCCCGGAGACGAGAGTGGAGTCCGGAAGAAACGAACGTCCGGACACATAAGAACAGTCCGGACGACATCGTGTCGTCCGGACACATACACCAACATGTCCCCCCCCCCCCCCCAGTATTGTAGCATCGGTTCTAAGCTGATGGTGCAATACTTTGATAATATCTTTACGGCTTTCAGCATACGTCGTTCGGACACATAAGAACAGTCCGGATGACATCGTGTCGTCCGGACACATACACCAACATGTCCCCCCCCCCCCCCCCCCAGTATTGTAGCATCGGTTCTAAGCTGATGGTGCAATACTTTGATAATATCTTTACGGCTTTCAGCATACGTCGTTCGGACACATACACTAACATGTCCCCCCCAGTATTGCATTATTAGCAAAAGACTAATGATGTAATTCTTAACAAATGTCTTATGGTCTTTCGTCCTGTATTGCTCGGACATGCCTTTCATCCCCGTGGTCCATGAACCGGTGGTTCATAAGATGAGTTGGGTCTTTTTAGACCATATACGCCCTCGTCTGTGTTTAATTTATACAGTTACTACGGAGACACAAACTTATGTATTACAAATAATACATAATCCGGAGCCACAAATTTAAGCGGGTGGACATCGGCACGAGGTTCGCTTTTAATTTGTCTATGATGCAATACTTTTAGATATTTATCGTTACTTCCAGTATTTCCTTTGCATGCTGTGATTGGATTACATAAGTGTTAGCCCGATGGTTGAAGGGCTCGTCAAGCCTTGTTGGGCTAGTTTAGTTGTAGGCCCATGGGCCGAATAAAATAGTACTTATTTGAATGCCAATAGCTGTGCGCCACGCGTGTCTTCATCCTGGATATCTAACGTTCCATAATTTGCCACGTCAACGACTGGCAGGCTGACGTGACCTTTTCGCTTGTTTCTAGGTTTTTTTCCTATATATACCGGTTTATCTCTTCAATTTTTACTTTTAACTGTGCATTCTCTTTCCTTGTCTTCGGTGTTATACATTTTCCACGACCGTTCGCCCATTGAGAAATTCCGAGAGGTGCGTTTCACTCTTTCTTGTAATTATCTTTGGTATTTGTTCCGTCGGCATCCTTTTAGATATGGCCGTTGAGATGAGCGCACAGGGGAATCCCCCATTAGTCAGTAAGCTTGGGCCTCAGTCCGGTAGGATAGCTCCTAAGTTCGACATGCATGTACATACTTCCAAATTGACGCAGGGTGAGTTGGATTGTGTGGTTGGGGAATTCGCCATCCCTTTAGATTTACAGCCCACGCTTCCTCCGGCAGGCATGACCATGGATATGTTGCCGGATGATAAAATAGGTATTTATGTTCACCAGCTGAGGACGGGGGGTGTCAGGATTCCTTTCTCAACGTTTTTACTAGCGGTGATAGGATATTTTCGGGTGCACATTTCTCAGCTGGTTCCGATAGGCTTGAATAGGGTGACCATGTTTGAGATTCGCTGCTATAGTCTGGACGTGAAGCCATCCGTCCCTCTTTTCAGGGTTTTCTATAGATTGTGCAAGCAGGGGCACTGGTTTTCTTTTGAGAACCGAACAGGGGCGAGAGCCATGAAATGCTTTGAGGAGGTGTTGACTGGATTAAAGCACTGGAAGGATCATTTCTTTTTTATCGACCGGAGGGCAATTCCGCAGGCAATGCCGTGGAGGCATAGGGATTCCAAAGTTACTGACGAATTTCCGGAGTCGTATTCCGAAAGGGAAGCTGAAATGATTGCCAAGAAGGTGATTCTCTTGAGAAAGCCCTCGGCTGCTCTTCTATGGATGACGGGGCTTAGTAGAGTTTTTGAGTATCCCGAATATAAGGGCGTTCTAAAGGATGCCGATGGGCATGGTAACACAAATTTCTTATTATCGTTTTATAGGGCCTGTTTGTTTCTTGGCTTGGCCTTGACTTATTGCGGGTTTTTTTTTTTTTTTTTTTTTTTTTTTTTTTTTTTTTTTTTTTTTTTTGTAGTTCTTTCCATGGCGGAGTATTTGGAGCTTCCGGTGGAGATTGATGTTGAAGTTGGCAGGGGAGACCCTTTAGAAGAGGAGAACCAAAGGCCGAAGCGAACAACTGAACCTTTGGAACCGGGGAGTGTAATTCCTGCGACCACTCCCTTACAGAAGGTAGTGGAGAGGCCGGACCTGAACGTGCTAACCGCTAGAGAAAAGAAGGAGAGGAAAAAGCAGGCAGCTGAGGCAGAGGGAAAGAAGAGGAATGCTGAGGGCCTATCGGTGGTTCAGAAGTCTAGGAAGAAGAAGAAGATTAAATAGAGGGAGGTAGATGAACCGTCTGATCATACTCTTGATGTCTCCCCTATTCGTCATGTTGAGCCGCAGGTGGCTGACAACACTGTAGGGAACCAGGGTGGAGGAGGAGGGCCGGAGCAGGAGGCTGGAGACGGGGATGGTAATCCGGAAGTTCAGGTATCTGAGCCTGAACATACTGCTGAGAACAATCCTGCGGAGCAACCTGTTGAGGAAACTCACACAGAAAACCAGCAGTCTTCCTCTGATGGTAAGGAATATCCTTCTTGATTTTTTTTTATATATTTTGCTTATGTCTCCTCGTTATTTTTGCAGATCGTTCGGCTCATTCAGATCATTCCATACATTCCCAGCATACTTCTATGCAACACCAGTCAGCCGGAGGAGGTAAAAAATTTGCCTTGTGATATCCCTTGTTATAGCCTTGTTTTCGTTTGAGTAATTTAACCTGGTTACAGATGAGGGTTTGCTCGAGAGGGAGCTTTTTATTCCTGGTTGGTCTCTTCCCAACAATGTCCGATTGGACTCTTACAGAGCCTGCCGGGAGTTGCTGACACATCTCACACCTCCTGCCGAGAAAGCTGCTCTCGAAGAGCTGACCACCAGCCAGCTAGTTCATTTGGCGTATGAACAGGCCGGAGGTGGCGTTGCTATGCAGGCTGAGTTGCTTCACCGATTCGAGCAGTTGCTTGGTGAACACAAGGAGTTGGACCGGAAGCACAAGGCTGGTATAGTGGAGCGCAGTGCGAAGCACGGTAGGTATGTGCGGTTGGTTGATTAGTTTAACGCCCTCAAGCAGGAGTTGGTTGATATGCGATCCGGTATGTCGGCACGAGAGGAGGGTCTATCTGTTCAGTTGGCTAAGATGGAGAGAGATAGGGATGACTGGAGGAGAACAGCTGACTCTTGTGCTGAGGGTATTAAGCAGCTGGAACAGGAGATGGGAAAAAGGGATGAAGCCATAGGGAGACTGGAGCAAGAGAATAGGGACTTGCTCGCTAACGTTGGCCGATTGGAGATGGAACGCCAAAATGTTGTGAAGGATCTGCTTCCGACTGCTTGTCAGCGGTTGTTTAGTAGTTCCGAATACAAAGCAAGCATGGGAAGGGTTTACAGCTTGTCATATACCGCTGGATTTCTAGATGGTCTTAAGTACGAGCGGAAAAAAGATGATCATGAAAGACTTTTGGGTAAATTTAGCAAGCTTAACATGGAAGCTCCCAGTATCTGGCAGGCGGAGTATCTGAAGCTGTTCGATGCCCAGTACCCATATATTCAAAAGCTTGTGGATTCCTATCGTCTGCCATTGGGCGACCTTATGAACCTCTTCCCTATCGTCAGTGCTCCGAAGCCAAAGCCCGTAGGAGGGGGTCTGCCTCAACAAACCGGAAACTCTTCCGGTGTGAAGCATGTACAAACTGAAGGTTCGCCCCTTGCGAAAAATGTCACTGAAAAAGACTCTTGATTGTCTTATTTGTTTCTTCTTTCGGATGAATGTAATGATGATAATTACTGTAGCCAGACATTCTGTACAATAACTCGTTTGTGACGTTTATTTTTATATATATATATATATATATATATATATATATATATATATATATATATATATATATATATATATATATTTTGTTCTTGGACTTGATAGAATGATTGTTGCATGTACTTTCTGCATAAACGTTTTGTTCATGTGCGTCGTTGATGACGAGGTGCTTCCGCGTTCGGTGCATCTGGCTCGAAGTATTTCGGACGTCCATATAATTTTTACCCAAGAAATGCTTGCATGACATTAAACACTTTGCTGCCGGAGGGTACAACATAATTCGCTACACGAGAGGGGAAGTGTTTATCTCTATCCGTTTAATGTTGTTCCGGAGTTTTTTATTTTTATTTTGGGGGGACGTTTTTCATAATGCATCTAGTTTGCCGACGGAGAGTTTTCCTCAATCCGTTTAACTCAGACGGAGAGTTTTTACGATCCGCTCACCAGGGAGGGAGTGTTTTCCTCAATCCGTTTAACTTAGACGGAGAGTTTTTACGATCCGCTCACAAGGGAGGGAGTGTTTTCCTCAATCCGTTTAATTTACAGACGGAGAGTTTTTCACGATCCGCTCACGAGGGAGGGAGTGTTTTCCTCAATCCGTTTAATTTACCGACGGAGAGTTTTTCACGATCCGCTCACGAGGGAGGGAGTGTTTTCCTCAATCCGTTTAATTTACAGACGGAGAGTTTCTTCACAATCCGAACACGAGGGAGGGAGTATTTTCCTCAATCCGTTTAATTTACCGACGGAGAGTTTTTCACAATCCGCTCACGAGGGAGGGAGTGTTTTCCTCCATCCGTTTAATTTACCGACGGAGAGTTTTTCACGATTCGCTCACGAGGGAGGGAGTGTTTTCCTCAATCCGTTTAATTTAAAGACGGAGAGTTTTTCACGATCCGCTCACGAGGGAGGGAGTGTTTTCCTCAATCCGTTTAATTTACCGACGGAGAGTTTTTCACGATCCGCTCACGAGGGAGGGAGTGTTTTCCTCAATCCATTTAATTTACTGATGGAGAGTTTTTCACGATCCGCTCACGAGGGAAGGAGTGTTTTCCTCAATCCATTTAATTTACCGACGGAGAGTTTTTCACGATCCGCTCACGAGGGAGGGAGTGTTTTCCTCCATCCGTTTAATTTACTTTTGAGGTGCAACCGTGGAGTGCGTCATACAATCAAATTGGAAAATTGTTCCCCCGTAACATGGGAAACTATAAACTGCCATAAATACTAATAAGCTTCGGTTTACAATTTTACAAAAGATAACTTCACGGATTTAATGTTCCGGACTCTGCTGGGTCCGAGAAGAGTGGTGCATCGGTTTGGCCCGGTACTTTCAGATCTCAGTTACTTGCTGACAATTTTTGTACTGCTGGATTGCTTCCTTCTGGTCTTTCGACGTACTTGAAATATCAACGGCTGGATGGTGTCCGGTGGTCTTCATCTGTCTTTTCTCTGGTTGTGCCGTTAGGGTGGCTATCCCTTCGGGCGTGGGAAATTTTATCATAGAATGTATGGTTGAAGAGATTGCCCTCAGTTCTCCCAGTCCGGCTCTTCCCAGTATTATGTCGTAAGGTGATGGAGACCTCACCACATAGAACTTCATGGTTGCTCTTCTGATCCTGGGCCGATTGCCAAAGCACACTTCTAGGTTGATCTTTCCCTTCGGCTTACTTGCTTTTCCGGAGAAACCCATTAGGGAAGTTTTTGTTGTTTCTATCTTGGCTTTTATCTTTGTACTGAGTTTATCGAAAAAGTGCTCGTACATGAGGTTTACGGACGACCCTTCATCCACATGTATTGTCCGGATTAGGTACCCTTCGACTTCACCTTTGATGATGAGGGGTTCGGTTGACAAGCATCGTGTCGCAATGGGAGAGAAGGTTATTGGGACGTTCATCCATTCCTGATCGTGTTCTTCACACCCTTCGTTCCGTGTGGCCGGTAAACTCCTTATCATGTTAATTACTTTGGCCTTTCCCGTGTCATTCCTTTTCTGCTGGTCGATGCCTTTACCACCGTCCTGCTGTCTGAAACCTTTCACGAGGTGATCTAACTTGCCAGACTCTAATGCAAATGCCAGTTGTCTCTTTAATTGGAAACAATCATCGGTGATATGCCCCTTTTCCCTGTGGTACTCGCAGTATTTATCCAGATCCTCCTTTTTCGGTCTATTTCTAGTCGGGGGAGGGGTGGGTAGGTTCAGATGATGTTCTGTGGCTAAAATTTCTCTCGGGGGTTTTACCAACGACATCAGACCTGCACGGGGGACCGCCGGTTTAGGAGCGTCATTTCGGCGGTATTCCGGCAAGGGTGGTAGACGTCCCTCTGGCGATAATCGTTCTGACGTTCCCCTCTTGGCCTATCATTCTTGAAGCCTTGACCTCCTTTCCTGTTTGAATCGAATCCCTCGCCCTTCGGTAATTCTGTACTACGGTATGCTTCTTCCGACCTTATGAAGTCGTCCACTCTAGTGAACATTTCAGTAACCGTGCGCGGTACTCTGTCGGAAAATTTTTTGGCGAGAGATGGACATTTATGTGCACTCATGAAGGCGGAGATTCTCATAATTTCTGGTACACCGCTGATGTAACTCGCCTCGTCAGTCCATCTTTCCTTAAAATCCGGAAGGGATTTGTGAGCTCGTCGGGTGATTTTGGTAATCTCCGTGGGGTCCTTCGTACATTTCTTTCGAAGGGCGAATCTCGTCTAGAATTGCTCTCTTAATTCATTCCAGCTGTCAATGCTTCCGGGTTCCAACCTTTCAAAAAACCCACCTGCTGCTCCGTCCAGGGTTTGCTGAAACATGCGGCACCATACCGGCATAGGCCATTCCCCTTGATTGGCGGCTCCAGTGAACCTGGTGAGATGATCGTTCGGATCCGTTGACCCGTCATAGAATCTCATGTTGAGCGGCATCACATGGGCCGGACCGGAGAACTCAACAATGCGGCGAGTGAACGGTGACCTTGACGTCTCTTTAAAAGGTTTGTGCAGGTCATCGTCTTTTTCTTCGCCTCCCTTTTCCTTTCCCTGACTCGTATTCCCCTCTTCTTCGAAATTTAGCCGAAGCGGTTTAAGAGCGCTTCCGCTTTGTGCATTGTGCTTTTTGATTAGTTCCGTTAGTGACGCTACTCGGCTAACAATCATGTCTTGGAGACTGGGAGAGTCCTCGGTCGAATTGTCATGCTGGTTTTGGTGGTTGTTGGTTTCATACCGGTTACGGTTTTGATTATTAACAGCTTCGAACTGGTTGCGATTGTTGTTGGGTTCGTATCGGTTTCGTGTTGGTCATGATTATCGGTTTTGTGCTGGTCACGGTTGTTGTTAGGTTCGTGTACGTTGGTTTCGTCTTCCCTGTCATCGAGACGTAGGGAATGAAAAGAGGAACCAGCCATTTCAATGCTCAGGTAGATTGAATAGCGGGTCCACGGATGGCGCCAATTTGTTGAAGTAAAACCTTGCGAGTAGGTCCCGCTTCTATGTATCGTCCTTCGGAGTGATTCCTTCGGACCTTGCTGGCTCCTACACACAAGAGACACACGCGTTAGGCTCGCCCTGGGTTTTATCCCAAGGCCCACCTCCGGCGTGAGAATAAGTATCGGGCGGTTATAGTTTGAATAGTAATACGAGAGTAACAGTAGTAGGTGTAAGAATTCAATGCATATCATAAATGAGGTGTGGGTATTTATACCCACACCTACTGTATCTACTTACCTCGAGACTAAGCGAGTTGACCTATGTCTGACCTAGTGAGTAGGTGTCAGGCCACGTGGGGAACACAATCCCGTGAAATCTGGAGAGGTGTCGGTTGATGGGACTATACAGTATAACTGTCGGTAGGGCCTGTCAGTAGGCGTGCCCGGAGATGAGAGTGGAGTCCGGAAGAAACGAACGTCCGGACACATAAGAACAGTCCGGACGACATCGTGTCGTCCGGACACATACACCAACACCGCTCAATGATTCGAACATATGTAATGATATTTGATATTGTTTTAGTTCGTTTATATAGTTTGATCCAAATATCCAAATCTGATGCTCTTTGAGATTGTTGCATAATATGTAGCTTATGGCTTAAAGCTTATAGAAATACCTTGATATAATAGGCATTTATCCGTTTGTGCTTTTTATTGCATTATTTTTAGCTGATCTTTTATAAGCACTTTGTTTTCACAAGTACCTTGACATGAATTTATGTTAGCTTTAAAGTTTTGTCATATGTGGGAATTGCAATAGCATTTAAAGTACAAGGACTAGTTTAGTCATATTGCTAAGTTAGACTTGTGGCTTTGTAATAAATACCCTCCTATGTCAACACTAGGAGGGTTGAGGATTCATTTGTAACACACGAGGTGTGTGTGTTTTCTAGACTCTCTCTCTAGAAAACATACACACCTCGGCAATCAATAAACCGAATATTCAATGTTTAATCTTTAGTTCGAGTTTATGGTGTTTCCTCCACCTCCAAACGTGATTCTTGGTCATATCAATTGGTATCAGAGCTAACCGGGTGGCTAACGTGGTGTTTTTTTAAGGTAACAAATGTGATTTTTGGTGTGTATTATCTTGTTTGTGTTCGGATTTTGTTTCACAGTAACAAAAAGGTTGCGTTTTTGTCATAAAAACGTGAGTTTTTGTTTATCTTGAAATCGTACACATGTTGAAGATCAAAGGTTGTGTTTGTTTTTGAGGTTATTCGACTTGGTTCTGTCATTATCTTCAGTTTTACACTCAAAATCAGTTGGTGGATACTAGATTTTGGTTTGTTCTTCATTTTTGATCGTAGAAATCAAAACATTTCTTGTATAAGAATTGTTTTTGATTATTTTAAGTGATTGAAGTGCATTATTGAAGTGTGTAAAAGTAAGTAAAAGTTGGCAGAAACATGGCAGACAAGTATGGGAGTTGCATGGGTTAGTAGCTAAAGTACAAAAAGTGGGTGAAATTTGGTAGAAATCTGCGTTTTATCGCAATTGCATAGCAGCCAGCGAGTTATCGCAATTCGTCTTGTTTATCGCATTCTTGTATGAGAATTGCGATAGTTATCGCATTTGGAGATTATCGCATTTGAGCTATCGCATTTGACCTATCGCATTTGAGGTCTGATCATACTTATCGCAGTTCATACGTATCGCAGTTCTGTCTTCAGCTTTGTCCGATATCTTCTGCCAATTGCGATATCGGACAAAGAAGGGAATTCAGATATCGGACAACCTTATCGCATTTGCAAAAAAAAAAAAAAAAAAAAAAAAAGTTTTTTGGCGGGAAAAGTTGAGTAAAATTTAATTTTCACAGGAGACTTAACGGTCCATTTTTACGCGAGATTCAAATTCTGGTACAAGAGTGAAAATTTTGGCCTAAAATTCAAATTTTGGCCAAAATTCGAATTTTTCGGGGAATTTTTGGCGTAGAAATTTCTTAAACTCAAATTTTTCCTGCATCATTATAATGTCATTTTATGGCATATTTCACATCAAAATCACAATTGAAATTATCAGACTGCACCTTCAAAATCACCACGTATAGCCTAAAAGATCCTGATCAAGATTCACAATCAGATGACAATGGTCAAATTATCAGCTGTGACTACAAGGATGATGATTCATTATTACTTATTTGAAGTTGAAGTGGAATATCTCAGGTACGTGTACTTAGTATCTTGAAGATATCGGGGTTGGTTGGATGCATGATTCTTCGAGATCCTTGTTTGGGCACTCATGGGAATAGTGATTAAGTCTTGGGTTATCTAGTTTTCATAGGTCAAGGGGAGGATGGACGAAGACCTAGTTAACTATCACTTAAAGGAGATACGTTGTAGTACTCAGCGTCACACAAAGATGTGGATAATTCAAGAGATGTTCATATACAGTTAAGGAAGGACGGATGGGTATATGAAACGACCTATGCTTTAAGGAGTTACGTTGTAGTGCTCAGTATAGGTACTTAGTCATACAACAGTGCAAGTTTAAGTCACAAGTTTGGGTTATTCTACTTCAGTCTCAAGTTCGTTATAGTGGGTTTTCTCCATCAGTAGTCACTACATGAAGCCGTTGTTTTTAATACAGGAGGTTAGATTGGGTATATCGACATCTTCTCACGGGCTGATATGATTCCTTATAAAGGGCTTCCAGTTTGTATTTCACGTACACATCAGTATGCTGATTCCGATAAATCGTAACCAGCAGGGGAGAGAAATGTACGGGCTGATCTCTCATGGGAAAAATAACTGGGATGCATTTGGTGAGATAAAGATGTTGATACCATATTCCCCCGAACTGCAGGGCACTCAGGGCATTCAAAATATGAGGTTGTCAGTTTGGGGGAGAGCACTAATTAGGGGAGAGCACTCAGGGCACTCTGAATTAAACCCTAATTAGATTTGCTCACTTAGTTCGTCTGCAAGTAAAGAAATGGCGGCTGAGAAGATTATGCAAGCTGAACGAAGTAATGAAGTTTGAAGATCTTTCTCATGTTTTTGTATTGAATTTTACTTGTAGGGAACATTGTAAGCAATTCCCATATGACATCACTTTGGGGAGAGATTGTTAGCTTTAAAGTTTTGTCATATGTGGGAATTGCAATAGCATTTAAAGTACAAGGACTAGTTTAGTCATATTGCTAAGTTAGACTTGTGGCTTTGTAATAAATACCCTCCTATGTCAACACTAGGAGGGTTGATGATTCATTTGTAACACACGAGGTGTGTGTGTTTTCTAGACACTCTCTCTAGAAAACATACACACCTCGGCAATCAATAAACCGAATATTCAATGTTTAATCTTTAGTTCGAGTTTATGGTGTTTCCTCCACCTCCAAACGTGATTCTTGGTCATATCAATTTACTAATATGCTTATCGAAAAGTGTTTGTTTAGCCTTATAAGGTTGGGTGTGTAATGGTCACCCGACCACCACCTCCAACTCAACGCCACATCAGCTTTTCAACACACCACCTTACCACCACTTATAAAGGCGTAGTGGTCACCACCTAACTAAACACATAAAAATATACCACTTTCTACAAACATACCACAGATACACTCAGAGCAAGTCTAAAAAAGTGTGCATTTCGTTAGGTGGTCTACACCACCCAACCAACCTTATTTTCCCTCCTTTGCGCGCTGTTGAGCTTGGGATTGACGCGCTGTGAAGCTCCTTCATGTGTGGTGAAACGCCACCATAAGAGCCAGTCTAATAAACTGATGACCAACAAAACAGTAAGATTACAATCAATAAACATGTGTAACTCCAACTCGAAAGCCACATGACACTCTCTTTAAAGCGGCCCTCAAAGGACATCATCTTCAACGACATCAAACTTGCCTCTTTCAATTGAATCTCTTGTAGAGCTAAAAAGTTATAGTCTAAATTGGATTGAGTGGTTCGATAACCCTCGTTGTAATTAATCATTGTACATTGGAGCTCCTAGTGTCTTGCTAGGTTGCCTTTAATATGCTTACCTAAAATTGCTTAATTAGCCTTAAACAAAGCCAACAAGACAAGAGATTGAGCAATCCCAACACTAATATAACTTATTCTTTAAAAGGTGAATGAACCATTAGCCTACAAAAATATGCAGTCACAACTTTTAACCTCAGAATTTTGAATTTGAACCCAGATCAAGAATCATGATAGGATTTATCATTTGCGTAACAACCCAAATATTGAACACCTCTAAATTCATATATTAATTCGAGTCGCATTGCACGTCTATAATTTCAATTCGTTTGGCAATTCAAGAATAATCCATAAGCAAATGAACCAAACAATATAAGATAACCAACCAAAACTGAAACTTTTATTCTCATAATCAAAATCAAGCAAATAAAACAAACAAACAAACAACTTATTATTTTAGTCTAGATTAATATTAAAAAAACTGATTCAAAGTATTCAAAAAATCAAATCTAAGGGTAATCCTTGAGGACTCTTAATGATGAAGACGGGGTTAACGCATTCCTATTCATAAACATTGCATCGGCGTTATAAAACGGAAGCTGATGACTTGGTGCACACATGAAATCATTATGGTTTGTTGAAAAAACCGGTGTAGGTTTAAAATAAGGATTATCAAACCCTGTATTCGCCCTATAAGGCGCGACCCCAACACCAACACCAACACCATTATCAACAAAACAAGAATTCACCTGAGGAACATCATTAACACTAGTCCCATGTTCCTCGGTCACAACCGAGTTTGCTGACTCATTATCCTCAGCATTGCCTTGTCCACATTGTTGTCTCGGATCTTGGGTTCGTTGTGTTCCCTCTTGTGGTGGTGTGTATCCTGTTAACTTCTGGACTAAGGCCATAAAATCACGTGGATGTGTATGGATCACTTTTGGTGAATGTGTGTAAATGATCACAGGTCGTCTAGGTGGTTGCTGTGCATGGGGTTTGTTCGTTAGGGCGTCGGATGTTGTTGTCGTGGATGATCCGGTGGAGGGAGATTGCGGTAAACGAGGGATGAACGTAGAGTTTTTGTTGATCTTAAGTGAGGAATGATCATATGAGCCGCCATCATGCTGTTCTTGTTTTGCATGGAATTGTCTAGGGCTCATGGTGATGTGATGGTAAAAAAATGATAAGTTTTTGAGAGGTGAGAATGTGTTTTTGTAAATTGTGTGGATGGAAAGGTGCAGTGTGAGTGTTAGTTTTGATTTTTCCTAGTTGTGTGGTAAGTAGTTAAGGGAACGCATGAACGTATATAATTTAGGTGTTTAAACATAATTAATTTTAAAAGTTTGATGTCAAATGTGTTCTCTACTTATATTGTTCGTACTATTATAAATAGGGTCTAGAAAGATCTTGTAATAGTAAACGCGTTAAGTAGTGTTGTGAGTTTTCTAAATACCATAGCTTAAAAAAAATGCGAACGATACTAGTTCTTAAATTGTAATAAAAGTAATTGATATATAGGGTTTTTCACTTGGTTAGTTTGGAGATAAAAAAGTTACAATACGACTTTTTAATAGATCGTGAAACAGTATAATCTCAAACGCGTTAACTAATATACCAGTAACTTATATGGAATAGCACAATATTAATAGTCTAGAAAATCTTGCCAAATCCTAACCTTAATTAATAAGCTAGAATTTATAAAGATTTTGCTAATCTTCTAAAAAAACTTTAATAATTTCATGTATCCACAACCAAAATACTTACTTTTATTCAGAGCATGTATTCACAACCACACTCTAAAATAATATATATACGTACTTAACTTTGTTTTTCGAAAGAAGATTAGTACGATTATTAACACACATCTATCAATGCATGTCAAATTACATGTGTGAAGTAACACGCATATAACATATGCATCGGCTCTCAAGCGACTAAGCAAGTCTTCACAAGTAATTGGCTAGTGATATCTTTGCAAAATGTAAAAGTATGAAGGACTAGTTTGTATTTTAGTTCATTGTCTAAGGAAAGTTGTAAAGTTGTCTTTGTATAAGTTTGAAAGTCTGTTGTAACTTATCCATTGAATTAATAACATAACCGTTTTTCCCAAGGTTATCAAGATCGCGATCCTACCTAATATCGTTTTCGTCTCTGCAAGATCGAGATCGTAAGATTGAATCGAGATCGTAAGATCCTACAAATATGCAATTTTATTAATAGAAGTTGTAGTTTTATATAGTTCACTATATAATTCGATCGGAATAACCGATTTAAATGGATATGAATGAAAATTTTAAAGTTTAAACGTCGTGCTAATTTATATATAACGCAATACATGCAATTAGTTCATGTTTCAAATGATTAGATGAGCGATTTGGGTACAAAAGAAATACGACACGAGTCGTATATGATAAAAGTTATTTAAACATCCTAGCCTAAATGACAACTACCCAAATTCCAAAGCATTAGTCATCATTTGTGTGCTAGAATAACAGCAGTTTTCATTTCCCAATCGTTACTTTACTAGTTTCGATTTTAGGGCGTATTTTATTCTTTTAATGATGTTAATTGTGATGTTGGGCCATGTATATGCGCAAAACTGGGTCAACTGGGCTTATTTTTATGTTTGATAATAAAATTTAAACTTTTTAGTAGGATCGGGATCGATAGCGATCCTACGATCTTACTAGCTATCTTACGATCTTACTCCGATCCTATGCTATCTTTGATCCTACTTCGATCTTGCAAGGTTTTCTTGTGTAGGATCGTAAGATCGTACGATCCTACGATCAAGATCGCGATCTTGATAACCATGGTTTTTCCTTCTCATTTCTTTTTTCCTTTTTAGAACTTCTCATGGTATCAGAGCTTCCATTAATGGAGTTCTAACCATTTTTTAACCGTTGTAATTCTGTTATCTGTAACACAAGTGTGCTAGATTATGTCTAGTGTGTACGATACTCTGTTTTCTTTCTTTACGTTTCCGCTCAGTTTCTTTATTGTTTAACAATGGCGTCCACAAATCCACCTAAACCAGATCTCACACATCTAGCAATCTTTCAAAATTCACTTTACCTTCATCCTTCTAATGGTCCAACATCTTTACACTACAAAAAATAATTCTATTTTCCACACTTTTTTTGCCACGGTATGATCAATTGTGGATTTTTTTTATACGGATAATAATTTTGCTACAAGTGTCACAAATATTAAAAAAAAAAATAATCCACATATATTAGTGTCTACAATTATAATAAAGCTACACTTATATGTGTCACAAATGTTTCTACAATTTTTATTATAAACATTTTTTGCAATTTTGCCACACTTTTAGGTGTGAACATTCAAAAAATATTTTCACACTTTTAACGATAGAAATTTGGATAATATCTCCACACTTATATGTGTAGAAAAATTTATCACACACATTATTACCACACATAAGAAAGTGTGGACTCTATAATTTTACACATTCTTAACTGTGGCCATCTGGCCTTTAAAATTTGGAGAATTCAACTAGTTTTTTGTAGTATTAATTGTTCAAGAAAAACTTGTTGGTGCACAAAACGACAGAGCATGGAGGAGAGCATTTGAAATTGGATTATCTACTAAAAGAAAGTTGGGATTCATTAAAGGTACTGTGATACGCTCAACTGCTGATGCTAATATTGCTGAGTTGTGGGACACGTGAACAATATGGTTATCAGTTGAATTATGGGGTCTGTTAGCTAGTCAATTGCAAGGTCTATCATGTTTGTTGGCACTGCAAGTGACATTTGGAGTCAGTTGATGGTTCCAGAAAGTACAAATTGAATAAGGATACTTATGCAATTTGCTCAGTCTGGTGGATCTGTTGGTGAGTACTATACCAAAATGAAATGTGTTTGGGAAGAATTAGACAACCTGAATGTGTTACTAGTGATAAGTGTTGTTACTCCAGAAGCGTCTTTGTTCTTGGCTGCTTTGAACAAACAGAGAGAAGAATACATATTATTTCAGTTCCTTAATGTTTTGGATGAATGTTATAGTCATCAAATAAGTCAAATCTTGATGATTGTGCCTTGGCCATATGTGGTGTCTGCATGTTCTTTGGTACAACAATAAGAATCACAAAGAATATTGTTTGTCTTTTTCAAGTATTGAGTCAACTGCTTTGTTTAGCAAGGGTGGTGTTAAAGATGGTGTTAAAGATGCAAATGTGGAATTTGTGGATTCAAGTGGCATCCACCAAAGAGGTGTTGGGAAAAAATTGGTTACCCTTCTTGGCATCCAAAGAGCAGGATCTCACAGTCAAAGCAAGTTAAGTCTGTTCAAGTTCAAGGAAGGAATCAATTTATTGCTAAAACTGCTGCTCATGTTGAAAGTGGTAATATTAGTGTGGAAAACTAGAAGGGGGGTTGAATAGTTTTTACCATTTAAAATTAACTAGACGAGTACCCGTGCATAGCAACGAGATTTTATAGCGGCAGATAGTTATATTTTGGTTAAGTATAGACTTGGTATTTGGCCGTGTATTAGCTTTCTTCCAGCTAGGGGTTTAATTCCACCAGAACCCGATTAAGCCTATTCGGGTCAGGTTGCTCGGGTCAGTAATTTTATTCGGGTCAACCCGAATAACCCGAGTTCTAAAATAGGGTCGGGTTCGGGTTTGTTTTTTTAGCTTCAACCCCAATTGACCCGAACCCGAGTTACCCGACTCAACTAACACTTTTACAATGTAAAATTATTGAAGTAAGCATTTTTTTTAAGCATTTCACTTCTATTCAGGTTGACACGAACCCGAATAAACCCGACCCGAATTGACCCGAACCCGAGTTCAAATAGAGGCGGGTTCGGGTATGTTTTTTTAGCCTCAACCCGAATTGACCCGAACCCGAATGACACCCTACTTCCAGCCATGTATTAAAGACATTGCCATAGATAGAATATTAAATTCAATACGTTCCCTAGTTAGATTCATTTTTCACTTTTTTCACTTTCAAAATTAATTGTAGTTAAGGTTAAAGATAACATGCAACTCCTCTTTGTAAGCATGTAAGTTTGGTTTAGAGAAACAATTACTAACCTTAGTAAGTTGATCGTGTGCAACTCCTCATTTCTTATACATTGATTCTCCGATACTATTTAGTATTTACATGATTGGTTTGTAGTTAAAGACGAAATACAATAGCTAAAAAGCCCAAAATTAACTTTTTATTCTATTCACCGAGCACACACAATCGGTTCCATTTCGTTCAAAGTACACATTATAAAGCAAGTTATTGGAGCTTGTTAATTATTGAAGGTTTATGCAAAGATCCAAAATACTCACTGTCGAATCTGTGACCAAAATATATTAATTTACAAGCACTAATTAACCTAAAAGAAAGTTTGAAAAGCATCAACGGCGTTTAGTCCATGTTGTTGTTTCCCAAGCTTGCAAAATGTTGTGTACTATTTCTTCCACACCAACCCCATGTTTTACCTGTAAATACATATTGGAAACAAACAACCCAATTTAATTAGAATGTAAGATTAATTAAAACACAGATAATTCGAATTGGATGTAACCAAAAATGAAATAAAATTTGAAATTAGAGTAATTTCAACAGACATACTTGAGCAAATACAAATGGTCTACCGTCCTGCATTTTAAGAGCATCACGCTCCATGACTGCCAAATCAGCACCAACTGTGCTGCAAGATCAGTCTTATTTATAACATGAAAATACAAAAAATTATTTCATTAAGCCATTTTGGAATCTAACACGAATATTATGCATATTTTAGATGCATAATCAGAAGATGAAGGAAACCACATACAAGAAGGTCAACTTGTATAATGCCAGGTCCTCCTTTACGAGGAATTTCTGTCGTGAAATGATTGGCTATGGATGAGGTTGGTATAAAAACACATTGGGTTGTTTGGGAGGTTGTTTATATAGACATTGTTCAATTTAAATTAGTTTCCACCTAATCAATAGCATAGGTGTTTCCAGTAATGGTTTCCTGCATTAGTTTCCACCTAATCAATACTTTCCTGGAATAACTTAATGCAATAACTCAGCCTTTGATTTTCCTGCAATAGTTTAATACTTTCAATAGTTTCCTTCAATAGGTTTTGAACTTTTATTTCCAAACGCCAGCCTTTTATTTCAAACGCATTATTTATTGAACTTTCCATTGAACTTTCCTTAATTAAAATTCAGTTTCTCTTTCATTTGACTATTTTTCAACATTTCACATTCCACTTTTCCCTTTTGACCATACACTCTTTATATGTAGTATAGATATATCGCTTTGTTACGTATTGTGATTTCAAAGTAAAGTAAACTATCATGCACAAAAACAAGCAATATAAGTAAGTAAGTAAAGATAAGAAAGATCAAACCACACAACACAGTCCTTTATAGTGGTTCGGCTACAAGGACTCTCTTCCTTGTCCTACTCCACTCCTCGAGCCTCTAACTCGAGAGTTTATCTTCACTAAGAAACAAGCTCCCTTCTAGGCGGAGAAAACCTTTACACGTCGCTTAATATTTTTCCGGTACTAAGCTAAACACCGAGTTCTTTACAAGGGTACAACCACTCCCGTTGGTTCTTTACAAGGGTTCAACCACTCCCGATCACTCTATGTGTTTTAAGGACTAAAACACTAACCAAATACTACTGTATGAATGATACTAACTATGATGTGTGACTAATACAAGAACACACAGACTCTATGTTAGAAGGAAGATAACACACTGTTACTCCTTATATGTTGAGATCTTCTTTGCTACAAAAGGAAGAATCTATAAAATGTTAGTAAGCTAAGGGTTAGTGATATGCAAATGAATGAGTATGTATTTTAAGCTGTATGAGTGATGAATTGGCCAAATGATCAGCTTGCTATTTATAGGCAAGACTGATGAACAGTCCACGGATCCGGCGGATCCCTAAAAAAGGATCCGTCCGTGTACCACTTTGGTACCGCCGTGTCAGGCCAGCTAAGAGATCTCCAAATCTTTCCAAATCTTGCCATATCTTCAAATGTCAACTCTTTGGCTTGAAGATCTAAACAAAATATCACAAAATCTTACCAAGATTGTGTAGATGATGCATGCCATGATGTCATCCTAATATTTAACTAATAAAGTTTCCATTTTAAGAAATAAACATGTAAACTTGTATATGTCATTTCTAGAAAACTTGTGATGTGAAAATGTGTTTGTAAGATGCTTATCACTATAAATGTAAAAGACTTAATCTTATTTATGCTTTGCTTAAAGATAAACTTTGTAATTGTCATTAACAAAACTAAGCAAAGATCGTAAAATATAAATAACGTTTTTAGGACGATATTTGTATTAACAATCTCCCCCTTTTTGTTGATGACAAAACATAAAGTGTATTTTTAAGTAGAGAGCTTAAATAAGGGATGAGTCTTTTAAAAATATAGATTAAGTTAGTTTATGCAAGTTTTAAAATCTATTTTGAGCTAAAATGTATGTACTGTGATGTTTCACAGTTGATGCAAACTTAATCCTATCTCTCCCTTTTTGTCGAAACAAAAAGAAGATATGCGTAGCGGAATGCGATTTTGAGAACTTTAAAGCTCCCCCTTGATTTATACTCCCCCTAAATGGAGTAACAAGGATATGATGTATGAACCTACAAAATAAATTGTTAGAATATGCTATGCTCCTCTTTGATGTATACTCCCCATTGCTAGAGTACCAACGTATACATTTCAAGAGTATGATATGATGAATGCACCTACAAAACAAATGGTTAGACTATGATATGCTCCTCCTTGATGTATACTCCTCATTGCTAGAGTACCAACGTATATGTTTCAAGGATGAGAAATGCTAAAGATGATGAGTTAGTATATGATATACTCCCCCTCGATCTATACTCCCCGTTGCTAGGGTACCAACGTATATGAATCAAGGTTGAGAAAAGCTACAAAAAAAAAGTTAGTTACTTCAATCAAGAAGCAATATGAATATGCAATAGTCAACCAAGAAAGGTCAACCCATTTGACTTCTAGAAAGTCAAAATTTAAGTGTCTGATCAAATTTTTGTACCTAATGTACATTTGATCAATGCAATATGTGGAGTTTAAAACAACCACACAATGATGTTAGTATTCTAAAATGAAATAATATGCTTAATGTTGATCACCCACAAGCATAAACACATAACAATCATCCATTGAAAATATGTGACAAAAGTCACAAAAATGATGTTACATTACAACAATAAAGATAAATTCTAAAAAGTCAAATACTACAACATCATCCTAAAAAGTTCCTATAAGAGGAAACTAACAAGGCTCCTATTGAGGAGGATGAGAGATTGCATTGAGACGCTCGAGAACATGGTTTAAGATGAACCTCATCTCATTTTGGAGCTCATGGACCAAAATGTTGGTCCTTTGGGCCAAGTGAGCCGTTCTCTCACAATGTGAGCAATCATGACTCGAAAAACCGGGAGGAAGAGTAGTCTCAAGGTTTTGTGGTGGTGGTGGTGGTTGGTTGTTGTTGTTGGATGGTGGAGTGGGGATGGAGTTCATCAAGATGGTTTGGAGATCCATTGCTTCATCAAGGCGAGATCCAACCATATTAGAAAGAGAGTAGAGGCGGGTGAGTTCCTCACTAATCTCTTCTTGGGTTTGTGGTAGATTGATCCACATTGCCTCATCAATGGCAACTAGTGTGGATGTGGGTGATAAAGGTTGTGTTTGAGGTTGAGGTGGTGGTACATCATGGTATAGAGGACCATGGATATCCGGGTAAACCGGATGAAAAAGCATGGGTTGTTGACCTTCAAAGGTCATGGGTGGAGGATTGGTTGACCTTGGTGGAAGGTCTTCCAAGTCATCAAGGTATGGATGTGGTGATGAAGGTGGAGTCCTAAATAGCTCCATTGGTTGTAGTTTGGGTGATTTTGGGGGTGATGGTGATTTAACAGGCTGTGATGGAGCCGGTGGTGGAGTAGTGGCTATCGGAGTAATGGTTGGTGGTGGTGTATGGATAACAACATTGGATGGTGTTGGAGTGGAGAGTGTGAGGAAATTCTCACTTGCAATGGGTGATGAGATATTTAGAGGAGATGATTCCTCTGATGATGAGTTTGCTAAGTTGATGAAACAACATGGTTTAACACTAATGCGGGCTGTTCGTTTTGGAGGTCTAGAGGTGGAAGAAGTGTTTGACTTAGTCATGGTTAAGTATGATAGCTAAGATGTACAGGAGAGAAAATGGTTGTTGTGTGAGTTTAGTGATGATCCTAAAGCACTAATTTATAGGTAGAAGGTTTGTGAGTCTGTGTGTTTGGATTGGATGTGAATCCAATGGAGAATGTTGGTTTCTAATGATTTGGAGCAAAAAATTAAGCTTGTCACATCCTAAGGTCAATCCATTGAAATGGAGTTGAGTGATATGAGAAGGATTTGCAGTAAATGCAAGGAGATAGTGGAAATTCTGATGATAAGATGTTTCCACGGATTTGACGGATCCCTAAAAAGGGTTCCTTGCTTGTATAGGAAAGGTAACTCAGAAGAAAATTTTGAAAATTCAAATTTTGGTGGGAAATTGAGTTCCTAATGTTCTAAGAGTTTCCTAAAGCATTCTAAGGAGTTTAATGATCAGTGATCATAATCTAAAGAAAGCTACAACCAAAAATCTAAGTTTCGAGATGAGTCAGGAATTTTTGAAAAGTGGCTGTTGTACCCCACGGATCCAATCGACAACAAAGGTGGAGCCAAAGTTGTGGATCCGTCTGATCCGTGGGTCCTGGACTGGCGGAACCAAGTCTAACACTAGGCGGATCCAAATTTTGGGATCCGCCGGATCCGTCGTCCGAATGTGCTAATTCTTTACAGAGAACTATGCAAATTTCACGTTTTCTGACCAAAACCCAAAATTTCTCCTATAACGTATGTAATAGCTAATATATAGTATAAATATACTAAATATATATATTCTAACACACGTTTGCATATAAAGAAATCCGATCATCATAATCTACCATATATGGAGTTAAGCCAAACAAGGGCTTAAACACGGAAAATTGATAACACGAAGTGTTATCGACCTGCAAATATCAGTTAGAACATATTCAAGACAAGTACTACCGTAGTAAGTTAAGAACCATACATGGTTAACACATAATTGTCAAATAATGTCTAGACCCAAATACTCCTTCTACTTGAACTTCTTACTTAACTTCTTGTACCCCTTGTGAAGTTTCATTATCCAACGCCCCAAGTTCTTCATCATCCCCTTGGTTTGCTTGAACTCCGGTGACTCATTAGCAATTGGTGGAAGTTGATGCAAATATTCCGGTGGAGGAATCCTAGAGTTTGGCAATCCGTCATCGTCACTCATTGATGATGATGATGATGATGTTTGAGCACGAGGACGTTTGCCCTTGTCAACCGCTACCCTAAAGTCACTCAAGGGAACGAAGGTGTGTTGGATTTCATCATAATCGGGGACAAAACCTAGGGCATTTCTAGGAATGGGTGCAAAAGCTCTATAGAGATGAGTTAAGAGCATTCCATAAGGCATTGCCATGTTACCTTGAATCGGAATATCGGCCATTCGTTTGGCGATATAGTATGCAAGGTTGAAAGGTTGATGGGTGGACACACTATACATCATGTAACATAGACAAGCATTGATGTGATCTCGGTTTCCTACCGTGCTAATGACATTAGCTCTCAAAACTTCTTCCAACTTCCTAAACTCGGGCTTGAGTTCATTTAGCTCCATAGCAAATGGATCTCTAGCAACTTCTTTACCTCGATACATCCTAGTGGGGTTGTTCCTAGGATAGAAGAGATGTTCCCTTATTGTTTCTTTGTTGGTTAAAGGAGTGGCATATGGTGCCGTTCTAGCAAAGTTGGATTCTAAGATGGATAATGACCACTTATCCGAGTATACACATGTTCCTCGATTAGGAACTCCTAAGACCTCACAAAATTGATCTAGGGGAATATTAAACAAGGTTTCATTGACACTAAAGTGAATGCTCATAAGACCATTGTCACTTGAACTAAGACCTATGGTGGCATAAAACTCAAGAATGAACCTAGGTACTAGAGGCTCATCAATATCTAGGAGACCATCAAAATGAATTGTGGCTAGTTGCTCGCGGAGATTGGTGTCTTCATAGAATGAGGGGTCTACTACCCTACCCTCATGAACGTAATGTTTTTCTAGTGCCTTAAAGATGTTGACTTGGGCATCGGTTAGACCCTTGGTTTTGTGATGTTTGGGAAGGTAATTGAGAGTCTTTTTGTGATCGTAATTGGTTGCGGGAGGCATAGTTATCCTAGACATGAAAAATATATAGTTTAGTTAAAATTATCAAAAGTATATATATATGTTTAGTGTGTGCCTACATGGGGACAATGTGGAGGTGCGGTTATCTCGACTCATTTTGATGCATGAAAATTATGTTTATGCAAGTTTTATGATAAAACAAGAGATAACCCAAACGCTCCTACTTAAATGTAGCTACGATTGAATGTACCCGAAAATACATATTAATTATGTATTCCCTTTAGCATTCAAGAGACATTATGCAAGTGATGCTTAAAACATAACGTTTTCGTATTTGTATGAACAATGTCCAAAAACCGTTTTCCTAGTCGTGAGAAGATTTTAGCAAAAAAAAATTTCTCATGGGGTTTTTTATGAATGATGACAATGTACTACAAGATGCAATTCCTAACTATGAAAAACATGATTTGTTATGCAATTTAGAAAGTATGCTTCATGATTTTTCAAAAATTATGCATAACCCCAAGTTTTGGTTTTGTGCATGAAATAGAAATCCTAGACGCAGATCACGAGTGTAATCATGTTAAGGATACTTACAGTGATGATTTGAGCACAATTTGGTTGTGGAAGATAGCCTAATTTGTGAATGTGGTGAATAGTGGGTCGTATTTCCAGTGGGTGATATGTTTTGGAGTGAATGATGAATAGTACAGGAGATTATTTAATATAAAAACCTGATCTCCATGTGACGGATCCGGCGGATCCCAAACAAGGGTTCCTGTAACACCCCAACCCGACAAGGGTAAAGATATCACAATGATGGTTTCATATCAGATCAAACAAAGCATACATCTATAGCAATACAAGAATACTCAAAGGTTACAAATGAAATACAGATACTATAAGGTTACAAATGAACTTCCACCAAATACTAATTCCAAAATAATAATAATAACTTCTAATCACTTCTAAATCCAGAATAGCTATCAGTCTTCTAAGTCCAAAGGTACTCTCCACCCATTCCCAGCTCTTTACTAAAAACCTGCCGCAGGAAAAGAAATGCGGCTGAGCTACGAGAGCTCAGTGAACAAATATAACGATAACAAACAGTAATAGAGAATAATGCAGAATAATAGAAACAATGGTCAAACAGATGTAATATGGATCACGGAATAAGTCAATGAATAACATAAAGGGAAAAGAGAAAGGGATAGTAATCCACCACGAGCCCAGAAACAGAACATATCATATCGTAACCATAAATCTTCAAATCATATAGAGGGGAGACCTCTCAGATAATCAGATAATATGAGGGGTGTCCTCATTCTTCAAATGGAGTAGCTAGCTCCCATATTTTGTGAAAGACGTGGATTGCACCCATCATCAGTCACCATATCATATCATAGCATATCATAAACAGAACATATCTAGGATGCATCCATACGCCCCCCAAACAAATCATATTGGCCATAAACAAATCATATTGAGCTCATATCATATCATAATGGGGACGGTGTGGCTAATCACTCGAACCACACACGAGTCATGCCAGTGGTGCATCACAGACACGGCCATGTTACCTTCATGGCTAGGAAACATATTTTGGCTCGGGTATCAAACTAAGAGTCAGATATCATATCATAATCAGAGTGTCATATCAAATGGTTCATATCAAATGATTCAGAAGATCATATCAAAGGTTCATAATCAAAGTTTCATAGCAAAGGTTCATATCAGAGGTTCATAACAAAGGGATCATAGCAAAGGGTCAAACAAAGGGATCATAGCAAAGGGTATCAAATCAGAAGCTAAACAAATCAAAGATGTAGAAGAGTCATGAGAAACCTTATAAGAAAGGTCAGAGTATCTGTACCTTAGACCGCAAGTGAAAACACAATAGAAACATAAGATCAGAAGCAGACTCCATCTTCAACGAATCTACACGAATTCATGGTCGTTTTATTAATAACTTGTTTTAAGTCAGATTACTCATCTTAGTCGGCTTTCCATTTTTAGTAACTTTCCTTTTATAGAAGTTTTCCAAAAATAGCAAGTTTCCTCTTTAAGTAGTTTAACCATTTTTAAGTAACTTCCTATTTTAACAGATTTTCCGAATTAGTACGTTCCCATATTTAGTAAGTTTTAACACGATTCCCCAATTTAGTTTAAGTTCGCTTTTGGGTTAAATGCGACAATTACCAAGGTTTAGGGTTGAAAGTGTAAATCCGGGTTTTTGAAGAATAATATTACCGTATTAATTTTACGAGCCAAATCAAAAGGTTTTGACACATGAATTCACAAACCAAGACTTAACTCGATATATATAGCATCCGTATGTTTATGTGTCAACCTTTAGTGAATATACTTAACACTTCTATCAACCCATTTAATATGAGGTTCTATGTCACTTTCATACCAAAACACAACACACGTCAAGAATAATTTAGTATGGTCCACTCTACTTCACACACCAAGACCCTTATACTGATTGATCAGTATACGCTTATGTCTAAACTTCCACAATGTTTACTCCATTTCAAGTCTGATCACCCACACATTACACAGTTACATGCACGATCATACTCTTATCTAGTTTTTAGGTTCCATATGGAGTTAATATATTCACACTCGACCCATCTTATCTTTTCTTCTATACGACCTAATTTAAGATGACACACGTGCATGTTACCAGGCCAAAAGATTGACATCTACCATCCCCATACCTGATGCATACACATACTCACGTACTATTTTTAGTTCATATGACACCACACCATCCCAACCCATACCATCCACCATGATCACTCAATGTTAACACACACATACATGACACTTTGAACAACTCTAATATTCCTTTTTTTACGCCCACAACAAACCCTTGTTTAGACACATACACGACTCAGCCACACTACTATGGGCTTAACGAACCAAAGACACCATAAAACCTTCACATGAAATAACCCATAATCTGCCATTATTCTCATAAATAAACTTGAGCATCTCATCATCTATTATTTTTAGTTTATTATCAGTCTTTAGATTGCATGATGTATCCCATATATTCGAATCTTAAAAAAAATCAGATCATAGACGTATATATAAACGGTTCGAAGGGTTTAATACAGAAGCGAGATCGACATTCATGAGTTTTATTATACACGGGTTTATATGGCGTATAATCTTTTATGTGCGACAACAAAACTTATGTTAACAAAAAGGATAAGCAGCAACAACATGTTTTGGATTATGTTTTGTATCTTATTAATCGTATAGAAACATGAGTGACAAAAACGAGAATCATGAGTATCTTAGGCTGGGTAACGAGACCAAAAGAAAAGGGAAGCATAGCAGCCCTCAACTCGACCACAACCGATCATCACCAGTAAAACAGAATTTTAGAGCCATGTTTTACGCACGTTTTACATATGGTTAACGAGACAACCATAACACCCACAACACTTGTAAACCAAAACTTTATGATTCTATGTGACGAAATTCTTTTACACATGTGATCGTATTAACGCGAGATAGAAGCAAATCACATTTTATAGATTAAGGTTTGTATGATATTTAATCGTATCCGGCCAGGTTCGTGTTTTAAGCATGACAAAGATAGTAATCGGTTTACCTTAGGCTGCACTAGGATTTGACGAAGAGAACAGGAATAGCGGCATTCGAAGGTAACAACACACGGTCACAAAAGCCTGCTACTAATCTTGAATAACAGCACACGATCACAAAGAACCCTTCGAACTAAACGTAACCACGATCAGCTTTTTCTTCAACCCTTTGTACGTAGCGCCTTCAGTTTTGGAGAATAGAAAGGAATTGGCTGATTTGTTTGTTTATTTAGTTTTCAAAGTATTTTTATCAAATATGTGAGTTGGAGATGTATACAGTTATAGAATAAACAATTGAGGGTAAGAGGTGAGTTGGAGCATGAGATATACGGTTCTAATTTAAAGGAGAAGTTTTAGGCTTAGCTGGATGTTTATCATTATCCGTGATTTATGAGGCACCATTATTTGTGATTTATTTGTTTGTTCCAATTTGCCATATATATGAAAATATGTGAACACAAAATCAATACATTAATCCCTTACTAATATACTTAATTGTGTGATATTATAGGATGGTTTAGGACATTGCACCAAATATTTATATTAGGCATTTCTTAAGTTATATATATATATATATATATATATATAGTCGTATATATATATATATATATATATATATATATATATATATATATATATATATATATATTTGTCGTATTATTATTTATAACATATGGTTTAGGTTCGTAATTAATCGCGTTCATGACTAAGGAAGTTTTCAAAATTAGACGTCAAATTAGGAATTTAAAATTTAGGGTTTTACAGTTCCGCCCTTGTTGTCGTTTGGATCCGCAGGATCAGAACATGGTTTTGGCTGTTGCCGTGTTTTGGTTAATCTAAGGTTTGAGCTAACGTTAATTCTACTCACTAGGTTCCATTAATCCTAAACCAAGTCTAAGATAGTTGAATGGTTCTCTCTTGAGAGGTTTTGTGAGGATATCGGCAATGTTGTCCTCTGAGGAAACTTTCTCAATTGAGATGTTTCCCTTCTGAACATTGTCACGAAGGAAGTGATGACGTATTTCTATGTGTTTGGTTCTAGCGTGTTGGACTGGGTTTTTGCTAAGATCGATAGCTCCTTTGTTGTCACAAAGAATGGGGATGTCGTTGAGTACAATTTCGTAGTCGACGAGAGCTTGTTTCATCCACAGTGCTTGTTGGCAAGCTTTTCCTACTGACACATACTCGGCTTCGGTTGTTGAGATGGCGAGGGCTGTTTGTTTCTTAGCAAACCATGAGGTGAGACAATGTCCTACAAAAGTACAAATACCGCTTGTACTTTTCCTATCAACATAGTCACCGACATGGTCTGAGTCGGCATACACTATGGTTTCTACACCTGTTCCTTTGGGATACCATAATCCTAAATGTGTAGTGCCTTTAATGTATCTAAATATCCGTTTAACGGATTCAAGATGGGATGTTTTGGGATCTTCTTGAAAGCGTGCACATAGG
Organism: Artemisia tridentata subsp. tridentata; assembly: GCA_021014915.2. NCBI lineage: Eukaryota > Viridiplantae > Streptophyta > Magnoliopsida > Asterales > Asteraceae > Artemisia > Artemisia tridentata. The sequence continues at coordinate 48,993,082 of CP139503.1, read as the reverse complement.
GAAACACTAAACATAATGTCTGGTCTACTAGCCGTTAGGTAGAGTAAACTACCAATCATGCCTCTATATTTAGTGCTATCTACGGATTCACTTTCATCATCCTTGGTGAGTTTGGTTTCGGAAGACATTGGTGTTTTCATGGGTTTAGAATCTTCAAGACCAAACTTCTTAAGCATATCCTTGATATACTTTGATTGGTTGAAGAATATCCCATCTTCTAATTGTTTTATTTGGAGACCTAAGAAAAAGTTTAGTTCCCCCATCATACTCATTTCAAACTCGTCATGCATGATTTTTGAGAAATCGTCGCATAACTCTTGACAAGTTGAGCCGAATATAATGTCATCCACATATATCTGGACGATGATAATATGTGATCCCTTTTTCTTGGTAAAGAGAGTGTTGTCTACTAGGCCCATGGTGTACTTATGGTCAACTAGGAAGGTCTTAAGTCGATCATACCAGGCTTTTGGTGCTTGCTTAAGTCCGTATAATGCTTTCTTAAGTTTGTAGACATGATTAGGTTTTTCAAAATCGGCAAAGCCGGGAGGTTGTGCTACATATACCTCTTCATTTATGAAACCATTTAGAAATGCACTTTTGACATCCATTTGAAATAACTTAAAGTCATATGCACATGCATATGCAAGTAATATCCTAATAGACTCAAGTCTAGCTACGGGTGCAAAAGTCTCATCATAATCTATACCCTCTTGTTGATTATAGCCTTGGGCTACTAACCTAGCTTTGTTTCTAGACACAATGCCATTTTCATCCATTTTATTTCTAAAAACCCATTTTGTACCTATTATGGTTTGATTTTTAGGTTGTGGAACTAATGTCCAAACGTCATTCCTAACAAATTGATTTAATTCTTCTTGCATCGCAATGACCCAAGATTCATCTTTTATTGCTTCATTAACATTTTTAGGTTCTATAGTTGAAACAAAACAAAAGAAATTACTTTCATTTTGGGCTTTAGACCTTAATGTTCTTTCGTTGAGTTTTCCTATGACGTTTTCTAATGGATGACTTTTTGCTTCTTTGATGTTGACTAAATCTCTTTTTACTGGTTCATCTTCTTTATCATTTTCAACGTTTTCCTGATTATCAACCATTTTGTTTTCAACTAAGTCATCATCTACCAAAGGTGATGTCTTAGAGGGAGGTGGACTTTCATCGAATGTAACATTCAATGATTCCTCGACTCTTGAAGTTTCCTTGTTCAAAACTATGTATGCTTTACTAGTTTGTGAATATCCTAGAAATACACCTTCATACGACTTTGGGTCGAATTTGGTGAGATAGTCCTTTGTGTTTAAAATGAAGCACTTGCTTCCAAACACTCTAAAATACCCTAAAGTAGGCTTTTTGCCTCTATATAACTCATATGGAGTCTTTCCCAAGAATGGTCTAATTCGAACTCGATTTAGAATATATGTAGATGTATCTACAGCGTGGCACCAAAACTTTTGAGGTATGTTTTGTTCGTTTAACATGGTTCTACTCATTTCCTGAATGGTTCTATTTTTGCGTTCTACCACACCGTTAGATTGAGGGGTTCGAGGAGCCGAGAAATTATGAGTTATGCCATTGGCATCACAAAAGGCTCCGAATTGGAATTCGTTATCGAATTCATGACCATGGTCAGTTCTAATTGATACTATGTTACTTCCTGTTTGATTTTGAATTTTCTTACTTAAGATTTCAAATTTATCAAACGCTTCGTTTTTAGTTTTTAGAAACTTAGTCCATGTATACCTAGAATAATCATCTACTATAACCAAAGTACAGAAGTTTCCCCCGTAACTTTGTATAGCGGATGGACCAAACAAATCCATATGTAATAATTCTAGACACCTAGATGTTGACACCATGTTTTTAGCCTTATGGCTATTATGAACTTGTTTTCCTATTTTTCAAGCATCGCAAAAGTGTTGGTCATATTTCAACTTGGGCAGGTTCCTAACGAGTTCCTTAGAAGATAAGGATTGAATTAATCTCATATTAGCATGACCTAAGCGTCGATGCCATAGAGTTGAGTTTTCGTCCAGGGAGGTAAGACAAAGCTTGTCTTTAGGTGTTTTGTCGAGTTTCATAACGTAAACGTTATTCTTCAAAACACCTTTTCCTACAGTTATGCCATCCTTAAGTATTTTACTTCCATTTTCACTGAAAAGGACGTTATACTTTTTTCGGCATAATTGGCTAATACTAAGCAAGTTAAATCCTAAGTTATCTACATGAGCAACATCATTAATAGTGAGCGAGTCATGAGAAATCGTACCTTTTCCGATGATTTTACTTTTAAGCTTGCTACCGAATGTGACATTACCTCCGTCGTACACTTGGTAGTCTGAGAAAAGGCTTCTGTTTCCCGTCATGTGCCTTGAGCACCCACTATCTTTGATCCATTCATAAGGTTCAAGTTCAACCTTTAAGCACACCTAAGTTTAAGAAAGACTCAAGCGTTTGGTCCCCAATATTTCATGGGTCTCTTTGGGTTAAACATAACATTATCATGATTCATGTATGAAAATGGTGGACACATGTTCCATGGCATGAAGTTGGGACCTAGAAAGTTTCTAGACATGTTTAGGTTCCAATTTCTTTGATAATGATGTTGCGAGTTAAAGTTACTCTTTGGAAATGGGTGTTTGGGAAAACTAGTTTTTGGTGCTTGTTGAACCGTTTTGACTCTATACTCATTTCTAACTTGATCTTTTTCTACAGACACTGATGGTTTTTGTTTATTATCAGTTGTACTAGTACTAGGTTTTCTAGTGACTCTAGCGAATTCAGTACGGTCAGTTTTAAGAATCTTCTGTTTACTTTCTGTACTGGTGGATCCTTTTGGCACAACTGGCGGATCCAAACTTTTGGATCCGTCGGATCCGTCAGCTTCAGACTTAGTTGGAACAGTTTCCTTTTCTTTCACTGTTTGTTTCTCGAACTCACCTAAGCTTCCTAGTTTCATAAAACCTAATCCGGTTTTATCATTAGGTAGTTTTTGTATTTTCATTATTTCATCTGCACAACTTATGTTTTTATCAAACTTTCTAAACTTAGAGTTTTGCTTGATAAGTTCTTCCTGTGTTGACTTAAGTGTTTCTAGTTCTAACTTAAGCTCCTGACATGACACACATGTTTCTTTAACACTTTTACCCTTTTTAATTCTTATCTCCTTTTCTTTTAACCAATGAACTTCGTTTTCTAAAAGTGTTGTTTTGGTTTTTAAGAATTTGTTTTTGTTTATGATTTTAAGGGTAATTTCACACAGTTTGTTATATTCTACTTCTAAGGTTTCATCATCTATAGAGGAGTATGATGAGTCAGAATGTACCTCTTCTGTGCCCTGAGCCATGAGAGCAACTTCGTCTTTCTTAGGCTCGTCATTATCTCCTTCACTATCACTCCAAGCTCCACTGACGAAGGCTCTTTGAGACTTGTCCTTTGGAAGCTTTGGACATTCTCCTATCAAGTGACTAGAATCACCACACCTATAACACTTCCTATCTACCTTTCTATCATCACGGCCTTTTCGAGAGGATTTCTTTTCTTCACGAGGTGGTCTGACGAACTTTCCTCGTCTCCTGAAGAATTTCTTGAAATCTCTAACCGCCATGGCATATTCTTCATCATCGCTACTAGGACAAGGCTCTTCATCACTTGACTCTTCTCTAGCTTTCAAGGCAATGGACTTCATTTTCTCCTTTTTGCCTTTAACTATTTCAGAGTCTTTTTCCATCACCATTTCGTGAACTTTGAGGTTTCCTATGAGCTCATCCAGTGTCATACTTGAAAGATCCTTAGATTCTTCAATAGTTGTCACCTTTGCTCTCCACTTCGGGTGGAGTGCTCTTAGAAATTTCCTGACAAAATTCTTACTGGAAAAAGATTCATCAAGTGCTTTAAGTGATGTAATGATAGTATTAAACCTAGAAAAAGCACTATCAATGGTCTCATCTTTAGAGATAACAAATTGTTCATATTGTTGAACAAGAAGATCAATTTTGTTATCTTTGACTTGTGAGTTCCCTTGATGAGTGATGATAAGTGATTGCCAAATATCTTTAGCCGTTTTACACATGAAAACTCTTTCATATTCCTTTTTAGGTAAAGCATTGTAAAGCATAATTTTGGCTTCATTATTTTTGGCAATCAATTTCTTTTGTTCATCACTATGACGAATAAAAGAGTTACCTATATCCCGACCACCTGAAATATCACTACTTATGGGTTTGTAATCACCTTCTACAATAATATACCACAGATCTATGTCCTTTGACTTCACATATGTCTCAAAGCGATTTTTCCAATATATGAAACAATTTGGTTCAAATAGTGGTGGTCTTTGCATAGATTGCCCTTCTTTAAAGTTTTCAAAATCCATGATCGTTTCAAGTTTTTAAAATACAATATATTTTGAAAATCTTGAGTAACACCTGGAAGTTCAAAAAGGGATGCTGTAACACCCCAACCCGACAAGAGTAAAGATATCACAATGATGGTTTCATATCAGATCAAACAAAGCATACATCCATAGCAATACAAGAATACTCACAGGTTACAAATGAAATACAGATACTATAAGGTTACAAATGAACTTCCACTAAATTCTAATTTCGAAATAATAATAACTTCTAATCACTTCTAAATCCAGAATAGCTATCAGTCTTCTAAGTCCAAAGGTACTCTCCACCCATTCCCAGCTCTTTACTAAAAACCTGCCGCAGGAAAAGAAATGCGGCTGAGCTACGAGAGCTCAGTGAACAGATATAACGATAACAAACAGTAATAGAGAATAGTACAGAATAACAGAAACAAAGGTCAAACAGATGTAATATGGTTCAAGGGGTAAGTCAATGAATAAGTATAAAAGGAAAGAGAAAAGGGATAGTAATCCACCACGAGCCCAGAAACAGAACATATCATATCGTAACCATAAATCTTCAAATCATATAGAGGGAAAACCTCTCAGATAATCAGATAATATGAGGGGTGTCCTCATTCTTCAAATGGAGTAGCTAGCTCCCAGATATATGTGAAAGGCATGTATTGCACACAGTACCAGTCACCAGACAAATCATATCAAATCATGTTAAATCCACTAAACAGAACAGATCTAGGATGCATCCATGCGCCCCCCAAACAAATACTGGCCATAACAAATATAATGCGCATATCATAATCAAAATGGGGACGTGGCGGAACATCACTCTACCGCCCTAGAGTCATGCCATTGGTGCATCAATGACACGGCCATGTTACCTTCATGGCTAGGAAACAGATTTTGGCTCGGGTATCAAACTAAGAGTCAGATATCATATCAAATCAGAGTGTCATAACAGATGGCTCATAACAGATAGTTCATAACAGATGGTTCATATCAATATCATCAGAAGTAGTACCAAAGTCCAAATCAGAGTTTGTCAGATCAAGGTTCATATCAAGTCAAGGTTCAGATCAAAAGTTCATTTCAAAAGTTTCTATCAAAAGTCCATTTTAAACAATCATTTATTCATGATTTTCACAAAACGATCCTCTAAAGTAGTTCTCATAAAAATATTCTTTCAAAAAAGGTTTTTCTTAAAACTTAGTCTTCCAAAAATAGTTTCCATAAAAGCTAGTAATATTTATATAAAAATGGTTTTGCCTCATTTATAAACCTCTTTTAAAATAGTTTTTCTCAAAACATTTCCAAGATATAAGTAGCAAAGGTTTTCATAACATAGCTTCATATCAGACATCATATCAAATGGAATCAACAGGGAAGGTTCAAACAAAGGGGAAATCATAGCAATCGAATCAAAACTAACGGATCAAAATACGAAAGAGATCATGAGAAACCTTAAAAGAAAGGTCAGAATATATGTACCTTATCCGAAGCAAACAAACAAGAAAGAAATGTCACAAGATGATCACTCCCGCTTTACGGAACCTATACAAATTAAATACCAAGTATTACTTTAAGTTCATATGAGTTTTAGTATGCTTTCCATTGTTAGTAGCTTTCTATCTTTGGTAAGTTTCCCCGTTTTAGTAAGTTTTCCAATTTAGTAAGTTTAGCCAATTATGAGTATAACTAATATTTTAATGTGTTAAGTGCTTAAAGTGCTTATTATGACATGTTAGAGTTTATTTCGACCATTATATTGGTTTAGAGTCTAAAGTGTTAATATTACAAAACTTAAGGTCCAAAAGTAAATTATACAAATATATGTTAAATCTCTTTATTTTACTAGTCTCACTGTACAAGGACAATCCAAACTACTCCTTTATTTTATTCGAATATGGGAAGCTGCAACAGGATTCCATGCATGTATAATTTAATATTTATGATAACATAATAAAATATAGTTTAGGTTGTTCTTCAATTATTTACACGTTCAAAATGGTATATTCAAAACGCATCTCAAACGCTTCACGACTGGTTACAACAAGAAGGAAAAATTGACACACATTCTTTCATGTACACTCCAAACGACTCGTTTTCTTCCCTTTTTACCTTAACCAATCTCGACCCATACGTTATGTTTTCTCCGCCCACTTCTGTGTTGAAATTCGAAGTTAAAAATAACGAGACAGTAGGCATGCATACTCTTTATTTCAGTTCGTATAAGCTTAGTTTCACAGCTTTAAGGTTGTGAAAAAGAGGTCATAAACATGCGCAAAATATGCATGGTCGATAAACAAGACACAAATGGTTTACATTTTAGGCTTTTAGGTTGTTATTTCATGTATCAACTTTCATGATTTCATGCGACTTCTTTTATCATTTCTTGTGAACTTCCATTTCGTAAAACATGCCTAAGATCCGATTCCCTTGTTTTTTTTTATTTAACATGATATACGTGTGTGGTGAGGTCAAAACGAAAGGAACAAGAACAAGTGATACGTTACCCTTGTTGCGGATTGAATGGATGAGAGAAACAAGTGACCACGACCCACACCAAGCCAATACCGAATCAAAAACACCACCCAGACCCTTTTCGAATCTGTGACCCACGATCATCGCCACCTCCCATCAGCCTTGTACACGTCCTTTTGAGCCTTGGTAACAGTTTCCTTGAGATCGTGTGTTTATGATTAGCGAATATTGTCAAATTGTATAAAGGAAAAAATGTACATGTGTGGGTATATAAAAAAAAAACAGACGTGTGATTGCTTCTTTAAATGTGATTGCTTCCTTAAATTAAGTAACTCACTGAAATCATGGGATGTGATTGATAGAAATAAAATGTGTGCAAGAGTTGGTATCAAACAAACGTGTGAAGGCAATATCAAAATAGGGAAAATGGCTGATTTTGTGAGATGTTATCAATCACATTTTAATGCCTATCCTTTCTCTTTGAACCTAGCCGAAATTTTGGAGTTGTTAAACAATTGGGATGTTGCAAATTTTAAAGACTAGGAACATTATTTGTTTTGTGATCTTTAAATCATAATGTAAAGTATTTGTTAACTTAATTTATTAGATACTTGGGGTTTTAAATCACCTTAGGTTAAGCTCAAGATAATACTTACTTGTGTGATTTTATAAATTCTTAAAATTTTAAATTTGAGGGTATTTTTGTCATTTCATATTATGTTAAGTTTTTGGGTTTTACAACACGCTCTGGTACCAATTGTGGAAAACTAGAAGGGGGGTTGAATAGTTTTTACCGTTTAAAATTAATTCGCTTTGTTACGTATTGTGATTTCAAAGTAAAGTAAACTATCATGCACACAAACAAGCAATATAAGTAAGTAAGTAAAGATAAGAAAGATCAAACCACACAACACAGTCGTTTATAGTGGTTCGGCTACAAGGACTCTCTTCCTTGTCCTACTCCACTCCTCGAGCCTCTAACTCGAGAGTTTATCTTCACTAAGAAACAAGCTCCCTTTTGGGCGGAGAAAACCTTTACACGTCGCTTAATCTTTTTCCGGTACTAAGCTAAACACCAAGTTCTTTACAAGGGTACAACCACTCCCGTTGGTTCTTTCACAAGGGTACAACCACTCCCGTTGGTTCTTTACAAGGGTTCAACCACTCCCGATCACTCTATGTGTTTTAAGGACTAAAACACTAACCAAATACTACTGTATGAATGATACTAACTATGATGTGTGACTAATACAAGAACACACAGACTCTATGTTAGAAGGAAGATAACACACTGTTACTCCTTATATGTTGAGATCTTCTTTGCTACAAAAGGAAGGATCTATAAAATGTTAGTAAGCTAAGGGTTAGTGATATGCAAATGAATGAGTATGTATTTTAAGCTGTATGAGTGATGAATTGGCCAAATGATCAGCTTGCTATTTATAGGCAAGGCTGATGAACAGTCCACGGATCCGGCGGATCCCTCAAAAAGGATCCGTCCGTGTACCACTTTGGTACCGCCGTGTCAGGCCAGCTAAGAGATCTCCAAATCTTGCCATATCTTTCCATATCTTCAAATGTCAACTCTTTGGCTTGAAGATCTAAACAAAATATCACAAAATCTTACCAAGATTGTGTAGATGATGCATGCCATGATGTCATCCTAATATTTAACTAATAAAGTTTCCATTTTAAGAAATAAACATGTAAACTTGTATATGTCATTTCTAGAAAACTTGTGATGTGAAAATGTGTTTGTAAAATGCTTATCACTATAAATGTAAAAGACTTAATCTTATTTATGCTTTGCTTAAAGATAAACTTTGTAATTGTCATTAACAAAACTAAGCAAAGATCGTAAAATATAAATAACGTTTTTAGGACGATATTTGTATTAACAATTAGTTTTACTCCTCAGCACTTTGAACAATTGCTCAAAAGTGTTCAACAGATAAATGCCTTTGACAGTGCAGAGGAGGAAATTGATCATCACTATGCAGCAGGTATTGCTTGTCTTAATTGTCAATTAGTGGAATACTACTGAAAGATGTGTTAGTTATACCATCCTTCAAATTAAACTATTGTCAGTACCAAAACTTACAGAGGATAGTTAATAAGTAGTTTCCTTTTATCCTAAGTTCTGTGTTGTTTAGGACTTGACAACAAGGAAAGTGACAGGATTGGGTAAGAAAAATGCTGGATTGTATCACCTTGTCATAGTCCCTTCTGATGAGGTTGATAATGTTTTTACAAATCTTGTGCAGTCTATAATGCAAAAGATTTCTTTTTCAGCTTTAGGTACTTTTGATTCTAGTAATAAGGTGACATCATATGGTTTGTGGCATCATAGATTGGGTCATGTATATGATTCATAGTTGAAACATATGTATGATTTTCCTGTTTCAGTATCAAAGTCATGTAATGATATCTGTTTGTCTTGTCCTATGGCCAAATTCACTAAGCTTACATTCTCTGTAAGTGCTTCTCATAACAGTAGTGTATTTGGCTTGATTCACATTGACATATGGAGTCCTTATAAAGTGCTTACAAATGGGAAGTTTAGATACTTTTTGACTATAGTTGATGACTGTAGTAGAGTGACTTGGATATACTTGCTTGAACAAAAATCTGATTCATTTGAAGCTTTGAAGTCTTTTTTGAAGTTGGTCTCTACTCAGTTTGGAAAACAAGTTAAGATAGTGAGGTTTGATAATGCTTTGGAATTTGTTAAGGGTTAGTGTGGTCCTTATTTGTTAAGCCAGGGCATAGTTCATCAAACATCATGTTTAGATAGGCCTCAGCAAAATGGAAGAGTTGAAAGAAAGAATAGACATATTTTGGACACTGCAAGAGATCTTAAGTTTTGGGGTGATTGTGTTACTACTGCAACTTACTTGATCAATAGACTCCATTCTTCTGTTCTTGGAAACATGACACCTTATGAAGTTTTTCTTGACAAGAAACCTGTTTATTATCATTTAAGAGTGTTTGGATGTTTTGCTGTGGTGAGAAATCCTTCAAGAACAACTTATAAGTTTGATCAAAGAGGTGTTCCATGTGTATTTTTAGGCTATACTTCCAATCAAAAGGTTTATAAGTTCTACAATCTTTTGTAGGGGTGAGCAAAACCGACCGACGACCGAAAACTGACACAAACCGACCTATACCGACTCCGACCGACACAAACCGACCTATACTCGGGTCGGGACTCGGTTTGGGTTTTCCACGGTGTTGGGACTCGGATCGGTTTGGGACTCGGGATTAACCGAGAAAACACAAAGAAAACTAAGAAAACCAACACAAACCGACTCCGACCAAACCGACCCGAGTAAAACCGAGTAATTTCGGGTCGGGATTCGGTTTGGGTTTTCCAGGTTGTCGGTTTTGGGATGGTCGATATCGGGTCGGGACGGGTCGGTTTCGGCCCGATGCTCACCTTAATCTTTTGACTCACACTTCATTTGTGTGAAGGGATGCTATGTTCTATGAGCATATCTTTCCCTATGCTGCTAAAAGTATTCAATAATTTCTGAGTCCTCTATGAACATCATTGCCTTGTCATTTTGAGTCATCAAATAAGTTGTGTGATGATTTTGAATGTTTTTAAACTCCTAATGTTCAAAACTAAACACCCTCTGAACCTGTTTCAGTTCCTAGTGTTAACACCCAAACACCCCTTTGTCTGAAACTACTAATACCATTTCACTGTCAATGTCTTCTAGTGTACCTCCACAACCACAAGCACCTGCTAGAAAGTCTACAAGAACTACCAATATTCCTCCTAAACTGAAAGATTTTGTTTTGTCTAATATTCCAAAGGCTAATCAAGTATCCCAAACACCCCTTGTACCTGACTTCCCAAGACTTTATTAGTGCTTTGTTGGCTCAAAAGGATCAAGTGAATTTTAAACAAGTTATTGCAGATCTAGAATGGTGTAAGGCTATGGATGTTGAGTTACATGCTTTGGAAGAAAATGGTACTTAGGAATTGACTTTGTTACCAGCTTAAAAGACTGCTATTGGAGCTCATTGGATCTTCAAAACAAAGCTAAAATCTGATGGAACAGTTGATAGAAAGAAGGCAAGGTTGGTTGTTCAAGGCAATAGACAAAGGCATGGTGTGGACTATCAAGAAACCTTTGCACCAGTAGCAAAGATGGTGACTGTAAGATCACTTTTAGCAGTTGCAGCTCTAAAAGGGTGGTTCACTTATCAAATGGATGTGTCAAATGCTTTTCTTCATGGTGATTTACTTGAAGAGGTATACATGAAACTTACATTGGGATATGCAGGCAAAGGTAAATCTATGACTGTTGAGAATACTCTTGACACTAATCTTGTGTGTAAGTTGAAAAAGTCATTATATGGCCTTAAACAAGCCCCTAGACAGTGGTTCTCAAAATTTTCCACCGAATTGATGGAGTTTGGATACACAGAGTCTAAGACAGACTACTCTTTGTTTACAAAGAAGGAAGGGACTAGTTTTAATATGTAGATGATCTTTTGATAACTGGTAATGATGAATCTCAGATTTGCAGTCTAAAGTCTCAACTCAGTTTTGTTTTTCACATGAAAGATTTGGGTGATTTGAGTTATTTCTTGGGACTAGAAGTGTACAGATCTTCTAAAGGAATTTTTATTTCACAGCTTAAGTATGCAAGAGAACTATTGAAGGAAGGAGGAGTTCTCAATAACAAGCCCTATAAACTTCCAATGGATCCTAATCTTAAGCTGCAAGTTGATGTTGGTACACCTTTGACTAATCTGATGTGTATATAAAATTCATTGGTAAGCTGATATATCTCACAGTCACAAGACCGGACATATGCCATTCAGTCCAATTACTAAACCAATTTATGCAGTCACCAACCTCAGTACATATGCAGGCTGTTAAACATTTACTGAGGTATCTTTTGTCTTCTCCTAGTCAAGGAATTTTGCTTGCTAATGATTCGGCTGTTCAGTTAAAAGCTTATTGTGACTCTGACTGGGCTAGCTATCCAGTGACTAGAAGGTCTACCACAGGGTATTGTATTCTTTTGGGTGACTTACCAATCTCTTGGAAAAAAAAAAAAAAACAGGTTGTTGTGTCTAGATCTTCAGCTGAAGCAGAGTATAAAGCTATGGCATTAACCTGTTGTGACGTGACTTGGCTAGTGAGTTTTCTCAAAGATCTTGGTATTAAAGATTTAGAACCTGTGGACTTGTATTGTGACATTAAAGCAGCCTTGTACATAGCAGCAAATCCAATGTTTCATGCAAGAACCAAGCACATTGAAGTGGATTGCCACTATGTCAGAGATCAACTCAAAGCAGGCAACATTAAACCTTCCTATGTTCACACAAAGTCACAACTTGCAGATGTGTTTACTAAAGTAGTCACAGTTGATCAGCATAACAAATTGTTGTCCAAGTTGGGAGTTTTGAGTTCCTACCAACCCACAACTTGAGGAGGATTGTAAAAGTATGAAGGACTAGTTTGTATTTTAGTTCATTGTCTAAGGACTAAGTCTGTCAAGTTGTAAAGTTGTCTTTGTATAAGTTTGAAAGTTTGGTGTAACTCATTCATTGAATCAATAACATAACCGTTTTTCCCTCTCATTTCTTCCTTCCTCTTTAGAACTTCTCACAAAATCAATCTATTTATGGTGAAAGTGCAAGTATAACAATAGAGTGGACAAACTAAAACTTTTCTGGATACATGTTTCTTTCAAAGTAAGAAAGTTGTTATCTCTACTATCTATAAATGGTGAAAAAGCCATTTGCTAACAATAACATCGTTTAGTTACCTACAAAGTAGGGGAAAAAAAGCCATTTGCTAACAATAACATCATATCTAATACTAAATTAATTGGTTAAATACTACATGTAAAAAGAAAATACATTTGCTTAAAACCTACAAAACTTAAAAATAAAAAGTATATAATGTTTTTAAACTAAAATACCCTTACTTATAAAAGATTAAAAGTCAATGTAATTATTTAAACTTTTATATTACAATTTGAACCACAAACTTTTTTCACTTTCACGAATACCATTCACTGTCATCCTTATGCTCGATTAATCATTTAATATTATTTAATCATCAAACCTTCATCAGTTTTACGGTTCAACCATATACTTTTGTTTTCTTTTTCTTTTTGCAATGATCACAATTGCGTCATTAAGTGTTGCATTAATAGTTGCACTATAATTCACTAAGTCGATTTTGTAGAACAATAAAAAACAAAGAAATAAAAAGAAAATTATTCATTTATTTGTACGAATACTATGTTATATCGTAATAGTTTCAATATTTTTTTTGAACTTAATAGTTTTAATATTCTTTTAGAACTAAAAGGGAGTGTTTGCTTAAGTTCATTAGAAGAGAAAAAAGTAAAGAAAATAAAAAAATGAATAACCTCATTTTTAAGGCTTTTGAGCTTATTAAAGTGTACTTATAGGTTAGTTGAGTTCATAAGCTAAGAGATGTAGTTCACGTGCAACTTAGCTTTGTGATGACCGTCAATAAAGATCAGGGTTAGGCAATTTCAAGCGTGAGTGTTCATTTGCCACACCATGTATTTTCTCATTGACAACTTTATGTTACATTGTCTAAAAGAATGTCACCTAGGACTATATAAATGGATGGGTTTATGTTATAAAATAGTCACGTACTTTTTCAAATATACCAATATGGCATGTGCACTAAAAAAACTACTCGTATGATATATGAACTTTGAAATTCATATTAACATGGCGGTTATTTTACTGGCTACCGGTGAACCTACACAACTTTATATTTTTCATGTTTATTTGCTCGATATCACTTAGGGGGTGTTTGTTTAAGCTTATACATGGCTCATGAGCTTATTTATTTTTCGGCTTAAGCTTCAATTTTCCGGATTATTTTCTGACTTGTGGGCTTATATAAGTTTATTACAATATGATAAACTTAGATAAGCTCATAAATCTCAAAATAAGCAGAAAACTTGAGGCTTATGAAATATAAGCCGAAATCACATACACATATAAGTTTAAACAAACACCCCCTTAAACTAAAATCCAAACACCCCCCACCACCACTCTAAAAAAGAGAAAGAAAGTATTCCTTAAACATTAATTTACACATAAATCTTTCATCGAAAAAGGTATTCATATCAATAGCATTTTAATTGTAATTGGCAACAATACTCATAAAGCGGTTGATAACAGAAGTTAAGACGTAACTAAGTTGCTCTCTCTAATGGTTCAAGGAAGAGGAAAATTCGGAAGAGGCAATGAGGAAAGAGGAAAGGGAAAAGACAAAGAAGAATGGCAGGAGGTCCAACCTAGAAGAAGAAGACAACATGATAATAGGAAGTCGGGAGTGGGAAAAGCTGAGGTGACCAAATATTTCATCTCGAATCTTCCCAACGGGTGTACTCCATGGGATGTTTCGTATGTCTTTGGGGGTTTTGGTGAGGTAGCAGGTTCCTATATTGCTAGGAAAAAAGACAAGTTCGGGTGCAGATTCGGCTTCATTTTGTTTAGGTCTGTGAGGGATGCGAAAGCCCTAGAACAAAGATTGAACGGGTTGAAGATGGGTTCAAACAAGCTTCGGGTTAATGTTGCGATGTTTGTGGCTGAAAATGCGGGTCTTGATTCGTTGTTCGACTAAAAGGTTGAGGTTCCGCACGTGAAGGAGGTCAAGCTGTTTTCTAGTGGCTCTCACGAATCGGAGGTTCCGAGGTGCAATCTCAGGGGGGAAAACTCTTATAAAGACACTCTGGAGAATAAGAGCAGGATGGACAGTAGGAAAGATGAGGCCAGTGGTTCGGAGTCTAAGTCCAAGGTGGTGATGGTTCCGGAAGAGACTCATGCCTTTAAGGAATTGCATGGTAGGGCGCTGGTGGGAAGGACCGTTGATCTGGAGAAGCTAGTCAAGCTGGATAAAAGCCTTATTGAGGCTGGGCTGGGGGACCTGTAGATTCACTATATTGTTGGTCTATCAGTTATGCTTAAGTTCAAGGCGGTGGAGGATGCCACTAGATTTGTGCTTAATGATGATGCATGGCAAAGGTGGTTCTCGGTGCTGGATGTGTGGGAAGGTCAAGTGCTTCCATTTGAGAGAATCGCTTGGATCAAGTTCTTTGGGGTACCAATTCATCTTGCGGAGAACAGAGTTTTTGACAGTGTGGCAGCTTGTTTCGGGAAGGTTGTGCACCAGGCGCAATTGAGTTCGAAAGAAAATGACTTCTCAACGACCTGTGTTGGGATACTCGTCGGCGACGGGGATCGAATTTGTGATTCGGTAGTGTTGAAGTGGAAAGACCGACAGTTCAAGGTTTGGGTCGAGGAAGAAATAGGTGATTGGGACCTGGATTGTGTGGGAGTTGTAGAGGTGTTGTCGGTGGTTCCTAATCCGACGACGACCAGTGATCAGGATCGAGTTGTAGGCGAGCCATTGGAAGGTGGTGATAGGCCTTCGGTGAGTATGGAAGTTGAAGAGGTGGTCGTGCATAGGAATGTGCCTGCGCATGGCATGGTCAATATCATTGGGGGGAATTCCGAGGTTGAGGGCCAGGATGGAGTAGGGTCCAGCATTTATTATTTAAAGTCTTCCAATAGGGGGGAAAGTCTATCCGCGAACCTAAAGGTAGTTGGGCTATATCTAAGTCCAAAGCCCGTAGTAGAAGTGTGAGTCCAAATGATATCAATAGGACCCTTTTGACCTGAACCGCTTTATTGGTATTGTATGTCCTGAGTTTGTCAGGGAACAGTCTTGTTCAGAACATCAAGATACTGGGATTCAGGTTGGGGACTCATCTGAGATGGATCTCGATTTGAATCAGGTGGCGCCGGAGGATACGCCAGTTGTGGAAGGAGATAGTGGGGACGAGTCCAACAGTGTTAGGGGAATTAGATTGGAGGAGGTGGTTCTGGCAGATGGTTCTCTTCACGATGAGATTGATGCCACGATTAAGGTCGAGGCGGTTGTTGGTGCGGAGCTTTCTGACTGTGGTACTTTGGTTGAGGAGTCAATAGTTGGTAAAGGTATTAATGTGGTTAAATTATGAATTTAATATCTTTAAATGTGAGAGGTATTGGAGGGGAGGAGAAGGTTCCTTGGGTGAGGGAGCTGAGATGTCAGTTGGGGGTTGATTTTTTGGCACTGCAGGAATCTAAGGCGGCAGATCTATCCAAATTTGATTTCTCTAAGCTTTGGGGAAACAGATCTTTTGGTGTGGAGTATGTTGGGTCAATAGGCCATTCTGGGGGTTCGATTTGCTTCTGGGACTCCAGCGTTTTTGAGTTCAGTCAGTCGTCGAAGAACATATACTTCTTAAGAGTGTCCGGTGTGATTAAAGGCAGTGGGTAAGCTATCAATTTCATCAACGTTTATGCGCCGCAGGGTGTTGCTGCTAAAAATGAGTTATGGGGTTCGATTGAGGAGGAAATTGGGTCTGCTTCCGGGTAT
Organism: Artemisia tridentata subsp. tridentata; assembly: GCA_021014915.2. Classification (NCBI taxonomy): domain Eukaryota; kingdom Viridiplantae; phylum Streptophyta; class Magnoliopsida; order Asterales; family Asteraceae; genus Artemisia; species Artemisia tridentata. Next base: position 48,976,772 of record CP139503.1, on the reverse strand, counting down.
TGGGTTATCCTTGGTGACTTTAACACTGTTCGGTTCACTGAAGAAAGGAAGGGTTCAGCTTTTAAACATGCTTGTGCCAGTAATTTTAATGGGTTTATTCATTGAGCCGGGCTTATGGAGTATGGGTTGAAAGGTAGCCAGTTTACGTGTATTTGCGATAATGGTCGGAAGTGGAGCGAAATTGATAGACTGTTGGTATGTTCGAGTTTTTTCGACAAATGGCCAGAGGCGTGTCTCAGGGTTTTACCCTCCCGTTTCTTCGACCATTGCCCGTTGTTATTCTCTTCCAAGTCTAGCAGTTTTGGGGCTCGGCCGTTTCGGGTTTTCAATTCGTGGTTGGGTATGGATTGGTATGAGGACGTGGTTAAAGAGGCTCTCTTGTCGTTTGAGTTCGATGGTCCTCTTGATACTAAGCTGACTAAAAAGTTCGCCCATTTGAGAAGTCGGATTAAAGCGTGGAAGGAGGAGATGGACGCTAAAACTTCTTTGGAGGTTTATTCCGCTTCGTCTGACATTGGCAAGCTGGAAGAAGTTATGGGTAATAGAGAGTTGTCTAAGGAAGAGGAATGGATTTATGTGGAGAGCAAGAAGGTTTTGAAAGAAGCGGGTGTGAGAAAGGCGATGGATTTGAAACAAAGATTAAGAATTAGGTGGGCTATTGACGGTGACGAAAACTCATCTTTCTTTCATGGGATTGTGAATGGCAGGAAAACTTCAAACAACATTTCTGGTCTTTCTATTAATGGCATTTGGTGCTCTAAGCCTTCGTTGATCAAGAAAGAGATTTTCAAGTTCTTCAAAGGTAGGTTTGAGGAGGAGTTGCCGAGAAGGCCCGCTGTGAGGTGTCCGGATCTGAAGCGGCTCTCTAAAGTAGACGCTAACATGTTGACAGAACCATTCTCGGGTATCGAAATTAAGGAGGTGATTTTCAGTTGCGGGGATGACCGGGCACCCGGACCTGACGGTTTTAATATGAGATTTATTAAGCACTTCTGGAGCTACTTCGAACAAGATTTGAAGGATATTTTGGATTATCTCTTCGATGCTAAAAGGATTAATGGAGGAAGCGGGTTGTCTTTTATTACTCTAATTCCGAAAGTGAAGGATCCGGTGGACCTCAATCATTACAGACCGATAAATCTGGTGGGGGTTATTAGCAAGATTATTTCCAAAGTCATTGCAAACAGGTTGAAGAAGGTGCTGAGGTCGGTTGTTTCCGAATTGCAATCCGCTTTTCTGGGAGGTAAATTCATTCTTGATGGTCCGCTCATCGTGAACGAGGTGCTTTCTTGGTGCAAAAGGCCGAACGTTAGAGCTTTCATGCTTAAGCTTGACTTTGAGAAAGCTTACAACAATGTGAATTGGGGATTTGTGATCGATATGATGAATCAAATGGGCTTTCCCCCGAGGTGGTCCGCATGGGTGTATGGTGTCCTCGAATCTGCCTGATCTTCGGTTTTAGTTAATGGAGCACCCACGTTTGAGTTCCAGTGCAGAAAAGGGATGAGGCAAGGGGACCCGCTATCCCTGTTTCTGTTTATTATCGTGATGGAGGCATTGTCTTGTATGATCTCGAAGGAAAGTGAAGCCGGTCTATTTAATGGGATCTCTCTTCCGTGTGGTGGCCCATCTATCTCTCATCTGTTTTATGTGGACGACGCGATTATTTTCGGGGAGTGGTCTCAAGATGGTATTACTAATGTGGTAAGAGTGCTTAGATGTTTTCATTTTTGCTCAGGTCTCAAGATCAATCTTTCTAAGTCGAATATATTCGGGATTGGGGTGAATTTGGCGGAGGTGGAGGAGAAAGCTTTGATTTTGGGATGCAAGGCGAGTAAGGTTCCTTTCAAGTATTTGGGATTGGTGGTGGGGGCGAACATGAACCGTATTTGCAACTGGAAGCCGGTGTATGATGTATTTGAAGCTCGTCTTTCCAAATGGAAGGCATCATGCCTTTCAATTGGAGGAAGAATTACGCTTATTAAATCTGTGCTTGAAAGCCTCCCTTGTTATTACTTTTCCCTTTATCGTGCCCCGTGCAAAGTTATTAAAGACCTCGAGGGGCTGATTAGAAGATATTTGTGGGGGGAGGGGGGGGGGGTTCCAGTGAAGTGTTTAAGATGAATTGGGTTTCTTGGGATTGGGTCGCAACTCCTAAGAAGGTGGGGGTCTCGGTATTTGTAAACTTAATATTAGTAATGTCGCCCTTCTTTCCAAATGGGGTTGGAGGTTCAAAGCGGAGAAGAGTTGTTTGTGGACCAAAGTGATTAATGTGTTGCATAATACTGGTAGATGTTGGGATTTCATTCCTGCTAATCGGGTCATGGGCGGTGTTTGGAACAATATTGTGAAGGTTTGGTCAAGGACTGTTATCTCTAAGGTTCCATTGAGGAGGTTCTTTAAAGGAACAGTAGGGAATGGAGAGACCATCGCGTTTTGGTTGGACCCTTGGGTAAGTAATGCTCTTTTGAAAGATTTGTGTCTGAACTTATTCCGGCTTGAGAAGGACAAGAGATGCAGGGTGATGAACAGAGTGGCTCCTGCTGGGTTGGGCTCGGGGTTGGGTGTTTTGTGGAGTTGGAGTAGGCCGATTGCGACTGAACAGGAATGGTTTGAATTAGATTTTTTGGCCAGTGTGTTGGGCTCGGTTACGCTGACAGGGAGGTGGGACGTTTGGTGTTGGCTCGGTGATAAATCGGGGACTTTCAGTGTGAGCTCCGTTAGGCGTTTGATCTATAGTGAGGCCGACTTCAGCAACATTTACGTTCTTAAGTGGTGTAAATGGCTTCCGTTAAAGTGTAATGTGTTTGCGTGGCGAGCGGAGATGTCCAAGATTCCTACTACCGATGCTCTTAGTAGAAGGGACATTTTGGGAATTGATGCAGTGTGTTCTCTATGCAGTGACGAAAACGAATCGGTTGAGCATCTGTTCACCTCCTGCTGGTTTGCTTCGCATGTCTGGAACCACGTCTGTAGTTGGACTAGGGTGCAGCAGTTTTTGGCTTTTTCGTTCAGGGACCTGCTTGAAAGTCACGATAATGTCGGCTTGAGAGGTAAAGCGAAAGAGGTCTTCCAAGGTATTATCATTCTTAGTTGTTGGACGATTTGGAGAGCAAGGAATAAGTTGAAGTTTGAAGGTAAATCGGCGAAGATTGAAGAGGTTATTAGCGAAATTAAGACGCTAGGCTTCCTTTGGGTTAGAACTAGAGCAAAGTTGAAGAATTTTTCGTGGGTCGATTGGTGTAAATATGATATAGTGTAATTGTGTGTTGTTGTTTGCCTCCCGGTCTTCGGGTTGGGCCATTTGTTAATGAAAGTTACCATTAAAAAAAAACTGATTACAATTCAAGCTTAAAGGGTAGGAAATTTTTGAAACCAAAATCCAAATTCGAAACCTGCACATCAAAACCACCTAAGTTAAACAAATCTTTATGGGCAGCTTCACAATTTGAAATGTCACCCTGAGAAGCTTATGGATCACTTGCTAAATGTTGTTTGCCACTTTCTTTTTTTTTTTCTTTTTTGCCACTTTCTTTTTTTTTAAGAATAGAAGACTACTACTTGGTGATTGTCATAACAGTCAGTTTACCACTCATACAAGAGAGGTGTTTATTAACTACACACTAACTTGTGCCCGATGGGCACTTGTTAGCAAAACCCTTTTAACAAAACCCTTTATGGATGACAAAGATGGTATATAATGTCAAGTGGAACAACAATCAGTTACCGAAGTCAACAACAGTTGCAAATGAGACACAAAGTGAAACTCCTACGGACACTGCCTAGACCAAAAACAGTTGCATTGAACAAAACTGGAAAGGTTCATATTAACTCTTACAAAAAGATATGCCTTCTCTAGAATTTTTGTTAAAAGGCATTGACGATGGCATCTTGTGCTTGTTGTACTTCACTATAACAGGTTATGGCCAACTAGAAATCCCATCCAGAAATTTGAAAACCGGTTCTGTAAATAAAGAAAATAGTATATCAGAAAACAAGACATTGCTTGATCATGTTGAGCAGAATATTTGTTACTCAAATCAATTTGAAACATAAACAACTATTTTGCATAATATGTTAGGCATGTATAAAGTGCATTGTGCAAACATGAATGCTTCCTTATCAGCCCCAATTAATTTTTTCAATCATTACTACAGAAAAAAGAGAATAAGTATCTCCCTTTGCTAACCATGATCCTTATGTAATTTCTTGTAGAACTCAATATCCAATAGTATTAAAGTTATCTAAAGCTTTAATCGATTCATCATTCATTATCATTATCATCATCCTATATCAAGAGATTGGTTAACTAAGGCCAAATGGTAGAGTAAACAACATGTAGTCTATCGTAGTTGTCTTTATGACAACAAATTAAACTTGAAGTCAACTATCCGTAATTACCACCTGAAAGTCAAGAAACAAATGTGGTGCTACTCAAGATAGAATCTATAGCAAAAGAATTGGCTTTGAGTTTTAGTCTTATAATAGAATTTAAAATAAACACACAGACTACCATACTCATTAACAGAAAGTGCAAAAAGTTAACACCTGTGGCTGCTGACATGGCTAATATCTGTAACATATGCATCCGGTCTCTTGAAAAAACTAGAAAAGACAAGAATTTGTTGTTACTACGTGAGTTTGTAAAACATCAAACCACCATTATATAAAATTATAAATATAAATTGCAAGTCAAGGTAGAATAACAAAACTCATTCAAAAACATATCTCAATGAAATGAAATTAAGAATAGGACATGACTTTGATTAGTAAAATGTGGACTCGAATCAGATATTGTAAGTAGAAAAAAATCTGAAAATGCAAACAAAATAATAAGATAAACATACAAAGTTATAACACCTGCTAAACTAGTTGTATTAGTTCTTTCTGCATCAAATTCATCCCCAGACGACACACTCGAACTTACAATAATTTAAAAAAACAACACCAACAAAGGCGCGCAAAGCATTACTTAGATAATTAAGTAGCTGCACAATCTCACATCCTTCCTAATCGGCATTGCCTCAGCTTAACTCACTGAACTTTCTTTCCAAAACTAAAATCTCTTCAATATATTTTAGATTATTAAAGAAAATTATGACTATCAGGAGTTCCAATTAAAATGATTAAATAAACGCAAGTAATTAAACAAGATAACTAACTTCAAAATGCATTGCCAAACACCCCTTAAAATATGGAATGTAAAAAGTCAAAATGGAGAGAGATGGACATACCTTTAGTCTATGCTGACATATGGGATATAGGAGATAAGGGGCAAGTAGGAACCTCTTCTACTTGTCTTTTCTTTCAATTCATCTGTGCATGGCCATATTTTCAAACTCAAAAGTGAAGGAAACAACTCTTCTGGTAGATCGTTCACCTTTGGGCAGCTCGAAATGTTGAGACATTGGAGGGAGGTGAGGTGTTGGAGTCCTTTTGTAACTGATTCCAATTTTCCAAATAAAAATAACCATAGTGTAGTAAGAGATGAAGGAAGCATATGAGACAACTGGCTTCCACCAGTCACATCATCTTCTTCTGCCGATCCACCGAATAGCTTGAGGTCAACAAGAGAAAGTGGGAAGTTTTGTGGGCCAAACTTTGTTATGGGCTTCTTCAAAGCCCCTATATTTAAGGTTCACAATTTGGGGGGCCAAACCCCAAAGGAATCAACATCCATACTTTTACAATCTCTTATTGTCAGATGTGATAGCAAGGAGAGATTGACCAAGTCGGCAGCAGGAAATGACTCTATACACGAGCAATAAGTTATTTCCAATTTTGTGATGTGAATGAAACAAGTCAATTCATTGATTGATTTCAGATTTTTCCACCTGCTTATACATACAACCTCAAGCACGGGGGCATGCTTGTGAATGAAACAGTTGAGAAGCACCTCCTTTTCCAATAGTTGTTCACATCCATTAATTGCAAGTGACATGAGCTTGTGCCCTCCTATTAGGAAGGAGACAGATGCAATCAAATCACAACAGTCGATACGCAATTCTTGAATGCTGTTTGACAAATTGCAACGTTCAAGATTATTACAATGCAAAATCCTAACAGATGTTAGTTGGTTGCATCCATCCTCCTCCTCCTCTTTCTCTCCCAAACTCACCAATTTTGAACAAAGCAAAACTTCCAACTTCCTTAAATTCACAAGAACCTTACTTGCCTCTGCTTCTGATTCCCACAAATACTTTATATCATTACATTCTCTGAAACTTAGTTCTTCAACTGCCCCAAGATAGACCATAACACCTCTCCACACCTCATCACTAAGTCCTGAAATGTTCCAAATACGCAACTTGGTGACTGATGAAGCTACACGAATCAGACTTCTCAATACACTATCACCACAGCCGCTGAGATGTAAAACCCTCAGTGAAGGTAGTGCTTCAAGTGAGACTTTAGCCAAATTAGGAAAATTTACTAAACTTAGCTCTTGAAGGCATGGAAACATTACTGCACCTACAACACCGCTCTTGGTTGACCAAACCTCCCACCCCCTCATATTTTCAATTCTCAGACTTTCAAGCTTAGGAAATGCAATACCTCTCCCAAGAAACTCTGACCCCACGACTTTCACCTCATATAGTTTTTCAATAACCAGCTTCTTAAGTGATGGAAATTCCCCAAGTGGTGGTAGAAACATACAATTTTCACAATTTTCAATCTGCACATAAGTCAAACGTAGAAATGAAGGATCTCCGATCCAGTTTGGAAACAACTTACCTCCATATGACTCAACTAAAAGATCTTCCAAGTTATCACTATGAGGCTTGAGCGCATCGAGGACTTCCTTTTCAAGTTTTTCATTACGAGAATCATCAAAGACATTACTCCATCCCATATGTAACTTACCAACCCTCTTTTATGATAAGTTCAGACCCTGTATATCCCTTGCACTTTGCACTTTTTGTAGCTCATCGATATAAATCTCCGCTTGGAGATTCTTTAAGTTCCTAAGCCCAGATATAAAAAGGTCATTGTTTTCAACAACAACAACTACTTTGTTGGAAAGAGTTTGTAGGCTTTTAATCTCACTAATCCCTAACGGTATCATATTCCAAAGCAATGTATCCCGAATGTCAAAATGCCGTAAATTTTTAAGCTTTAAGAAGTTGTAGGGCAACTTAGTCAACTTATCACAACCAGAAACGATCAGTGTCTGTAAATTATAAAGATTGCAGACGCTTTCTGACAAATGTGTGATTCCAGTTCGAGATAAATTAAGATACCGCAAGTGCTTCATATTGCCAACACACTCTGGTACCTCATCTATATCTAATCTACTCAAACTTAGAACCCTTAACAATGGTAATCGGGGAAGTGCGTCAACCAGAACTTTACTTGATAAGTTGAATATCTGCCAGTTATCACCTCTCACCACATTGGGCATAGCTAAAAACATTCTCAAACTATTAGCACTTTCGAATGTCTTAAACTTGTTGTAAGTCATAGATTCCTCACAAACAAATGACATATCGCGGTACTTTTTAAAATCTTCCTTCCTATCATTCTTCTCCACATCTATGTCTAACCTTGAATAAAATTCTCCAGCAACAAATGTGGCTAAATCATTCATGAGGTCGTGCATCACAAACAATGATTCGGCATCAGGGGCATGTTGAAAAAATGACCTTGACAACAACTCTTGAAAATATTCCTCACCCAAGCATTCCATTGTTTTATTTGTAGTTGAATTGTGCAAAAACCCTTCCGCCATCCACTACAAAATTAAGTCCTTCTTCTCAAACACGTAGTCCTTGGGGATCAAGCAACAATATGCAAACAATTGCTTAAGACAAGCAGAAAGATCATGGTAGCTTAGTCTAAGTGCGGGAAGAATACCACGTTCATCTTCTAACATCCATATCTCATTATCCAACAACCGCTTCCATTCTTCTTCATTGGTCCTATTTCTCAATAAACGTCCAAGTGCTTCTAGAGCTAAAGGCAAGCCATCACATTTTTGAACGTTGCCTTCACCATGTTGTCTTAGCTCTGGAAATAAATCAAAGTTATTTTCACCCAAAGCATTTTGAGCAAATAGAGACAGAGCATCGCCGGGTGACAACTTTTGTAGAATGTATGGATAATCGTGATTCAATAGCTTTCTGAGCAATTCTTTCTTTCTAGTTGTGATGATAATTTTGCTTCCAGAATCCCCTGCAAAAAATGGGCCGTCTAAGGTCTTCCAATCTTCCCACTTTTCGCTCCAAACATCATCCAAAACCAGCAGAAACCGTTTTCCCATAAGTAGATCTCTAAGAGCTACTTGAAGCAGATTCAAATCTGCAAAATCCCTATGTTCCCCGCCCACATATTGATGGATAACTTTGCTTATATTGAAGCTATCAAAGTCATCAGAGAAACAAACCCATGCATTGAGTTCAAAGTGATCCTTCACTAACTGATCATCATACAAAAGTTTAGCTAGAGTTGTTTTACCTATCCCTTCCATATCAACGATCGGAACTATGCTAAAGTTTTTATTACATGATTCATCACTTAGGAGTTTCTGGACTAATTCCTTTTTATCACCTTCACGTCCAACAATACTCGCTGTTGGAATTTAGATATCATAACAATTATATAAATAAATAAACACACATCAAAGCACATAGCGGAAGCAAGGATCATATATTAACATATAAATAGATTAACCGAAACATAAAGATTACATACCTTTGATCCTAGCAAGAACAAGGATCTAACTTCTCTTTTCTTCTTCTTTAATTGAACTATAGGATTAATGAGAAACCCCTTACCGTTTTGTTTCTCAATCCAAGATGTGTTTACTAAGGTAAGTAAACTACCAAGTCTTGTACACACGTACTATAACCAATCAATGCTTGATGCTAGTGAAAAGACACGTTTAAACCAAACTAATTTGTTTAACTAATAAAAGTCGATCCCCCCCCCTCATAGGTGAGTCGATCGGACTTTAATGCAAAAGAAAGAAGAGAAGACTTAGGGTTATAGTAACAATGCACAAGCTGAAAAACAATAACCCCTAAGCCTTGTATTTATAGGCTACAAATCTTGGAGAACAAGTTGGTATCGAATTAGGAAACAATGTCCCTAAACCAATCGACTAGACCCAATCCCATAGGGATTCTAGATCCTTCTTGACTCCTATTTGCACCTACGGTCCTTCCTTTATTCACTAACGGTCGTTAGTTAATTCCGTTAATTACTTAACGTCCGTTAGTCATTATTTCGTGTCCAAATAATTAAATACATAACATTTATATATATTAATTATTTCATCAATCATTCATACGTAAAGTGTGCAACCCCTCGGTCCCGTGTTCGATTCTAGTCATACACTACTTAATATTTTTCCATAACTTCGTTTTGACAGGTCGTGGGCTAAAAACGGAGCTACGGTTCAAAAGTTATGGCCGTTTGAAGTTTTGACATAAAAAGTCAACTTTGGTCAAACCACAACTGATCAAATCGCAACAAGTCAAGTCACAATTTGTCAAATCGCAACAAGTCAAATCGCAAGCTCAGTCAAATCGCAATTTGGTAACTATGAGACAAATCGCAAAGTTCAACTTGCAAGTGCTCAAGTCGCAACTTACCAAAATCAAGTCACAACAGAAAAATCGCAACCCTAAATCTACAAACCGCAACAAGCAAATCGCAACTCTAACAAGTCGCAACCCCGACAGATACAAGTCGCAACCCACAAATCGTAAGTCATTAGAAAACAGAACTGTCGCTATCTTTGTCAAAACGCAACACACAAACCGCCAAACACGTCCCTTTCTTAGCGATTTGTCGTCTTGTACCAAAAACTGTAATAAGCCAAATCGCAACTTCGAGAAACCTCAAAATGCAACTTTCACTTACCCAACAATACACAAGTCACTAATATGAAACTTTCACCGAGGGACAAAACGCTACTATGAACACCTTTTTACAAACCCACGAATCGACCAAAAACCACCACACAAAGCCGAAAATGATGATTCCAAACACCAAACACAACTTCTACACTAACCCTAAGCAAGAAAGTACAAGATCTAACAACTTCAAGCTACAAAACGAAGCGCAAAAGAGATTTTTAAGAAACTTTCTATTCGAACCGAAAGTGCCCCAAATCTACACAAATCCGTGAATATAACCATACATGAACCTAACCTTGGCTCTTGATACCAATTGTAGTATATTCACGTTAACATAAACACATGAAAGGTACAAGATCTATGGATCGAATAGAAGTATTTTAGAGAGAGGTAGGAGAGTTGGAACCTTAGTGAGAGAAAGAGAAGTGAAATGTATTAGATTGTGAGAAAAGGTCCAACCCTCTCCTTTGGTGGAGAGGGCTTTATATACTACTACATAGGGTGCCCCTAGTGGGCTGTGGAGCGAGATGACAGTGGGTAAAGACCCGACCCACTCCACAATAATAATAATAACTAATCTACTACTAATATTATAAATAAACCTACGAGAGCTATTAAGTGCTAATAAGTACATAGGGAGAGGGTTGGAGCTTTTCATTCTTCCTAATCTAATCTACTCACATTTTCTCTCAACACACTCTCTCTCTAAAAGTTCCCATCTTCTTCATCTCTTTCTCTATAATTAGATCTAGCATCAATCTTGTGTTTGTGATATAAATTATAGATCTATACAGTATGCAAACAACAATATGCTTTTTAAAATCTCGTAAACTTTAATATCCATTTGTGTAATGTTTGATACCTTCCAATCTTTCAAGATTTGTCGGCTATATCACTTTTGCAACAATTTGCCATATGGTTCATACTTAGAATTTATGAGCAATTCCAGGATGAGGATGTTAATTCTATATCCAACCATATCCATTACACTTAGTTATCTAATAACTTTCAATTAGATATTAATATTGTCAAATCATCTTTCATCAAGCATGATACAACAAATAACATGATGTACATGAAAAATCCTTGTGTCAAACTTAGATTTTATTCATGTCATATCTTTTCAAAGATATGTTTCTATTTAGACTTTCTAATAGTATATCATGTCCTATTAGAATCAATTATTTTTACCGCTTATGTTTATAACAATAAACATATATTCCAAGGTTGTATGTTTATTTTCTAAATCATCCAGTGAAGTTTCATTCCAAACTAAGACTTAACATTTAATGTTAATGGAATGTTACTTCATATATGTTATACAACATATATGAAATAAGAAAATAAATATAACGCTCCCACTAGCTTTCAGGAATACTAAGAAATCGTCTTATTTTAATTATAAATCAAAACTGAATTTAATAATTAAACATAAGTATATCTCCTAGATGCATGCCTTAATCCATTCATGAATTATTGCACTTTTTATATTCCCAAAGATTATTTGAATTCAAATACTCTTTTCAATTACTTATCGTCCTTGCACAAGTAATTACTCAAGAAAGAGTTTTGAAATTCCATTTTTAATTTCATATAAATGAAACTAAGAATGACAATCATAATCTTTATACATTTAATGTGCCTAGAAAGAATTTCAATCACAGTTAATTGCTTAAGTGTGATTGATAATCTTTTCACACATTAAATATGTATATAAAATTGTCCATTATGATTTCTACTCAAAATTTAAATCTCTAGGATTTTCATTTCCTTTGTAGAAACTCATCTTCATTCTATAGTGTAACTATAGAGTTTAAGATTAACTAAGTTTCTAAAACTAGTTATCTTTCTAGACTGCATCTAAAACATTCATAGTATGAGTGATTTGCCAAATTCAATATTTGCAATTCATCTTAATGATCAACAGGTTTACCATAATCATGTGACTCATAATCATCAACATATTATTCAAATATTTGAGATATCCTTACGGATCTATGAATGATAATTCCATCATCTTGAGATTTAACATTAACATGTTAAATCCTCATCATGACATTTACTAGTGTATTTTTAGAAGATTATGTATCTTGTAATTTTATCTTTTCAAGAAAAAAAACTCCCACTTGCCTTTTGCAATTTATAGACTATCTATAAATACTTGGCAAGTAGAGCAACACAAATTTGTTCTCTTTCGGGAAGTTACAAATACATATTGACAGTTCCTTACATTAAGTTTGTTAATAACCTACTCAAAAGCATTTTAAGAAATTCAGAATTTCAATTTAAGACTTAATGTGATTCATCACATTCCATAATAAATGGTGTCTTATTAATCTTCTAGGTTGGAGTCTAATTGAGTATATTCTACCCATACTCAATTTTCTAACCTTGATAGCTTTAGGAAGAATATAAGATATAGTTATCCTTAATCAAACAATAGTTTGATTTTCCTAACTGAACGTACCATAAAACATTATGTATTTCATTAGGATTAATATTGTAAGACAATCTTACAATATGTAAGATAAATATATTTCGTTTGTCTTATCTATTCATCAACTAAGTCAGCTTAATGGTATAATAGAATTTCCAAGCCAATTTCATGCTATATAACATAAGTACTTTTTGACCAAGTCACTTCATGTCCATGTCTTAACAAGAAGACATAAACTGTTATAATCCCAATATACGTTATAAGTCATTGATCAACTCAATGACTTCTTGTATATGTCTTAATCAAAAGCATAACAAGTTAACGTCTTACTTTATTATAACAAGTCTTGTAACAATTAAAAGACTTCATATTTATATCTTTTCAATAAAATATAAACATGTATAACTAAAGTAATCATGAACACCACAATTTGGTTTCAATAGTAATTTAAAGTTAATTTATCACTTTATATATTTATGACATTTCAAGAATACATAAATATTCAAATTTGAAGTAGTATTAGATGACTTCATTTATTTATGTCATTTCAATAATACATAAATATTTAGTTTGAAGTAGTCTCATTATCCTTATTGACACTTGTACTAATAGTTATCTAATTTTAGAAACAGTGATAACCCATGTCACGGTCTCACGTAGTCATGGAATTTTACCTTGTTGTTGTAATCTAGTCAAGGTCTCACTTAAGCTAAATTTCAACAACAAGTGTTTCAAGATTTAGATGTGTATTAGTCATATTTAGAACTTTAGTTTCTTACCTTGAGGTCAAGACAGTTCTTTAAATCATATTCCTATATGTTGTACCTTGCACACAATATAAGATTTCTCCCACTTGTGCATGGAACAACATTATGTACCAGATAAACAACACGTCAATCGTTTGCTTATGTGATCAATATGATTGTGTCATAGATATTAGTAGATATAGGACTATCTTGTCTAGTAAGGAAACATACATGACTATCCTTAAAGACCACAAGTGTCTACAATTGGAAAGTAATTATCTCAAGACATTCTAGAGATAATCTGGGTTACTACCAAGATAACAAAGCTTGTAGCTCCCACTGAATTATAGATCATTACATTAATTCATTATTCAGTAATTACAACACTATGCTCCCACTGGATTTGACAACATGATAAGTGTTTCATAACCAGTAAAAGCAATTAGTGTGCTATTAACTTTCCTACACCTTTAAGAAAACAAATACGTAACAATTACTTAGGTACTAAAAGAATGTATTCTACTTTGTAATGATGGACTATCCATCAATGCAATTAACTTGAAAAAATTGGGCATGCAATTTCTTCCTTAATATGCCTAACATCCCCACAATGGTATGTAGCATCTTTAAGTTGTCAAAGCACAACACTAGATAAATCATACTATTTTGTCTTTTACCAATTTTGCGGTAACCAGTCTAGTTTCCAATTTAATAACTCATAAAATGTGCAATTTTCTTAACTATTAAAATTTGCTATGAGTTATTTCTTAGAATTTAGACAATTCTAATTTTCCTATCATATCTTTCTCATTCATAAAAAGAATAGGATTAAGTCTCACTCTTCTCAAAGAAAGTAGACTATGTTTATTCTTTTAGTAAAGTTGACTCTAGCTAAAAACCCCTACGGGTGTGGATCAATTTACCAATAAAGAATGTTCTACGTTTACGGTTTAACGTTGCATTAATACATTAAAAGAATTTACAAAATTCAATTTTAGTATTTTCGATAATACAATTTTCCAAGAAAAGAAAATTACCCAGGAAATATACATATAACCATTTAATTCTCTTGAAAACTAGGATCCAACTTTCCATAGTTCCACTATATCAGTTGATTTGCTAGTAGTGAAAGTACAAAAGATGGTAATCTGTCGTACAATAATCGGCAAAACAATTTTCGACTCCTAGATCATTATGGGAATTACATTTGCCAAAAAACAATTTTGAAATGTAAACATGTTTCTTCCCATCTCATGCTTTAAGTTTCAAGGTCTCACTTACAACTTAATTAAGTCGTCTAATTTAGAAACTGTAAATACTCCATGTCACGGTCTCACGCCATGGAAATTTACCTTGTCATTAATATTTAGGTCAAGGTCTCACTTACGCTAAATATTAACTCCAAGTGTCTCTTATAATTAGATAGCATGGACTTAAATTTTAGGGTATTTATTTTGATGTGACAATCAAAATATGTACGAAGAAGCATGCACACATCTTCGTATCATAAGTTTTCAAAACAATTTTAATTACTAATTTGAGCTAAGAGTTAAACCAACAAAGTTTTAATTGAGGTATTGGGTTCACCAATCAAAGAATTACCTCCAATTATCGCCCACTATATCCTACTACTGCATGAGTCATAAAGACCCAAGTTATTCGGATAATTACCACAAAAGTGGCGCGTGGAATTGAGGTCAATTCACCCTTAAGATGATTTTGTACAAAATAATAGCATTACTTGGTAGCTCCAATTAGACGCACAAAGGAGCGGAGAGGCAAACGTCCGCCCGAAGGCTAATTAAAAACGCGCCTATTTCGGATGACAATTTAATGTCAAGCCTCCTTAAACCCCTCTTATAGTTTGTCAACATTGGGTGAGCCGTTCACACTATAGGTACAAAACTCATCATTAAATCAAAAGTTTATGATTCTAAGTCTTAAAAATTATATGTTATAAATTATAAAATTGCTAGTCTCGCCTGGGAGCAAATTACCGTGCGAAGCGAACCACTGTCGGCACATAAGACTTGGCAATATATAATTTAACACATCAAGGTTTCATAGTTATTAGGTCAATTTATTTTCTATTCCAAAAAATTACCCTCCTTTTGCTTACAATTCAACCATAATTTAAACAAAAAAGACAAGTAATTTTAATAAAAATAAATAAACACTTAATAACGCATATAATCTTAACCATTAAATTATATAGCCACATGCAAACCTTTTTGATAAATCCTATTAATAATCTATATGTGAATTATTATGTATATAATTACTAAGATTCCCATTGGTTTTCGAGCTCATTGTACCCAATGGACCACATACACCAACAAGTTGGTTGCGTAAGCCTTATTAATTATATACCACGTTGCACATAAAAGATTCATTAATTTTAATAAATTAGGTCTTCCCTAATTTTAGATCTATCTAAAACATGTAGCAAATAAAAACAAACCCTAATCCATGATTACCTTGCATGAAGTATCATGGATTAATCCAGGAACGTAACCCTTTACACACATAAACACACATGTTTCCTAATTTTAGGGTTACAAAACTACCTTTTTAATAAAAGAGGGTCGAACCCCCCCTCCCCTAAAATTATGATCGATTTTTATAGTTGTAATAAACCCTAAATAATTGACTAACATGTATAATCCAAATCAAAAATTCAATTTTTATGCGTTTCGGTAATACAATTACATGTTAAACGACTCGTGATGCACTGTTGGAATTTAGATATCATAACAATTAAATAAATAAATAAACACACATCAAAGCACATAGCGGAAGCAAGGATCATATATTAACATGTAAATAGATTAACCGAAACATAAAGATTACATACCTTTGATCCTAGCAAGAACAAGGATCTAACTTCTCTTTTCTTCTTCTTTAATTGAACTATAGGATTAACGAGAAACCCCTTACCGTTTTGTTTCTCAATCCAAGATGTGTTTACTAAAGTAAGTAAACTACCAAGTCTTGTACACACGTACTATAACCAATCAATGCTTGATACTAGTGAAAAGACACGTTTAAACCAAACTAATTTGTTTAACTTATAAAAGTCGATCCCCCCCCTCATAGGTGAGTCGATCGGATTTTAATGCAAAAGAAAGAAGAGAAGACTTAGGGTTATAGTAACAATGCACAAGCTGAAAAACAATAACCCCTAAGCCTTGTATTTATAGGCTACAAATCTTGGAGAACAAGTTGGTATCGAATTAGGAAACAATGTCCCTAAACCAATCGACTAGACCCAATCCCATAGGGATTCTAGATCCTTCTTGACTCCTATTTTCACCTACGTTCCTTCCTTTATTCACTAACTGTCGTTAGTCAATTCCGTTAATTACTTAACGTCCGTTAGTCGTTATTTCGTGTCCGAATAATTAAATACATAACATTTATATATATTAATTATTTCATCAATCATTCATACGTAAAGTGTGCAATCCCTCGGTCCCGTGTTCGATTCTAGTCATACACTACTTAATATTTTTCCATAACTCTAACACTCGCTGCATCTATCAAAGAGGTCGGGTAACGTCTATTTTTATCTTTTGACCGTTCATTTTTCACACTCAAACCAAGTTTCTCCTTCTCGTCCATTAGTTCTTGTAATCTGGTGGAAATATCATCTAACTTGCTGCCCACCCTAGTAATTAGTGAGAAACTAGTGAAAAAAGTTGGCATGAGCTTTGTTACCTTTCTGGAGAAGCCTTTAGACTCATTGATATCATCCGTTTCAATATCATCGAGAATATCGTCAATGTCGTAAATCAAATGTCGGAGACCATTTAACCACTGTCTAACAGCTTCATCTTTGATTTCTTTCTGAGAAGCGTCACTAAGAAGAGCTCGGATCTGAGATAACGAGCTCTCCCATTTCTTCAGCTCGGAATGAGTTTCATTACAGCGAGCAATCTTGTTCTCGAGTACAAATGCTAGCTTCCCAAAAACGTAATCAACCATTACTGGTATGAAAAGGGCAAGAGCAAGGATTATAACAGTAGTAGTAGAGATTTGTATGGAAAAGGTGCACTCAAACAATGATTTCAACCTTCCTTTAATGGTGGATTAGTTGGTATAATTCTTTGTTTTCGTCAATCTTTTATAGTTTTATTATTGCTAGGAAGATGTAGACTGGGTTCTATTGGACGATAAATAATACTAATAGTACAAAACTTGCACCCGTATCATTTACTTGCAGGCCACTTCCATATACCAATTTGCAAAACAATATTGAAAAAGGTTTGTGTCTAACTGTAACACCCCTAAAATTTGGTACAACGGAAGACTAATCAAGCTTTCGGGGTGCTACGGGGATTGGTATCCAACACAGGCATAAGAAAAAGGAAATACGTCATCAGCATTAATTAAAACATTCCAAACCAAATATTTAGTATTTACATTTATTCAAAAGTGCGGAAGTAAGCCCAAAATAAAACTTAAGGTAGGTCCCCAATTTAGTTATCAGAGTTCAAAATTGATCCATGAGCCGTGCCATTTGCCACGCCTCCAAGTTAAGCATTTAACAATAGTTGCATCAGTTACCTGAGAATATATGCTAAAAGGTCAGCTTACGCTGGTGAGTTCATAGGTTTAAGCAAAAGTATAACAGTGGACCAAGATAAGTGATTTGCTACACTGGACTAAGATAGATATAAATCACAATTTCCACTTATATCAGCAATCACAAACAATCCAGTAACAATATGATAGGTCACAATAGCCCTCTCTCATATTGTCAGTCACAGTAGGGCCCTAGGATATATTTGACCTTAGCCAGGCAACACGTTATAGCAAAAGGTATCCGGGTTATTTGCTACCCTGGTCTAAGACAAATATCTGTTGTAAATATCTAACCTTAGCCAGTCAACACGTTATAATAAATCATAAAACAATAGTTAGGTCCATTCAAAACGGTTTTGCATGTTTCCTTACCCCAAGGTTTCAATAAACAGTTCACGAGTAAAAGTGGGGCTGTGAAACTCACATGCATATCAGTTAATCACATAACGTCTTTAAATAACCAAATCAAATATTTCAACCAAACAGTCAAATCTTGAGTAAACAGTTC
Organism: Artemisia tridentata subsp. tridentata; assembly: GCA_021014915.2. Taxonomy (NCBI): domain Eukaryota; kingdom Viridiplantae; phylum Streptophyta; class Magnoliopsida; order Asterales; family Asteraceae; genus Artemisia; species Artemisia tridentata. The sequence goes on along the minus strand of CP139503.1, from coordinate 48,958,637 downwards.
GCATATTCCAAATAAACAGTCATTGAGTTTAGTTAAAAATGAGCATGTATTCTCCCCCAAAATAGTTATAAAACCGGTAAAAGTAGGGGCCATGAACTCACCTCAGTCCAGCAATGCAATATCACAACAATATCAGTGGGTAGAACACCACAATAAACCAAACAGTAGCCCAGCACAACAGCTCAAGGGTAGTAAATACTCGTCTCAAAATACATTTCATAAATCAAATGCGCAAGGGTTTCCAAAAGTTATCTATTTCCATTTCCAAAATCAATCATTTCTATTCCCAAAATAATCCAATTCTATTTCCAAAATAATCCAATTCCATTTCCAAATTAATCTTGTTTTATCCATTTATTAGAGTTTGGTATCATCGTTTGTGTAGCGGTGAAAAGACGCTGACTCAAGTGTACACACGCCAAAAGAGTGACAATACGGGATCGTCGCGGAACGGATGACGAGAAGTCAAGAAAAGACGACGGAGATAACTCAAAGAAATCACAGATAATAACACATCAAATAGTTGAAAAGATTGGTAGTCGTCGGTTATAATCCCATTAAGTTTTATAAAACATACATGTTTTATATATTTAAGCAAAAATTCGTCATGACTTATTCGTTCGTAGAACGTTCCAAGTCAAGTGATTTTATTATTTTCCAAACACGTTTAGTTAATAAGGGATTATAAATATTATTGTTCATTAGACATTATTTCCACATTGTTCGTCCGTTACGGCTCAAATACATTAAATTCATTTCAAGTCTAATGTACTGTAGTCGTTTCGTGTCTCAAATGTCTAATAATGTCCAAAGTACGATAATATTCCAAATCCATCGATAGTCACATATATATTTCAAGTTCTGGTGTTGCAAAGATTCCAAAGTATACCGACTACCAATCAACGACCAAATAAATAAATAATCCAACAACTAATTCCCATAATAACAATAATGATGTACTAGTGTAAATGTGCCTCGATACGTTCTGTAACTTTGTTTTTTTCCGTCATCATCTAAGTTAAATATCCCACTATATATTTAATACTCATAACAAGTTTCCTTGCTATTCCTTTATCCTTTTTAGTTATTCTTTTTGTTTTTGCGTTTTCAACACGTCACGAGAGTTACTAAACGTATCGAGTCACCTTTCCATTAAGTCTTACGGCTATAAGCCGGGTCAAGTAGTCAATATATTCCAAATAATCCACAAGTTCAATAATAGTCAATTTGGGCACGTCGAGGTCACACCGAGACCACAAGGTCTTGGCTAACACCCGTAGCCATAACATCACATTCGGATAACAAATTCCAAGTATCAAGTCATCAATAATCATTCTCGGCCAAAAACTAACCTACGGCTCGAGTTTTTTCCAAGTTTCAATCAACCTCAATATTCAAAAATAATAACAACCAATGTCGATCAAACAAAAATAAGCCTCGCCGAGACCAAGGGTCTCGGCTAATGTTCCAAATCGTGAGCCACAAATACCATACGGACAAAATTAATAACGTGGCCGAGACCAAGGGTCTCGGCTAGGAAATCATGCCGTGAGCCACCAAACCAAGTCGGACAAAAAATAAATAAAAACAACCAAACCAAAATAATCAATAAGCTCGGATTGAGCTTATTCCGTTTTGTACGCAAGCTAACAAAACCTCAAACAAATCCAAACACTATACCGTGACCACAAGATTGATACAAAACGGTTTTTACTTGGTTTTAGCTCGTGAAAATGTTATCCCACTTGTTTATAACCCAAAACAAATCGTTAAACACAAAAACAACCCGTTTGCACTAGTTTTGACCTCACACCATTTCACACGAGTGTGAAAACGGTTTGTCTCACCTTGTCGCCTTCGGATCTACTCATTCAAGCAATAAAACCACAAGGACGGCGCGTATTAGGTGTCGGTGGGTGATGGAAAAGGCGCGTGCACCACTAGATCGTGATGAGGAGGATGTGGTGATGATGTTTTAGTGTCGGTTTTGTGGTGGAGGACGGCGGTGGCCGGCGGTGATGGTGGTTTATGGGGCGGCGGCTGCAACTCAAAGAGAGAAAGAGAAATAGTGTGTTTAGGGTTTGGGTTATAGTGGAAATGAGAGAGGGAGTGGGGTTTTATTAACCCCAGGGACCAAATCTGCCAAACGCGCAACCATTAGGGACGCGGGTTGAAACTGACGCAAGGGGGGGGCCAAATGTGGCAGTTTTAGTTAAACTTTTATTATAACGTGTCTCGGGCTCGTTTAGCGTAGTAAAATTTCTCGTGAGACGTTTTAAGTTGCGCCGATATTTTTAAATTCGCTTTTCCGTTAAAAATGACTATAAATACGTCTGTGTTTGTTCAAAACGTCAAAATCAATTATTTCATGTATTATTAGGTTAGACTGTGCCGACTCACATTGTGCTCAAACTCAAGGTCTACGAGGAAACTTCATATATCACGTAACAGTATTCCAATAAAATTCCATATATTCCAAAAAAAATTCCCCCTACGTTCCCAAAACGAGTTTCAGATATTAAATATTCATTTTTAATATAGTGCGGTATTAAAATAATCCCCAAAAATTACCGGTTGTCACAGCCTCCCAGCCTCAGAAGAAACCCGTCTCGGGTTTCAGTTCAAGTTACCCGTTAAGGTTGAAAAAGATGAGAACAGATTCGCTCGATTTCATCCTCACATTTCCATGTGAGTTCGAGATTGTTTCAGGATTTACAACAAGTTCTAATGACAGGAATGCGACTTGGATTAGGTCGCTAGGTTTCATGATTTAATATTTCAATAGGTTCCTCAACAGGATTCAACGTTCATCAAGCTGGATAAAATCCAGGGATTACAGCGGCAGTTTCTTCCAAAAATGTTTCTTCAGATTACGCACGTCAAGAGTATTGTGGGCTTCGCCAAGTCCCGGTGGTAGTACAAGTCTTTTGAGCTACCGGTCAGTTTCTAGTAAGAATATTGTAAAGGAGTAGTATAGCAAGGGTTAAACTTACCACGTTTACTAAACGTATCACACCCTTCCATGGTGGGACCGCAAGCATAACCTTGCCTTTACTTAGAACTCAAGAGATTCGCATCGTTCATCAGCATAGCTCTTCTGATGATTGTGAGCACTTCGCATTTCGCTTCTGATCTAAACGATCTTATCGGGGGTTTCATGAATAATTTCAGGACCAGTGAGTTGGTTGTCTCCAACTTTGTTCCACGGGTAGAAGTTCGGCTCTCTTGACGTGCCTCGTGCGGTACTACCTCAATGCTGGCATGATCACTATTATTATAGGAACATTTGGCCAAAGGTAGGCGTCTCTCCCAGCCTTTTCTGAAATCAATGACACAGGCTCGTAGCATATACTCTAACTTTTGAACGGCCTTCTCACTCTGACCATTGGTTTGAGGACGATATGCAGTACTCATTCTGAGATCCATCCCCAAGGTCATCTGAAGTGGTTTCCATAGACTCGACGTTAGACTTCTGTCTCGATCAGAGATGATGGATATCGGCACTACACGCCGAGAAACAATTTCTTTCAAGCATAGATGGGCGAGTTTATCCATACTATCGCTTTCACTGATAACGGGGAAATGAGCAGGTTCGGTAAGACGGTCAACAATTACTCAGATAGTATTACAACCACTAGTTGTTCTTGGTAATCTGGTGTGAAGTCCATGATAATTGATTCACACTTCAGAACGGGAAGTTAAGGTCGTACCAATAACTCTAACGGTTTCAGATGTTCGGCTTTCGCTTTTGAACATGTTAAGCGTGTGCCGACATATATTGCAATGTCGGCCTCCATGCTAGGTCACTCTATACAGTTTCTCCAGATCTTGATACATCCTAACAGGTTCGAGGTGGATGGAAAATTTTGACCTTTGCGACTTATGCATAATCAGATCACGAATACCCCGTGGGGGTATTCAACTTCTATCCCCAAAGCATCAAGTTTCATCGAAATGCTTTAAGAAGCCGCTTTTCATTTTCTAACATACCATAGAGGTTCCCACAATGTCGATTTTCTCTTTTGACAGCTTCATCTTGAGCTTCAAGCATTTGAGTTTGTACAGGCAAACAACTAGTCATCCCTAAAGTTCGGTCTCTCAATGGTTGTGCTCTTTCTGCTCGACTAAGAGCGTCAGCAACAACGTTTTCTTTACCCGGATAATAGCAAATCTTGCAGTCATAATCACCATGCAGTTCTATCTAGCGACTCTGCCTCAATGGTCCGCTCTTTCTGATTTAGGACATGTTGTAACCCTTATGATTGGTGTATACTATACACTTCGTGCGCTACAGGTAATGTCCCCAGATTCTGAGTGCAAGTGCAACTGCACCCAATTCTAACTCATGAGTGGTGTAGCTTTTCTCGTATGTCTCAAATTGACGAGAGGCTTAAGCTACTTCCTTCTTCATTCACATCAAAACATCTCACAAACCTTTATACGAAACATCACAATTTGCAACAACATCTACACTTCCTTCTGGTACAGCTAGGATAGGCGTACTACATCGTTCCTCCTTCAAAAGTTACAATGCTTCATCTCCGTTTTCTCCTTAGTTACACTTCACATCCTTTGAGTCAATTTGGTTAAAGGCTTTGCTATCTTGGAAAACCTTTGATAAATCTCTGGTAATATCCAGCAAGTCATAATAATTGGCGTACCTCGGTCGGAGTTGTAGGGGTAGCCCAACCCTTAATGGGCTCGATCTTGGCGAGATTCATGTGAATACAATTCATGTGACCAAGAACTCACACGGTCAAGATTCAAAATTCGTACTCAAAGAAGTTGGTCTACCGTTGTTTCCTTCTCAAGCAGCCCTAAAGTTAATCCCAGGTGTTTTTCAAGCTTCTCCTTACTTTTCCGAGTAGTTTAGGTTATCGTCGTTGGATACTATCACAACTTGTCCAATTAGAATTTACACACGCGGTTCATGAGATTCATGAAGGCGTTCGGGGTGTCGGCTGACCAACAGGCCTAACTAGGGATTCATTGCAGTCACAACGGGTGCAAACGCAGCCCTCGGGATTTTCTCTTCCCGAACCCTCTCTGCTGGTGGTGCCCGGATCCCGGATCGATCCTCACGAGGGCATCGGTTCTTCACAGTGGTCGGCTCATCGTCATATACTAGGTCTAAGCAGTTTGAGTCTTAACAAGTAGAGGTCTAAGAGTAGCTGATAAAATTTTTCCGTTAGCTCCTCCATCAAACTAAGCAGGTGTACATCGGTTCCTACTAACAATCGACTAGTCTCAATGGTATACTTACTTCTTAACGTGAAAGAAAGAATATGGGAGATCTGTGTTGATTTATACTAGCAATCGATCGGTCGAGTCGGTAATATTCAAGTGTGGCAGGTATGACTTTGATTAGGGACCTGAATGTAATCGTCGTAGTGGTTTGCATAAATACCTTAAGTAGTATATGCCTTAGCCGCACATGAGGTTATGAATCGTCAGGTAGTTGTCCAACTCAAAGATTTGTCAATTCGACACAAAGGTTCTCAGAACAGGGAGAGGTATAGTAACGTGAAACATTATACAGCGGGATTTTTCTGTGATAGTAGATGACGTAACGTATCCTTTCGGATTAGAGTATGACGCCAGATAAGTCTGGATTCATGGAATGGAATAGAGGTAGAATTGATCGGCTCGCGATCTTTCAAACATAGAATGAGAAATTTAATTCTCGGTGGAGGTTTAAGCAACCATTTCTAGCAAAACATGATTCCTACCTGAATTATACATAGGTGGCCAGTCTTTGTATAATTAAGGTCCAATGATGTAATGCCAAGTTTAGTTACAAGGAGTAGATAATAAACCTTTTGTGGGTTTACGAAATATTAGTGAGATAGCAACGTAGACATCTGGTTTATGTCGGGAGTACAGACAATCGGGAGATAACGGCAAGTAATTCGTTAGATAACGGTGAAATGAAAAGTGCAGCACGTAGGTCTCGTTACATAGGACAGTCATTCCTTGACGTCACGTTTTATTCCGGGTTTCATCCTACTTCTCCTTGTTGTCAACCACTTTCTCAGTTGCGCCTCGAATCACTACGTCCTTCAGACGGCGAGTTAACTCAACGGTATCGCAAAGAGTGGCTGGTCACCAAGTAACCACATCATTCTTGGTAGATGTGGGCAATCCATTAGTATAGTTCTCTATCTTGAGTGCTTCGGTACGAACCATCTCAGAGCATGATAGTGACAGTTTCTGGAAATGATGGGTCTGGGTTGGCATGTTGGTGCCTTTCACCTTACAATTCCAGAATTGAAATTCCATCTTTCTCGCTTCATCACAGGGACGGTAGTTCCTAAGCATCATCGCCTTAGACTCTTCTCAAGGCATTGAATAAGCCACATCAATACTGGCAGATTGGAGGTAAATGTTCTACCATGTCAAAGCTTCATCCCACAGAGTGAACAAGGCATACTTCACCTTGGATTACCAATTCGGAGCAACGCTTCAGAGCAACAACACCATCAGTCCCGCCAATCCATTTGTAATACGGTTTCGAAACTCCTTATACGTTCCTTTTACGGTCATCGTTTTCAGGTCTTGAAGTTCTGGCAGAGGTGTTTGAGTGATTCGACTCGGTTAGTATCTCGGCCACTCGTTAGGCCACTAACTGATCAATCATATTTTGATTCACCATAGCATGTCTTGGTGGGACCGAGTTGTTTGTAGTTCAGTTTGGAGTGACTAGAGGCTGACCACGACAATCTGTGTTAATAGCAGCAGCAGGTTGTGTCCGCGTGGTCCTAACTAAGTTTCGTTTCGGAGTTGTTGATCTGTCCCACAGAGATCAACGAACGCTAAGATTTCAAATATCGGAAAAACCTCGCACAAGAATTTTGATCATCACCGTTAGAATATTGGAATGAACATCGATCACAATAACAATAATACTATTCCAATCAACGATAGAGGGTTCCGGCTCCACATAATAACCAGGTACTCGGATTCATCAAGACGTCAAGATACGGTACAACATTCTTAAAATTTCAACAGCGGTAGATGAAAACGGCGATTGATAGCAACGGATGGCAACGGTACATGATAAAGAACTGAAGTCTCTAATTGAGAAGTTCCCGGTTTAGAGTTCACAACAAACAATTCCATAACTATTAGCGTACTCGGCGTAGCTCTCACAGAAACTTCTAGGTCTACCAGACCACGTGTTCTTTTCAGAATACAAATGGAGAAGTGGGACGCACTAAAAATGTGTCCCCAGTGTAAGCGTTTCGAGGCGGGTTTACAAATGGTGATAAAATGGGCGTTTCGGAGGAATAGGACGAATGTCCAATCCTGGAGTTAATTTGTGAGGCTACATGGAGGAAGTTCGTGAACATAACGGAAAAACACAAAAATGTTACCATAAAACAGTATGAGTGGGTGAGGACTAGTTAGGGAGGAGACATGGTCTGTGACAACGGTAGTAAATAGTTACCATAATCCAGAATATCACAAAACAATTGGTAAGTCGTAAGGGTGGGTCATACGCTAATAAATTCCTCCAACACACTTACCGGGCCCTTATTGGATTCGTCAACCCAATAAGTCCGATAACTGTGCCGGTCGGGTCTATTAACGTTAGACCGACCCGTAACCCCAACATAACGTAAAATCTTCCAAAACAGTAATAATAGATACCGCATCATCCCAAATCAAATACCGCGTAATTCCAAATGTCTAAGCATATTCTCAAGTCAAATGTCGCATAATTCTCATCCTACTTTCCTAAATATTCCAATTTCATATCAGACAGTTTATCAGCTTATCATGTCAATACTATAGGCTTCGGCTTGGCAGGCAGTCAAGTGACGATCGTAGGATCAATTTTGAAAAATGGTTATAGTCTAGGTTTTTGATAACTACCCAGTTCTCTATAACCTTGAGCTCTGATACCAATCTGTAACACCCCCAAAATTTGGTACAGCGGAAGACTAATCAAGCTTTCGGGGTGCTACGGGGATTGGTATACAACACAGGCATAAGAAAACGGAAATACGTCATCAGCATTAATTAAAACATTCCAAACCAAATATTTAGTATTTACATTTATTCAAAAGTGCGGAAGTAAGCCCAAAATAAAACATAAGGTAGGTCCCCAATTTAGTTATCAGAGTTCGAAATTGATCCATGAGCCGTGCCATTTGCCAAGCCTCCAAGTTAAGCATTCAACAATAGTTGCATCAGTTACCTGAGAATACATGCTAAAAGCTCAGCTTACGCTGGTGAGTTCATAGGTTTAAGCAAAAGTATAACAGTGGACCTAGATAAGTGATTTGCTACACTAGACGAAGATAGATATAAATCACAATTTCCACTTATATCAGCAATCACAAAAGATCCAGTAACAATATGATAGGTCACAATAGCCCTCTCTCAGAATGTCAGTCACAGTAGGGCCCTAGGATATATTTGACCTTAGCCAGGCAACACGTTATAGCAAAAGGTATCCGAGTTATTTGCTACCATGGTCTAAGATAAATATCTGTTGTAAATATCTAACCTTAGCCAGTCAACACGTTATAACAAATCATAAAACAATAGTTAGGTCCATTCAAAATGGTTTTGCATGTTTCCTCACCCCAAGGTTTCAATAAACAGTTCACGAGTAAAAGTGGGGCTGTGAAACTCACATGCATATCAGTTAATCACATAACGTCTTCAAATAACCAAATCAAATATTTCAGCCAAACAGTCAAATCTTGAGTAAACAGTTTGCATATTCCAAATAAACAGTCATTGAGTTTAGTTAAAAACGAGCATTTATTCTCCCCCAAAATAGTTATAAAACCGGTAAAAGTAGGGGCCATGAACTCACCTCGGTCCAGTAATGCAATATCACAACAATATCAGTGGGTAGAACACCACAATAAACCAAACAGTAGCCCATCACAACAGCTCAAGGGTAGTATATCACAACGGCAACTATGACAACACGACACAACGGAGTCGAAATGACCTAATAATATAAATACTCGTCTCAAAATACATTTCATAAATCAAATGCGCAAGGGTTTCCAAAAGTTATCTATTTCCATTTCCAAAATCAATCATTTCTATTCCCAAAATAATCCAATTGTATTTCCAAAATAATCCAATACCATTTCCAAAATAATCTTGTTTTATCCGTTTATTAGAGTTTGGTATCATCGTTTGTGTAGCGGTGAAAAGACGCTGACTCAAGTGTACACACACCAAAAGAGTGACAATACGGGATCGTCGCGGAACGGATGACGAGAAGTCAAGAAAAGACGACGGAGATAACTCAAAGAAATCACACATAATAGCACATCAAATAGTTGAAAAGATTGGTAGTCTTCGGTTATAATCCCATTAAGTTTTATAAAACATATATGTTTTATATATTTAAGCAAAAAATTGTCAAGACTTATTCGTTCGTAGAACGTTCCAAGTCAAGTGATTTTATTATTTTCCAAACACGTTTAGTTAATAAGGGATTATAAATATAATTGTTCGTTAGACATTATTTCCACATTGGTCATCCGTTACGGCTCAAATACATTAAATTCATTTCGAGTCTAATGTACTGTAGTCGTTTCGTGTCCCAAATGTCTAATAATGTCCAAAGTCCGATAATATTCCAAATCCATCGATAGTCACATATATATTTCAAGTTCCAGTGTTGCAAAGATTCCAAAGTATACCGACTACCAATCAACGACCAAATAAATAAATAATCCAACAAATAATTCCCATAATAACAATAATGATGTACTAGTGCAAATGTGCCTCGATACGTTCCGTAACTTCGTGTTTTTCCGTCATCATCCATGTTAAATATCCCACTATATATTTAATACTCATAACAAGTTTCCTTGTTATTCCTTTATCCTTTTTAGTTATTCTTTTTGTTTTTGCGTTTTCAACACGTCACGAGAGTTACTAAACGTATCGAGTCACATTTCCATTAAGTCTCACGGCTATAACCCGGGTCAAGTAGTCAATATATTCCAAATAATCCACAAGTTCAATAATAGTCAATTTGGGCACGTCGAGGTCGCTCCGAGACCACAAGGTCTTGGCTAACACCCGTAGCCATAACATCACATTCGGATAAAAAATTCCAAGTATCAAGTCATCAATAATCATTCTCGGCCAAAAACTAACCTACGGCTCGAGTTTTTCCCAAGTTTCAATCAACCTCAATATTCAAAAATAATAACAACCAATGTCGATCAAACAAAAATAAGCCTCGCCGAGACCAAGGGTCTCGGCTAATGTTCCAAGTCGTGAGCCACAAATACCATACGGAGGAAATTATTAACGTGGCCGAGACCAAGGGTCTCGGCTAGGAAATCATGCCAAGTCGGACAAAAAATAAATAAAAACAACCAAACCAAAATAATCAATAAGCTCGAAATAAGCTCGGATTGAGCTTATTCCTTTTCGTACGCAAGCTAACAAAACCTCAAACAAATCCAAACACTATACCGTGACCACAAGATTGATACCAAACGGTTTTTATTAGTTTTTAGCTCGTGAAAATGTTATCCCACTTTTTTATAACCCAAAACAAATCGTTAAACACAAAAACAACCCGTTTGCACGAGTTTTGACCTCACACCATTTCACACGTGTGAAAATGGTGTGTCTCACCTTGTCGCCTTTGGATCTACTCGTTCAAGCAATAAAACAACAAGGACGGCGCGTATTAGGTGGCGGTAGGTGATGGAAAACGCGCGTGCACCACTAGATCGTGATGAGGAGGATGTGGTGATGATGTTTTAGTTTCGGTTTTGTGGTAGAGGATGTCGGTGGCCGGCGGTGATGGTGGTTTATGGGGCAGCGGCTGCAACTCAAAGAGAGAAAGAGAAATAGTGTGTTTAGGGTTTAGGTTATAGTGGAAATGAGAGAGGGAGTGGGGTTTTATTAACCTAGGGACTAAATCTGTCAAACGCGCAACCATTAGGGATGCGGGTTGAAACTTACGCAAGGGGGGGGGGGCAAATGTGGCAGTTTTAGTTAAACTTTTATTATAACGTGTCTCGGGCTCGTTTAACGTATTAAAATTTCTCGTGAGACGTTTTAAGTTGCGCCGATATTTTTAAATTTGCTTTTCCGTTAAAAATGACTATAAATACGTCTGTGTTTGTTCAAAACGTCAAAATCAATTATTTCACGTATTATTAGGTTAGACTGTGCCGACTCACTTTGTGCTCAAACTCAAGGTCTACGGGGAAACTTCATATTTCACGTAACAGTATTCCAATAAAATTCCATATATTCCAAAAAAAATCCCACTACGTTCCCAAAACGGTTCTCAGATATTAAATATTCATTTTTAATATAGTGAGGTATTAAAATAATCCCCAAAAATTACCGGTTGTCACACTAACAGAATATGCTTATTATTCTTTATCATTTATGAGCGGGTTAGCCCGTGCGTTGCTGCGGGGCAGCCGTGTTTATGTTTATTAGAATTATGTTAACGTTTTTTGGAGATGACATCTAAAATATTAACAAAGAGAAAAGTTAACCTGCATTGCTAAGTTAACAGATCTCATATAGGGCCCTTATTGACCTACATCGCTAAGATAAGAACAGTGAAGTTTTTTCTTTCTTTACAAATGGAATCTGCGAGCCTGTTGCAAGTAATAATTTTTCTAAGCAGAAATAGAAACACTCTTTTCACATTTACCATTATGATGAACGGAAGCAATTTTTTTTAATGAAAAGAGCATACCAAGAACAACGTGTGCCAGAAAGAGCCATAAAGTACTGGGTATCCACTGTCTAAGAATAAACAAATTTTTTTACCACCAATCACTTTTTTCATTCAAGAATTCATTTACATGTCTATTATTCACGTGGTCTACCTATAATCATGTTACTTAAATATGCATACAATATTACTCACCTTGCAGCTTTACAATGTTCAGTTGCGAATCTCGAATTGAAATATTAGTTGGAACAACCTAATCATTCTGAAAAGGATAGTCGACCGATGAGGTTGCTTTAGATTCATTGTGAATCTTGAATTGCCCAGAATAGGAGGTGTATGCTGTTGGAACGAAGGTGCTTTAGATTCAACCATGAATCAATCTGTCGTTGCTTTTTTTACCATGACCGAAGGCCTGTCGACTGGTGGGATCAAAGGCAGTTGCTAGTCGCTGGCATCCACACCACTTCACTGGAGCAACAATGGTTCCAACGTCAACGAACGTGTATCGATACAACCTGCAAAGAAAAGAATGCGACCTATTTTAACTAATTTAAATCAGTGAAAATGCAAATTAAAATTAAAAACGCCAAGTTCTTTAGTCGCAATTAGCATTACCAATTATACGGTGTGACAAATCACAATTTCAGGTCATTTTCCAAACCTCGACAATTTACTATTCATGAGTTACTATTCACCGATAACTATTCATCATTTTTGAAGTCAGTTTGAGACTTTGAGAAGTTTTCAAAAAATTTACTATTCATGTGACACTATTCATTCCTGGAGGGAAACCACTATTCATGGGTATCATTCATCATTTCGTAAACTAGGTTTACGGGTATTCAGATTCGCGTAACCAGTATGGTTTAGCTGCGTATTCATGCATCATCAGTAAGGACACATCATATAGACTAGAGTAGTCTACATATCATCAGTAACATCATTATCATATTAGGTTATGCACGGGTTTGTGTGAATTTCATTAACGTATGTTCAATTATTTAATTAACGTTACCACTCAGTTATTACTACTAACGTTATACCCGACACTCCCGAATATGATCCTAACATGTTTTCATACTAATTATAATGATATAAAGATTATATTATTACTTGTTAGGAATATAAATATTCATCTGAAGACTCGGTCACCCCGAGTACTCATTATCATTTAATAGCTCGTAGGAATATCAGTAATATTAATATTATTATTTGTATTAGTTTAGTTAGTTAAGTATTCGTGGAGTGGGTCGGGTCTTTACCCTCTGTCAGCTCACTCCACAGCCCACACGGGGCAACTAGTATGTAACTATAAATACCCCTCTCCCCCCAAGGGAGAGGGTTGGAACTTTCGCTTCTCCTAATCTAATATTCACAAGTTTCTCTCACTAGAAAGTTTCCATCTCTTATCTCTCTCTCTCTAAACTAACGACCCAAGATCTCACCTTACATGTGTTTATATGTCATAAATATGTTACAATTGGTATCAAGAGCCATGGTTAGGTTCGTGTAAGAGCATATTCAGATTCGTGGGTGGATTTTTTGGTTTTTTTTAGGTCGTATAAAATAGTGGTCTAAAATCCTTGTTTAATCTTTGTTTGTGGTTATATCGGGTGAAATCTTGTACTTTTGTGTTCATTGAACTGTTTTACATCTTTCTTGACAACATACAACTGGGTCAGTAGCTGTTTGTGGAAGATTTGAAGAGTTTCTTGGCAGCGGTTTGAAGTTCGGAAGAAGTTTCATCGCAGCGGTTTGACTCTCGATACAGGTTTACTTGTAGCGGTTTTGTGTTTCATAGTAGCGGTTTGAACTGTTCGGGTAATCCTTAGTAGCGGTTTGGTAGTTAGCGGTTTGTAGTGTATTCATTTTGGGAAACACGACAAAATGTACTGAAAAGGACGGGTTGTCCATTTGCGGTAGCGGTTTGTCAGTATTTGTCGCTAGCGGTTTGACTGGTCTTAGCGGTTCAGACTTTCAGCGGTTTAACCATATAGCGGCTTAGATCTTTGTGGTTCAGCGGTTTAACTTTCAGCGGTTTAGATCATAGCGGTTCGGGATTCAGCGGTTTAGTCTTCAGCGGTTTGAGTCTTAGCGGTTTTGGTTTCAGAGGTTTAGCTCAGCGGTTTGATACTAGCGGTTTGGCCTTCTGATTCAGCGGTTTAACTTAGCGGTTTGTGGTGTATTAGCGGTTTATATATAGCGGCTTGGTTTTCAGGTTTAGCGGTTTTATATTAGCGGTTTGCCTTGGGTTTTAGCGGTTTGTTTGAATTGCACTTCAGCGGTTTGGGAATTGCTTTTACCTTAACATCATGACGAGCACAGCTTCAGATGATATTCAAGCTGCTGGGTCTGACACCCGTCCTCCCATGTTGGATAGGACAGACTATGAGTCTTGGGCTCAACGAATACGTCTTTACTGTTTAGGCAAAGAAAATGGATTTAACATCCTTAAATCCATTGATGAAGGACCATTTCAGATGGGTACTACCAGAGACGTTGTTACCACTGGTGAAGATGGAACTGTAACCTTTGGAATAGACAGGCCTCGAACTTACAATGATCTGACTGAAGAGGAAAAGAAGAGGTATGATGCTGATGTTAGAGCTTCCAACATTGTCATTCAAGGTCTGCCTAAAGATGTCTACAAACTCATAAATTTTAACACTGAAGCAAAAGCAGTATGGGACAATGTCAAGATGCTTTTGGCTGGATCAGAACTCACAAAAGAAGATCGTGAGTCACAACTATACGATGAGTTTGAGCATTTTAAAATGAACCCAGGAGAGAATATCACAGACTACTATGTAAGGTTCCACAAGTTGGTGAACGATATGAGAATCATAAGAATGACTATGCCGAACATCCAACTGAACTCAAAGTTTGTGAACAACATGACACCAAAATGGGACAGATTTGTTACCGCAGTTAAACTCAATAAAGGTCTAAGGGACACAAACTATGAACAGTTGTTTGCATACCTGCAACAACATGAGAAACATGCTGCTTATGATCGTCTGTTGAGAGAAAAACTCAATCCTACTGCACCAAGTGATCCACTAGCCTTTGTTGCAAATGTTCAGCAATACAATCAACCACAACTTGATCAATCATATCAAAATCCCATCCCATCAAAGAATCAGTCATTGTTTGCTCAATCATCCATGCACCCACAACCTACTATGAACTCTCAACTAGACTCTGGATATTCTCGCACTGATCAGGTGATTGATGAGCTTTCCAATCAAGTGTCCCTACTTGTGCAACAATTCAAAGCTGCTCAAACAAACAATCAACTCAGAAACTCATCTAACCTACGCAATCAGGCTACTGTGGAAGATGGAAGAATTATTGTTCAGACTGTGCAGGGAAGACAAAATGGGAATCCAAGGAATGTTGGGAATGTTGGTAGGAGGAATGCTCAGAACAGAGTTGGAAATGTCAACCAGGGACAAGGAAGGCAAGCAAAGTGCTACAATTGTGGTGGATTGGGACATATTGCTAGGAATTGCAATCAGCCTAAATGTCCTCAAAACTCTGACTATTTCAAGGACAAGATGTTATTGATGCAAGCACAAGAAAGTGGTGCTGTGTTGGATGAAAATGAATTGTTGTTTCTTGCTGACGATGGGGGAAATAATTTTGATGCTGATGTGGACGAACAGTCAGTTCAGGACCTTGCACTTAATGATCCGAACATCTTCAAAGCCGATAATAGTGATGCGTTTGACTCGAATGTGGATGAAGAACCAACTGCTCAAACGATCTTCATGGCTAACTTGTCTCTGTTGTCTCATCACCTCAACAAGCTGGTTCCTCCAACACATCTGTGATTTCTGAGGTACTAAAACTTTATGACACATATAACGTGGTTGATGTACAGAAGATTCCCAACGAAGTACAACAGACATATGTGGTTGATTCAGATACTGTTGACATGGGAAATAGTAATATTATTCCATATGAACAATATGTGAATCACAACAACATGTCTGATGTACAAGATGGTGCATCTTCTGTTAAAAACATTGCTTGTGTTGTAAATAATGTCTGTGCCTTAGATAATGCTTGTGCTGTAGATAACACTTGTGAGTCGTATGAAAACACTGTGTTTGTCACTGATGATACCTTGACCACTAGATTAAACATATATAAAGAACAAGTGGCCTTGTATGAACAACGTGCTAAGTTTGAACTAACAGAGCGTGAGCAGAAAATGAAAAGTCAAATGCGTACACTTATAACAGAGCGTAATGTTAGGGAAGAAACATTAAAACTAGAGTTGAATTCTTTGAAAAGTCAGCTGGATCAGACTGTTAAGCAAAAACAGGAAGCTCAAAAAAATTTAAATACACTAAAGCAAGAATTCAAAGATAAAGAAACACAACTCTTAAATGATTTCTCCAGACTTAAAACCCTAAAGAATAAGCTTGAAGATAAGTTGTACACACAGGACCAAACCAGACAGACTGCTCAAATGATTTACAAGCACAGAAAGCTGAGTGATAAGCATAGTGAGAAAACCATAGGTGAACCAAAGTCTGCGTACCTTAGGAATGCAAAAATGGCCCAACCCGCATTGTATGATGCTAATGTGATGTTTATGCCTGATCATGCCCCACCTGACCACTCATCGTCAAAAGAGAATGATGAAATAGATGTGTGGAAAAGAGAAAGAGTGAATGAGAAAATGAAGGATCCCATCCGCATAGCCAATCGAATAATAGTCAAACCCCATAATTATAATAAGGAGAATCGATTGACCGTGTTTGCACCTCAAAAGAAGTTAACGCCTGAACAAATATTTTGGAAGTATGATATTGAAAAGAGAAAAGCTGATGAGCTTGAAGCCAAAACCCCATCCCTTAGGAAAATTGCTGCTGCGACGGTGTATCCTCCCAATACACCTAGACATTTGGTTCCTTTGACTCTTCCCACTGAATGTAAAACCTTAATTAGCATATATGTACTTTGTCAACTATTTGCTGATTTTGATAAAATATGTAAGAAGAGAATTACATCAACAGGAATAACTGAGGGAGAAAGGTGTTTTGAACAAACAAAAAGGTGTTACTTGAATAAGGTCATGCCATTCTTTAAACTACTCAAAGAACATTTTGAAGGGATGCAAAATACCCTTAAAACAGAAGTAAATGAAATGAAAGCAGTGTTTAAAGAGAAGGAAAATGAGGTAACTCAAAATGTGATAGAACTTAAGACTCGTGAGATTGAAAGAAAGAACATTCTCATCTCCAATGAGAATTTGATTGCTAGATGTATTGCACAAGATGTATTTTATATTGCTACTGATTCTGCATTATCTGCTTGTCAATTTCATGAGTATTCTATGGCTTTGAATGTTACCCAGAATCGTGTTGTTGAGCTTGAGGGGAAGAATTTGAAATTACAAGAAAAAATTCAAAATGATGACCATGATAACATGGTCAAACGTTATTCAAAACTAGAGGTTGACTATCTTAATTTACAATTAAAATATCAACACTTAGAAGAAAGATGCAAACTATCGAAGTTCAAGACATCCTCGGATGCTCCTAAATTTGATACGTATTTTGAATTAAACAAACGGGATGAGAAAATTCAAGCTCACACGAACACGATTCGACAATTGAGGGCTCAAATTGCCCAATTAAAATCAAACAAGTGTGATGTGTATGACACCAATAAACCTTCGTCTTCAGATTCTCAGAATTTTCACTATCAAGACACCATCAATAAGTTACACTATGAAAATGAGTGTTTTCGAGCTGAGAATTCTAAGATTAAACAACATTACAAAGAGTTATATGACTCGATTAAAGTCACACGAAACAGTCATAACGAAAAGATAACTTCTTTGTTAAATGAAATTGAGAATCTTAAGACAAAGGTGAAAGGAAAAATGCCAAGTATCACTTGTGATTGTGGTGCACCAAAGGTTCCTGCTATTAAAAAGTATGATGTTGATGTTGGGCCTATTCCATTTCCCTTTAGAAACAATAGACCTGCCCATCAAATTTATCTCTATCACCTTAGGGACGGCCTTGACACACTTCGTGAGGTTGTCGAAGAGGACAGAATAGAAAAGCCACTTGATAAGGCAGTCGTGTATGCCTGCGTCCTCACAAAAAGGATTCAGGAATTGTTAGAATATGCCATTGGCTCGGGCCCTAAGTCTTACCACCAAAGAGATAGATTAGTTGCATCATCATCCACAATTAAGAACAAGCATGTAACCTTTGAACTATCATCAAGAACATCAGAACCCAGCACATCAAAATCAGGAAAGCTTGTGACAGTGAAACAAACTAATGTTCCCATCGTTACTTCTACAAGAGTGAAAAGTGACACCCAAGCTAGCGGGTCAGAGCCTAGAGGCAATGCAAGGAAAGATAGGACTGCATCGGCTAAGAGTGATCACAAGAAGAGTGTAGAAGCCCAACCTAGGAACAATAAGTTTGCAATGAGTAGATTGAATCGTGTTGATTCTAGTATCAAAAGTACTGTAATTAATTCGAATTCTAATGCTGTCTGTAAAACATGTGACAAATGTTTAATTTATGCTAATCATGATGATTGTGTTGTGTCATTTCTGATGCCTCCCGTACCACCCCATGTTAAGAATGTTAGGAAAACTGAAACAAATAAGAAAGTCTGGATTGCTACAGGAAAAACTTTTGCTAATGTTGGGTACCAATGGAGACCCACTGGAAGGAAATTCAATCTAGGAAACCAGTGTCCCTTACCTAGAAAGAATAATCATAATATTGTGAAGTCTAAGGAATGGAGACCAACTGGTCAAATTTTGCCTCTAGAAACACAATGCCTTCCAACTAGGTCATCTGCTGCATCTAGGGTAGTCTCCACTATAATGACAATAGCATCTGTGAACCCTGTAACTCCTGAATTTGTGTGTGCTAATCAAACGGACCCCAACTGCACGTGGGGATCCACATATTTCAGTTATCCATCGCTGTCTGTTTTCAAATGCAGGTCGTACAAATCGTCCTTTGGTATTTGGACTCAGGCTGCTCAAAACAGATGATGGGGGATCGCTCACGGCTCAAGAACTTCGTGAAAAAGTTTATCGGGACAGTTAGATTTGGGAACGACCACTTTGGGGCAATTATGGGTTATGGAGATTATGTGTTCGGGGACAGTGTAATCTCTCGGGTATACTATGTGGAAGGACTAGGGCATAACTTGTTTTCGGTTGGTCAATTCTGTGATTCCGATCTTGAAGTGGCCTTCAGGAAACACACTTGTTTCGTCAGAGAGTTGGATGGTGTGGATCTCCTCAAAGGCAGTCATGACACCAATTTATATACCATCTCCATTGAAGAAATGATGAGGTCCTTTCCTATTTGCTTGCTTTTAAAGGCCTCAAAGACTAAGTCTTGGCTTTGGCACCGTCGTTTAAACCATTTGAACTTCGGTACCATAAATGACTTGTCTCGCAAGGACCTTGTACGAGGCATGCCCAGACTAAAGTTTGAGAAAGATCATCTATGTACTGCATGTCAACTGGGCAAAAGTAAGAAACAAACCCACAAACCTAAAACTGTCAACACCATCCTGGAAGTTCTTCACACCCTTCACATGGATCTGTGCGGTCCAATGAGAGTACAGAGTATAAACGGGAAGAAATACATTCTTGTGGTAGTCGATGACTACTCTCGGTTTACGTGGGTAAAGTTTTTGAGAACAAAGGATGAAACTCCAGAGGTTATCATCAAACTAATCAAACAGCTGCAAGTAAGGCTCAACAAAACTGTCCGAATCATCCGTACAGACAATGGAGCTGAGTTTGTCAACCAACAACTTAGTCATTTCTATGAAAGTATTGGCATAACACACCAGAAAAGTGTTCCACGCACTCGTCAGCAGAACGGTGTGGTTGAAAGAAGGAACCGTATTCTGGTGGAGGCTGCAAGAACCATGCTAATATTTTCCAAAGCTTCGATGTTTCTTTGGGCAGAAGCAATTGCAACAGCATGTTACACCCAAAACCGATCCCTGATTCATACTACTCACAACAAGACTCCTTATGAGCTGATTCATAACAAGAAGCCAGATCTCTCCTTTCTTCGTGTGTTCGGTGCACTGTGTTATCCGACAAATGATAGTCAAGATCTGGGAAAGTTGAAGGCTAAAGCAGACGTAGGTTTCTTCGTTGTGTACGCACCAGATTGGAAGGGATACAGAATCTATAACAAAAGAACCCGACAAATCATGGAAACAATTCACGTTACGTTCGATGAGCTGTCTGAGCAACCGGCTTCTGGACAATCTAGTTCTGGACCCGCTCTTAACCTTTTGACACCCGGACCAATTAGTTCGGGTCTTGTACAGAATCCCACGCCTGCAGTTCCTTATGTACCTCCCACCAGTGAAGAGTTGAAGAAGTTATTTGATCCGATGTTTGACGAATATTTTGAGCCAACAACAATTGTTACTACCACTGATACTCCAGCTGTACTTCCTGTTGCTGATGCTCAAATTTTGCATGAATCAGAAGGCCCATCAGTATCTGTCTCAATCAGTCTCGATGCACCTTCTGCTAGTCCATCACCCTCATCATCAAATATTCAATATTCTTCAATGCAACAAGGATCTGCAGATAACCATTCTTTTGAAGTTAATCCATTTGCTCCTGTGGATGATGTTCCATTTGAAAACATATTTGCTCCTGAATCTTCAGCAGACACATCCACTTCAGGAGATATCAACTCAGCAACATCAGTTCAAAATCCTCAAACCCATGACCATCTCAGAAAATGGGCCAACGATCATCCAACTGACAACATCATTGGTAATCCTTCAAGTCCGGTATCTACACGAAAGCAACTTGCCACTGATGCCCTGTGGTGTTTCTTCAATTATGTACTATCCAAAGTCGAGCCAAAAGATGTCAAGGAAGCAATGTCCAAAGATTGCTGGTTTAACGCTATGCAAGATGAAATTCATGAATTTGATCGACTTGATGTGTGGGAATTAGTGCCTGCTCCAGAATGTGCGATGATTATCGCTCTAAAGTGGATCTTCAAAGTGAAACTCGATGAGCATGGTGATGTTCTGAAGAACAAGGCACGGCTAGTTGCAAAAGGGTATCGACAAGAATAAGGAATAGACTTTGAAGAATCATTTGCTCCAGTTGCTCGAATTGAAGCCATCAGAATCTTCCTTGCAAATGTTGCCAGCCGAAATATGATAGTCTACCAGATGGATGTTAAGACAGCCTTCTTGAATGGTGACTTAAAGGAAGAAGTTTACGTGAGCCAACCTGAAGGATTTTTGGACGCTGATCGTCCCACTCATGTCTATCGCTTGAAGAAAGCCCTTTATGGGTTGAAGCAGGCGCCTAGGGCATGGTATGACACATTGTCCAAGTTCCTTCTTGCAAATGGATTCTCCAAGGGTGTAGTTGATCCCACACTATTCACCAGAAAGGCGGGCAAACATCTACTTCATGTTCAGATATATGTAGATGACATTATATTTGCCTCTTCTGACCCAAGTGAATGTGCTCGATTTTCAAAAGAGATGAGTTCTAAGTTCCAGATGTCAATGATGGGACAAATGTCATTCTTCCTAGGCCTGCAAATCTCTCAAAGTCCCAGAGGCATCTTCATTAATTAATCCAAATATGCAAACGAAATTCTGAAGAAATTTGGATTCGATTCAAGTGATTCTGTTGACACTCCCATGGTTGAAAGATCAAAGCTCGATGAAGACCTTTCTGGAATCCCAGTTGATCAAAAAAAGTATAGAAGCATGATTGGATCCTTGATGTATCTTACTGCTAGCAGGCCAGATCTTCTGTTCGCAGTATGTATGTGCGCTCGGTATCAGTCCAAGCCTACCAAAAAGCATCTGGAAGCAGTAAAAAGGGTTTTCAAATATCTTCAAGGCACGGTTCACATGGGTCTCTGGTATCCTAAGGACACGGCAATGGAACTCACGGCTTATGCTGATGCTGATCATGCGGGGTGTCAAGATACTCGTCGAAGTACTTCGGGGGGAGCTCAGTTTTTGGGGGAAAAGTTGGTTAGTTGGTCTTCTAAGAAGCAAATTAGCACTTCTATATCTTCTACAGAGGCCGAGTACATTGCGATGTCTGCCTGCTGTGCTCAAATCCTTTGGATGAGATCACAACTTTCAGACTATGGGTTTTCATACAACAAGATTCCTCTATATTGTGACAACAAAAGTGCCATTGCTCTTTGTTGTAACAATGTCCAACACTCCCGGTCGAAGCACATTGACATCAGGCATCACTTCATAAGGGAACAAGTTGAAAAAGGGATTATGGAACTATACTTCGTGAGGACGGAGTTTCAGTTGGCTGACATCTTCACCAAGGCCCTACCAAGAGAACGGTTTCAGTTTATTCTCCCTCGTCTTGGAATGAAGAGCTTGTCACCTGAATCACTCAAATGACTTCAAGAAGAACAGGAGGAGTAAAGGATTGACTTCACATATCCTTGTATATATTTGTATATATCTAAAAACAAAAAGAAAATAGAAAATTATAAAACCTATAAAAGCCACAAAAAATAGGAAAATCAGAAAATCCAAAAAAAAAATAGTTCTTCTAGGCATGTCTTCTGTTTATCGATAACATTTACGGACCTAGAAATGTCATTCAATAATGACACGGGTCTTTAAATGAAGCTCGAGCAGAAGTTATACTAACCAGTTAAAACATGTCTTAATGGCTTGCTATTACTTTAGATAGCAACCCGCGTTTCTAAATGGGGAAAACACGTCGCCAAAAAGACGGTTGTTCCTCCCACTGGGTGATGTTCACCCGGGCATGGATTACTTTATATCCATGTTTCTTCGATCTGATGTACGATTCAGTGCATCATTTCTTGTATAAGAAGAGAAGTCTTCTTTGCACCACAAACTCTTTGTCTTCTATGATTCTTCAGGAGAGTTTTGGTGTTTCACAAGGTGGTAACTGGACTTAAATTTTCACAAATACTTAACGCTCAATTGAATGACAACAGCTCTTTAAATAGAAAACGGGTCATTAATTGAGGGGGAGAGTATTTGTTCAAATTTTTGACACCTTTTTTAAACATTGTGCAACATCAGCAGTGACACTCTCTCATGGTTTAAGGGGGAGCATAGTATGCTCCATAATCAGATTGTATATTAAAACCTGACCACATTTTCTCCCAAATTTTCTAAACATATTTAAATCAATTGGGATCACAAATCTCAAATGGTTTGAAATTTTTGATCGGGGGAGAGAATGTGATTTAAATATGAAAATCTGATAAAAATGTGATCTTTTGGACTCAAGTGTAGGCTCTCCCATATGTGCTAAACTCTTTCGTATATCGATGCACATATTGAGGGGGAGCAAATGATTTGTGATGGCAATTGTGAAAGAATACCAAAGACCGACCATTTTATTTTATGTATTGGAGTTATAAGGATGGTAAGGTTAGGTATTAGTTCCCATGATCCAGCCAGAACCGGAGGGATCTTCCCAGGGACAATCCTCTAGGTAGAATAGAAGTCCTTAGGAATGATTAAAAAGGAGAAAAGTTAATAAGGGAAAAGTGCCACTGAGATGGAGCTAGTACTGGAACAAACCCAACAAGGTGCTAGTAATGAAGTCTCGGTAAGCGCTGAAGAGGTTGAAGAATGAAAAAGAAAATGTAAAGATAAAGGGTGAAAAGAAAGAAGCCCTCTTACACTTTAGGCAGAAACCGGTTCAATACATATGCTGTCAGAATCACTAAGTTGATTGCTGACATTGAAGACAAAGTATCATGGACCCAGTGATACGCTTCACAACCCTCCCTAGCTACTCAAGGTCCCTCAAAGGACTCTTGTTTCATTTGTCACGGAGATCAATACATTGCTATCGTCTCTCTCACTTCGAGTTGGACGATATTGAAAAGGTGGCAGTCCTCTCCAGCCTTCGATCACTAAATCAAAACGCACTATTGAGTCTAGAGCCAAGAGATCATCAATAAATCTCATTAGGACACATTTCCAATATGCTTGCTGTTTAATACACCGTGAAAAGCAAGAAAATATATATGAAGAGTCCTACGCATTATCCTTGTGGTATTGCCAGAACATCCGAGTGATACGTAAAGTATTCACAATGAAGATGGAAATCCTTCTAGAGCCAACATCAAACAAGCTCTTGGTGGGTGACATGTGAGATCCGTCATGGATCAAGCTTGTGACAACTGGAAAGAAACGATGGGGCGATTCAAATTTGAATCAAACTTGTTCCAGGAATTGGATTGACGGATACTTTTTGAAAACCTTTCAATGTGCTCACCAACAAAGTTTCGAGCACATTGATTGTGAAAATTTTCAAACAAAAGTATTTTTGACAGAAATGTGATTCAATTTATAAAACCCTCGTCGTGTTGCATAAAATGTTTATCCAGTGATACGCGAGTGATTTTTCTAATCAATTTCTCGTCAATCAGTGGGTATTTAATTCACTGATTCACTCTACCGTGCTGTCTGCTTTGAGACGTTCCGGTATGAGAACATGCTTAATATGATGATTCTGACATTAATTTGTTGGAAGACTCATTACTACAAGCTGGAAATTCCTGTCAAGGAGAATCTTCTTTAAAGGGGATTCTACCTGATCACAGGTCGATCTTCACAGAACCGAAGGTTAAATCCAGCCACCACATCGAACGAATGACTAAGCCATATTCGTTTTCCAACTTTATTGCTAACTGTTTTATTTCAGATTCATATAAAGATGGCGATGGTGGTTCCTGATTCCAGCAGAAACGTGTCAATCCACACTCCATGCTCACACTTCCAATTCATTATCAAAGACATCATGATAGTTGAAAGACCTACAACACCGCTTCTGCAACTCTGATGAAATCTATCATGATCCAGAAAAGTGTGAGCATGCAGCCCAAAAGTCACAACAAAACAGATGGAGGCAATATCACTGCAGTAGATAAGCTCAGAGATTTACGATGACTGATGATCTCACTGAAGGCTCAAAGATCACAACTTCACATGGAGACGATGCTGCAAGATGACTTGAAGACATATATTGGATGATAACCTCGAAGAATACTCAAAGTGCATCCAAGACAAAAGATCAGTCATCAAAAGTTCACTGCTGAAGGCACAAAGATCAATGACGATTGAAGAATCAATGACTACGAGCTATGAAGTCGTGTTCAGAGGAAAGAATGCTAGATTTTGAAATATTATTTCCGGGGTGACCTCCCTTAGGGGGAGATTGTTAGGAATATAAATATTCATCTGAAGACTCGGTCACCCCGAGTACTCATTAGCATTTAATAACTCGTAGGAATATCAGTAATATTAATATTATTATTTGTATTAGTTTACTTAGTTAAGTATTCGTGGAGTGGGTCAGGTCTTTACCCTCTGTCAGCTCACTCCACAGCCCACATGGGGCAACTAGTATGTAACTATAAATACCCCTCTTCCCCCAAGGGAGAGGGTTGGAACTTTCACTTCTCCTAATCTAATATTCACAAGTTTCTCTCACTAGAAAGTTTCCATCTCTTATCTCTCTCTCTCTAAACTAACGACCCAAGATCTCACCTTACATGTGTTTATATTCTATGAATATGTTACATTACTTTACCCGGTGTTTTTAAATCAATTGCTATATTTTCCGTTAGGAGCTTATAACTCCGTCGGTTTGCGATATTTCAACCCGATAATTTTTCTAACACCCGATTCTTACAAGGAACATGATTTTACAATTTTTACAACTTCGTCGTATTTTATTTTACCCCGTCATGATTTATTTCTAGTTAACTCGGTACACGATAACACCTAATGTATACACTAAACAAACTAACACATGTTTTAATGGGGACATAAGCTTTAATTACCAATATTTTCTTCCTTTTTTCTTCCATGTGCCGCCCCCCCTAGCACCCCTAATCTTCCATAAGCACTTGATTTGCAAAGACTATCATTAATGGAAGATGCTATATGTTTCTTGAGTTATTTTCCATAACACATTCTTACATAAACTAACTAGCTAAAAATCAAAATACTCTCTCTTTTTCTCTCCTCTATTGATCGGCCAAACCAAGAACACCAACAAGAATCCATAATTTTTTGAAGATCAAGTTATAAACAAGTCTCATTTACATTCCTAGCTAGGATTTTGAAATAAAAATCCCTAGGTTTCTTAACATTTCTCTTCAAATAACCTCAAATCCTCAAGTAAGCTTCAAGAACACTTTTTGATCTTTTCATACCTTCATTTGATTTATATCTTGATGTATTTTCAAGTATTAGTAGTTAAACATGCAACTTACTTATGTTATATATACCACATTACACATAAATAATCTTTAACACTAGATCCATAAGTTTTACTAGTAATCTCATGAAATCCACCAAGGTTGGTGATGTTTAGGACCCCATGACACCTTAAGAAGGTGTATGGTAGGATTAGATTAATTGTGGTATTGATTGGAAGTGGTTTGATTAAGTTTTGATCAAGACTTGAACTAGAAAAATGAGTTTTTAGCACTATAGAAGAGCTACTGTCCAAAATCGTGTAATCTGGAAAACTCAGTAACTTAGGGGATATTTTGTCCTTCATAATCAGAAAATACTTTCAAAAAATAAACCGTGGCCACAAGAATGAGTAAAAACCGACTTACGATGAGAAAGTTATGATTTTTCAAAGTTAGACGACGAAAACTAAATTTCTGAAAATTGCTTGCTGTTTTTCCGAACTTCAAAGGACAAAATGAGGCGTTAGACATGATCTAGAGGAGCTGACCTACTGAGATTATGTTAGTTCATGTTTATACGAAGCCGTGGATATAAAGAACGTAGAAAACGAGCTTATAACGACCGAGATACACGCGTTTGAAGCCCGACGATACACAACCTATTTTGACAGCCCCTAATAGAAACATATTCTAAGTATAAAAACTAGTGTTTTTACAAGACATAACATTGATAGCCGATTTTCTAACTAATCGAGACGCGTATGATCAAAAGTTAAATAAAACGACATTAAGATATTGTTACAAGGTTTTCAAAAACGTCGAGTTTAATCACTAACGTTTAATGAGCACACTTCTATGACTAGTTTTGCAAAGTCATTTGGTTATATTTTCACAAGTTATGGAAAATATTAAATTGCGACGTAAACACTATATTTCCCGATAGAACACCAAACGAGGATCGTGGAGTATCATTTCAACATAATTACACGAAAAGTAGTTTATAACTTAACGAGACGTCAAAAATGTATTTTTCGACGATAAACGTTATTTTTAAAATTTACGAGTGGTATCGATAACATACGTATTTGCATGTGTTACATTGTATCTGTTGATGCAAATAATGTTCTAAAAATGTTATTTCTATCTTTCGATTACTTCACGTTTTGAGGATGACAAAATGTGAAATCACGTTACGTTAAAATTAACATAAACAAGTTTTTAATCGAAAGATCTCGTTTCTACGCAAAACACTCTAGAACAAATTTACAACTTGAAAAATGATCAAAGAAGTGAATTTGTGTTTTATGACTTCACATTTTAATGTGACAAAACATTTTTTTTCAAAAATACACATGACAAATTATTTTTAAATAATTAAGAAATGTTTTAATAGCAAAATATGTTTAAAAATCATAACAGCTATTTTTCCCCCCAAAATCAGCTCCAAACTTCCCCAAATAAGTTTTCACCAGAAAAGACAAAAAATGGAGCGTCTTTGTCTGGGACGGCTCCACGGTTCCACTATATTTAGTGGAGTCGTGGGCCATTTAGTGGAGCCGTCCCACTGTAACGTTCAAATTTTTTCTGCCTATAAATACCAACCCACTTCACTGTTTTTAGGCATCCTTTCACACACAAAACTTTCTGAGTTCAATACTCTCTTTACACTTTCTTTCTTTGATCATTTAGATTAGTTTTTCTTTTGTTCAAGAGTGATCCTATCATCCCATCAAGTGATCCTCTTCATTCCTCTTCAATAGCAAGAGAAGAACACAAAGTATCCAAGAAGATACAAAGTGTTATCATTCCTCTTCAAGTGCAAGAGAAGAGCTCAAAGTATCTAAGAAGATATAAGAGTTATAGTTGTTAGGTTTATTGTAACATTTGTTACATCCTTGTTGTATCATAGCATACATCAAGATTATTTTCTTTTTGTGAGAGTGTGAGTGAAGATCATTGTGATCTTAAGAGATAGTGAAGATCTCTTGAAGCCATTGGGCTTGTGTGATTGATCAAAGGATCTAGGGTAGATAGAATAGGATGAGTGTAGTGAGAGTTGATCATTGTGATCGTGTTGAGATCTTGGTGATCTCTTGAAGCCATTGGGCTTGGGTGATTGGTCAAGTGGACCTTGGTAGATTGTTGCTAGCTAAGATTAGCACTCGACATCTAGCTTAGTGTCGGTAATAGGATAAGCGACGTATACGATTTTCTCCGCCTGAAGGGAGGTTGTTGACATAGTGTTTGAAACTCTCGAGTGTGGTACTCGGGGAGTGGAGTAGGGTGAAGAAGAGCTTCGTAGCCGAACCACTATAAATCCTTTGTCTCGGTTTGATCTTTCCAACTCTACTCTTTACTTTCATTATTTAGTATTAGTTAGTTTAGTGTGTAGTTCATATTGGTGTTGATTGATTACACATAAAGTTCGAATCAAAGTTTCCAATAATAAAGTTTTTAAGAAGATTTAAAAGAACTTAAAAACTGGTTAAAACTATTCAACCCCCCCTTCTAGTTTCCTACAGTATCATTGCTTACCTTAGATCATATCGTACATAATAGGTCGCGGTTAAAGACCGAGCTTCTTTTCATCACACCCATAATTGTCATTGTTGCTATATCATCAGGTGAGTTTTCATAGCCCCGCTTTCAATTGTTTACATAATTTCTAAACTCTCGGGGGAGAATACATTGCACCATTTTTCATACGGACCAAAGTATCAACTCATTTACATTGCTTAAGTTACATCATTGCCCAGATTAAAGTCCCTTTATTATCATGAACCGTTAATTGTGAGCAAGCGAGAGTGAGTGAATAGATCTATTGAGGGTGACTCCTCCGTTCGGGTTGGTAGCGCCAACTTGTCAAATGAACGCATTTCATTTGATCCATATCAGAGTACCTGGCAAAACACTCAGTTGGGGCATTTCATTTTAGTCTAGCTTCGGGGTCATGAGCTTAAGAGCTAATATATCATTTTATGTGGCATTGTTTTGTCATACACTTTATACTTGTGGTTACCGTAGAAGCATTTCATTTACATAAACCTATGAACTCACCAATATTATTGTTGACCATTTTTAGCAATGTATTTTTAGGTAAATAAGGTATCGCATGTTGGCTTGCATATGGGCATACCATGGAGTCGCGGTGATGACGCGTCTCACTTTATTTTTATGCACTTACTTATCGTTTGATTTGTATGAACTTGATTTCCGTAAACTTGAAACACCTTTTGGGAACTTGTTTTGTAAACTCTGAATATTTTAAATGATCAAATGATGTGTTTTCTTAACAACACTTTAGGTCGTTCAATATAATTGTAACTGTGGTGCTATGATCAGTCGCGCCCTCGAATGCTTCATTCTGCTGCAAGTCATGTAATTTGGGGGTGTGACAGATTGGTACCAGAGCAAAGGTTATAGTGAACTAGGTTATCCTTAATACCCTAGACTATAACTACACCATCATAGCATCTCATCATTGTAGCATAAGTGCATATTCATTATACATGCGATTTCATACATATGTCATTTCATCATAACTTGCATTATGTAAATGTTTATTTACTTTTATTTCGCATCGATTGTCACAGAGATGTCTTCAGACTCGCACCCTATTGTTATTTCCTCAGACTCTGAGTCAGATGAGATTTCCTCACTACCCTCCATTATACTAGAGTCGGTTACATCATCCTCACTACCCACTATCATTCTGTCATCAGTGGAGCCTACTCCACAGTCATCACCTGTGTTATCTGAGGCCGAGACAGAACCCTTCGAGGAGGGGGAGGTCACGCCTACACCACCTGTGTCGCCACCGATTCGTCGTGGGTCTGCAGTTATTCCAGTTATCCAGCCAGGAGAGTTTATACCCTATGGTCAGATTTACCGAGTACGTCCAGATGGACCGCGCATGAAGCGCACTGCTGCTAAGCGGGTTCGTCGTCCTATGGTCAGATCACCAGCTGCATTTGTATCCTTACCACCACTATCATCATTTGCTTCAGGTAGCCATCCCATTGTGCCTACTAGATCCCATTCACTCACACGTCGTACAACAACGCGAAAGAGAGTTGCTTTTCATACCCCATTGTCACCATCATCACCATTACCATCCCTATCATCATTGTCTCCATCATTACCATCCCTACCAGTATCTGTGGCACCATCAGCACCTGTTCATCCCAGGGATCCTACTCCTATGTTCGACCTACCGCTCAAAAAGTGGGCACGGCTTGACATCCCATCACCAGACACTACAGGGACGACAGAGACTGCACCACCCAGCAGATTCGAGGTTGGTGAGAGTTTGAGAGCTGCTACTGCCAGACTACTTACTGCTGCTACACTTGATTCGCGACTAGATCATCTGCAGGGAGAGATTGACAGGGCATTAGGCCATATAGAGGAGATACCAGTGAGCCGGATTGAGGCTATAGAGGAGGAGATTGAGGGGCTAGTAGTAGGCAGAGTTTCCATATATGTTTCATATCAGGGATTGGAGGCCCGACAGCTAGAGAGTTCTGAGCGTATCACCCAGCTGAGGCAGGAGATGCCAGAGTTATTTGATAGAGCACAGATGTCCCAGAAAGAGCATCACTATCAGGCCGGTGAGTTAGCTTCAGTTCAGGCTAGGATTTCTGCATCAGAGAGTAGGGAGACTGATCTTCAGCTTCGAGTTCAGCACTTAGAGGAGATTGTTGTTGCTATGACTAGAGATCTTCAGAGGATTAGTCGTCGACTAGGTGGAGCACCAGGGGGTGCCTAGTGTTAGACTGTTATCATGTAGCTTGTACTATTACTTTCCTAGTCCCGGGGTGTGGGACATAGTTTAGAACTTGTTGTCTTTTGCTTGTAGTACAAACAAATATATCAAGTGTGACTCTACTATGCAGGATTTGTTGTGCTATGTTATGATATCGGCCTACGTTGACCGAAATTTTCATGTATTATATTCATGTGCGTTGTGATTATATTTATGATAACCACGAAATATCATGCTGTGGTTGTTTCTGATTGTGATTTCATTGTATTTATACATGTTGTGGATGTATATACATGTTGTGGTTGTATATATTGTGTATGATGATCGTTTCTATTGTGAGTTCTCATTGTGTTGTCTTTTGTGATTGTGAAGAATCATGCCACCCAAAAGAGCTACTACCGCTATGACGCCCGCTAAGATCAGAAAGCTTGTTGCCGACAGTATAGAGGCAGCATTAGTGACTGAAAGAGCTGCTGTAGCTGCAGCCGCTGCTGAAGCTGCTTCTCGGGCAGAAACCGAAGAAGCTACCAATGGTACTAATGGACGTAAATGTACGTACAAGGACTTCAAGAGTGGAGATCCACCAAAATTCAAAGGCACTGAAGGGGCCACTGCCATGATTCGTTGGTTCGAGAAGATAGAGTCTGTGTTTCTCCTATGCAACTGTCCAGAGGAGTGCAAAGTAAAGTTTGCTACTAGTACACTTGTTGAGGAAGCTATGTTGTGGTGGAATTCGTATGCAAAGCCCATGGGAATGGAGAATGCTCACAAGCTTACATGGGATGAGTTCAAGAAGTTGTTAACTAAGAAGTTTTGTCCACGCACGGAAGTAAAGAAATTGGAGATAGATTTTTATGAGCTAGTGACAGCAGGAAATGATATCGAGACATATATCAGGAGGTTTCAGGAGTTAGCCGCATTATGTCCGACTATGGTTCCAGACAATGAGAAGCTGTTAGAAAATTTCATTGGTGGACTACCCAACAACATCCGTGGAGATGTGATTTCTTTTGACCCGCAAACATTGGAAGAGGCAATCAGAATGTCTCAGAAACTTATGGCTCAAATAGTGAAGAAAGGAACTACTTCAAACAACAACAACAGCAACACCAACAGTAACCGAAACTACAAAAACAATTCCAACAACTACCGAAACAACAACTATAACAGTAACAGAAACAATTCCAATAATAACAACAACAGCAAAAGGCATTGGGACAACAATCAAAGTGGAAACACTACTCAACCACCACCCAAGAGACAAGAAACTGCAAGGGCCTATGCTGCAAGTTCAGCTAAGAAAAGAGGTTACAATGGTACTTTACCCAAGTGCAACAAACGTCAAACCCATCATAACCCTGGAAATTGTCCAAATCCGTGTGGTAACTGCAAGAAAGTTGGTCATTCGACTTGAGATTGCAAGGTTCTGTTTGTGGTTGATAATCAGAAACCCCCAGTAACATGTTTTGGTTGTGGAGAAGTAGGACACTTCAAGAATAAATGTCCAAAAGGAAAGAATCAGGGAAACGGTAACCAAGGTGGAACAGCTAGAGGAAGAGCTTATGTCCTTGGAGGTGAAGATGTCAGGGAGGACCCAAATGTTGTTACGGGTACGTTCCTCGTCAATAATCGTTATGCATCCATTTTATTTGATTCAGGAGCCGATAGAAGTTTTGTTTCTACTGCATTTGCACCTTTACTCAACATTGAACCAACCACATTAGACACTCCTTATCACATCGAACTAGCTAATGGTTCTTTAGTTGGCACCAACACCATCGTCCGTGGTTGCACTCTCAACTTTCTAAACCACCCATTCAATATAGATCTCATGCCCGTAGAACTTGGAAGTTTCGACATCGTTATCGGTATGGATTGGTTATCTCGACATCATGCAAGGATCATTTGTGATGAAAAAGTTGTTCATCTTCCTTATGACGGCAAAACATTGGTCATTCGTGGTAAACGAAGTGGAACTAGACTCAGTATTATTTCATGTATCAAAACCGAGAAGTACATAAAGAAAGGTTGTTATGCTTTCTTGGCTCATATCACAGAAAAGAAGTCGGATGAAAAGCGACTTGAAGACGTACCAACTGTTAGAGATTTTCCAGAAGTCTTTCCTGAAGACTTACCAGGACTTCCACCTACTCGCGAAGTAGAATTTCAGATTGACTTAGTGCCAGGAGCTGCACCAGTCGCGCGAGCACCTTATCAACTTGCACCTTCAGAAATGCAAGAGTTGTCTAACCAATTGCAAGAACTCTTGGACAAAGGATTCATTAGGCCGAGTTCCTCGCCTTGGGGAGCACCGGTCTTGTTTGTGAAGAAGAAAGATGGATCTTTCAGAATGTGTATCGACTATCGAGAGTTAAACAAGTTAACGGTAAAGAATCGTTATCCACTTCCCAGGATCGACGATTTGTTTGATCAATTGCAAGGTTCCAGTTATTTCTCCAAGATCGACTTAAGATCAGGTTACCATCAGCTTAGAGTTCGGGAGGATGATATCCCGAAGACAGCATTTAGAACTCGGTATGGTCATTATGAGTTTCAGGTAAAGCCGTTCGGACTGACCAACGCACCAGCTGTGTTCATGGATCTCATGAATAGGGTGTGCAAGCCATATCTGGATAAGTTCGTGATTGTATTCATTGACGATATCTTGATCTACTCGAAGAGTGAAGAAGAGCACCGAGTACACCTCAGAACGATCTTAGAACTGCTCAGGCAGGAGAAGTTGTATGCCAAATTTTCGAAGTTTGATTTTTGGATCCGAAGAGTACAATTCCTTGGTCATGTCATTGATAGTCAAGGACTACAGGTTGATCCTACAAAGATCGAGGCTGTTAAAGATTGGGCGACGCCCAAGACCCCCACAGAAATTCGTCAATTCTTAGGACTTGCCGGATATTACAGAAGATTCATTGAAGGGTTTTCTAAGATAGCTAAGCCATTGACCAAGTTGACACAAAAGAACCAGAAGTACGAATGGGGAAAGAAACAAGAGACCGCTTTTCAGTTATTGAAGCAGAAGCTTTGCAGCGCGCCAGTTTTGGCACTACCAGAAGGGATTGAAAACTTAGTGGTATATTGTGATGCTTCACATAAAGGACTTGGAGCAGTGTTAATGCAGAACGAGAAGGTGATAGCTTATGCATCTCGACAACTTAAGACACATGAGAAGAATTACACCACACACGACTTAGAGTTGGGTGCAGTGGTTTTTGCACTCAAGATTTGGAGGCACTATCTTTACGGAACTAAGTGTGTAGTATTCACAGACCATAAGAGCTTACAGTATATACTTGATCAGAAGGAACTCAATATGAGGCAACGTCGTTGGTTGGAACTGCTTAGTGATTACGACTGTGAGATTCGATATCACCCGGGAAAAGCCAATGTGGTGGCAGATGCACTCAGCCGGAAAGAGAGACTCAAGCCTTTGAGAGTCAGATCATTGGGAATGACGATCATTTCACCACTACCATCAAAAATCCTCGAGGCTCAAGTCGAGGCACTCAAAGAAGAAAACCTACCAAGTGAGACACTCAAAGGAATGCAAGAGAATGCAAACGGTTTAGTAAGGAGATCAGACGAAGTATTATGCTTCAAGGATAGAAGCTGGATACCTCTCTATGGTGGAATACGAGAGTTGATCATGCACGAATCGCACAAGTCAAAGTACTCCATTCACCCAGGTTCTGATAAGATGTATCAGGATCTCAAGAAGCTTTATTGGTGGCCGAATATGAAAGCAGAGATAGCTACGTATGTCAGCAAATGCCTTACTTGTGCTAAAGTAAAAGCCGAGTACCAGAAACCATCAGGATTACTCCAGCAACCGGAAATTCCACAGTGGAAATGGGAACGCATTACAGTGGACTTCGTCACTAAACTCCCAAGACAACAGGCGGTTACGATGCTATTTGGGTAATCGTTGATCGTCTCACCAAATCAGCCCATTTCATTCCAATCAAAGAGACTTATTCCATGGATCAGCTCACCAGACTTTACGTCAAGGAGATAGTCTCAAGGCACGGAGCACCAATTTCCATCATTTTCGACCGAGACAGTCGCTTTACTTCAAACTTCTGGCAATCATTGCAAGATTCATTTGGGACTAAATTAGACATGAGCACTGCCTACCATCCTCAGACCGATGGTCAGAGCGAGAGAACGATTCAAACATTGGAAGACATGCTCAGGGCGTGTGTGATTGATTTCGGAAATGGTTGGGCTAACCATTTGCCATTGATCGAGTTCTCTTACAATAACAGCTATCACACGAGCATAAAGGCAGCACCATTCGAGGCACTCTATGCTCGCAAGTGCCGATCCCCAGTTTGTTGGGCTGAAGTGGGTGATGCACAACTCACTGGTCCAGAGTTGGTCAGAGAAACAACATAAAAGATAATTCGGATTCGAGAAAGACTCCAAACAGCCAGAAGCCGACAGAAAATTTACGCCGATGTTCGACGCAAACCATTAGAATTTCAGGTTGGAGACAAAGTCATGTTG
Source organism: Artemisia tridentata subsp. tridentata (assembly GCA_021014915.2). Classification (NCBI taxonomy): domain Eukaryota; kingdom Viridiplantae; phylum Streptophyta; class Magnoliopsida; order Asterales; family Asteraceae; genus Artemisia; species Artemisia tridentata. Next base: position 48,923,422 of record CP139503.1, on the reverse strand, counting down.
AAAGTCTCACCTTGGAAAGGCGTGATACGTTTCAGAAAACGCGAGAAACTGAATCCAAGATACATTGGGCCATTTAAGATTCTGGAAAGGATTGGTCCGGTAGCATACAGGCTGGAGCTTCTGTCAGAGCTCAGCAGTGTACATAACACGTTTCATGTCTCAAACCTCAAGAAATGTCTTTCAGACGAAACGCTCGTGATTCCATTGGAAGAAATTCAGCTCGACGATAAGCTCAATTTCGTCGAGGAGCCCGCAGAAATCATGGACCGTGAGGTCAAACAGTTGAAGCAGAGCAGAATTCCTATCGTCAAAGTTCGCTGGAATTCTCGAAGAGGTCCTGAGTTTACTTGGGAAAGGGAAGACCAGATGCGACTCAAGTACCCACATCTTTTCACCGAGTCCACTCCAGAGACCAACACCAGCTGAATTCAGGGACTGAATTCCTTTTTGGGTAGGCGACTGTGACAAATCACAATTTCAGGTCATTTTCCAAACCTCGACAATTTACTATTCATGAGTTACTATTCATCATTTACTATTCATCGATCACTATTCATCATTTTTGAAGTCAGTTTGAGACTTTGAGAAGTTTTTAAAAATTTTACTATTCATGTGACACTATTCATTCCCGGAGGGAAACCACTATTCATGGGTATCATTCATCATTTCGTAAACTAGGTTTACGGGTATTCAGATTCGCGTAACCAGTATGGTTTAGCTGCGTATTCATGCATCATCAGTAAGGACACGTCATATAGACTAGAGTAGTCTACATATCATCAGTAACATCATTATCATATTAGGTCATGCACGGGTTTGTGTGAATTTCATTAACGTATGTTCAATTATTTAATTAACGTTACCACTCAGTTATTACTACTAACGTTATACCCGACACTCCCGACTATGATCCTAACATGTTTTCATACTAATTATAATGATATAAAAATTATATTATTACTTTATCCGGTGTTTTTAAATCAATTGCTATATTTTCCGTTAGGAGCTTATAACTCCGTCGGTTTGCGATATTTCAACCCGATAATTTCTCTAACACCCGATTCTTACAAGGAACATGATTTTACAATTTTTACAACTTCGTCGTATTTTATTTTACCCCGTCACGATTTATTTCTAGTTAACTCGGTACACGATAACACCTAATGTATACACTAAACAAACTAACACATGTTTTAATGGGGACATAAGCTTTAATTAGCAATCTTTTCTTTCTTTTTTCTTCCATGTGCCGCCCCCCCCCCCCCCTAGCACCCCTAATCTTCCATAAGCACTTGATTTGCAAAGACTATCATTAATGCAAGATGCTATATGTTTCTTGAATTATTTTCCATAACACATTCTTACATAAACTAACTAGCTAAAAATCAAAATACTCTCTCTTTTTCTCTCCTCTATTGATCGGCCAAACCAAGAACACCAACAAGAATCCATAATTTTTTGAAGATCAAGTTATAAACAAGTCTCATTTACATTCCTAGCTAGGATTTTGAAATAAAAATCCCTAGGTTTCTTATACATTTCTCTTCAAATAACCTCAAATCCTCAAGTAAGCTTCAAGAACACTTTTTGATCTTTTCATACCTTCATTTGATTTATATGTTGATGTATTTTCAAGTATTAGTAGTTAAACATGCAACTTACTTATGTTATATATACCACATTACACATAAATAATCTTTAACACTAGATCCATAAGTTTTACTAGTAATCTCATGAAATCCACCAAGGTTGGTGATGTTTAGGACCCCATGACACCTTAAGAAGGTGTATGGTAGGATTAGATTAATTGTGGTGTTGATTGGAAGTGGTTTGATTAAGTTTTGATCAAGACTTGAACTAGAAAAATGAGTTTTTAGCACTATAGAAGAGCTACTGTCCAAAATCATGTAATCTGGAAAACTCAATAACTCAGGGGATATTTTTTCCTTCATAATCAGAAAATACTTTCTAAAAAGAAACCGTGGCCGCAAGAATGAGTAAAAACCGACTTACGATGAGAAAGTTATGATTTTTCAAAGTTAGACGACGAAAACTAAATTTCTGAAAATTGTGTTGGGAATTATAATACGAATCAAGAGAAGACAACTTAGGTCTGGTAGTTTATCTAATTTAGGTCTGTTTGTGTTATTAGGTCTGGTAATGTAATGTTAAGTCTGGTAGCATGTTTAAGTCTGGTTGACTTGTAAAGTTAAGTCTGGTCGTGAAGTTAGGAAATTTTGTTAGAGTTATGTTAGGAAAAGATACAATGCGTGTATGTATCTTTATAGAAGATTTGTGTATATCTTCTGAGTCGGTTAGGGTTTCCTTGTGTTATAAAAGGATCCCTAAAGATTGTTAGTTGGTGTGTGTGAGTGATTGCGTGGTTTTGTAACCTTACAACAGGTTTTACCTCTCGAGGGATCTCAAGAGGCTTACAACCCCACCAGGCAGTGTACCTGACCGATGTAGTATAGTGTAGTGGTAAGTACGGGGGATTGATCGTTCTCCACAGGGAATAGTGTTCGTTAGGTATGAAAGGCTACTCTAATTAGGTCTAAGGGTTGAGGAAGATTCTTTTTTATGTTTTTATAGTTTTTATGAAAGCAAGTAAAATCTCGGGTTTGAAGAAGTGGGCGGAATTAGTTGCTAGTCAACTAACCCAAAATTACTACGGATGCAAATAAAATAAAATAACAAAAATGAAATGTGGTGAGAAACTTATGTGTAGAGAAATGTGTTTACTTAGATTTCCTTACTCCCTAACTATCTTTTACCGGTTAATTAGTGTGTATTAGTTGCGTGGATGACGGGTGTATTCCTTAATACCATTCGTGGGGTGGCGTACTTACTTCCCCAACTCTACAAGCTCCTACTTCACTCCTATGTCGAGCCGGCTAGGAAGCTCCTAACATGGGATCACTAGAATTCGCTTGTGCATTAAATACAACCATAAAAACCTTTAGTACGCGTTTGGTTCATGTTTCTTAAGACGTTCAAGCAAGTTACCGAATAGGAAGTTAGCCAGTTTTTTTAAGCCTAACATAGATAAACAATCATCCAATACAACTAACAACACACTAACAACCAATAATCAATAGCTAGGTTTCATTAGATCTAAGCAAACACAAGATAAATTTAGCCTAACATGTTAAACAAAAGACAAGAATAAGATAGAATCAAACAACACATAGACATATTGAATGATTAATTGATAACTTATCTTTCAATGAAACATGGAAGATCTCAAGGCAAAAAGCCCTGAAAAAGTAGCTAAAATCGTCTTAGGGTTTTATCCCAAAATTCCACACACTAAGCTCTCCTTAATGACAAAAGATTAGAAAACTATATATAGATTTTTGGATCTGACGGCGTCACCTTATGGAGTGTGACGCCGTCACCTCGCCGCTTTTAGGGTTCCCGGATGACCTTCTTGACGCCGTCCCTCTTTAGCTCTTCAAAAATCCATTCTGGCTTATCAAGGCTTGACGCCGTCAGCTCGTGAACGTGACGCCGTCCCCTTATGATTTAAGCCGTGACGCCCTTGATCAAGTTAAAGCGTGACGCCGTCAGAATTCACATGCTATTTTCACTGGCTTATCATGAGTAAATTTCACGTCCAACTTTTCTTGCCAAAGCATGACGCCGTCTAGAGTAAATCTTGACGCCGTCAAGAGTAACTTTTAGCCGATTCTTGAGACTTTGCCGTTTTCTTCACTTTATGCTCCAAAAACGTCCAAAATGCCTCCTTTTCCAGATTTCTCCTCAAAAGTACCTAAAATGACAAAAGGAACGATTTAGGGCAATATTTGATCAAATAAATACGATTTAAGGCTTAAATGACCCCTTAAAAGCGGTACACTTTTCGCCTCATCAAATACCCTTACACTTGAGATTTGCTTGTCCTCAAGCAAATGCGCTTTTATTCTAATCAAAATACAAGTTAGGGGTCATTTAATGCAAACATAAAAGTAATTACAACAAATAATCGTTCCACTTCAATCATAATAAGCACGGAGATTATAAACTAGCACCTCACAAGTAGTGTTTAGATACTCACATCTCTCAAGTGTCATCAAAATAAATCTCATAAATGAAAACGGAAAATATCTCTCACTACCTGTCATAGCAAATAGATTACCATAGGCTTGGGAAAGGATCGAAAACCTCCTCCACTAGGCGTAAGCACCTAAGATAAACTATCAAAGAGGGCTTTTAAATGGGTTATAACGTTAGGTGTAGGGAAAAGGAAAACACGGTTTTGTTGGATAAAGGATATTTTACTGGTGGCGAGTTAAAGATCTTGATTAATTACATGTACTATACAATGTTGCTAAGCCAAGACTCGACTCGATTTAAGCTAATGAAAGAAAATAACAAAAACATAAAACAAACATGAAATAAAACGGGATGGTAGTCCGTATGTTTTTTCTATTTTTCATTTTCTCATTTTTTTGTATTTTTCTTGATTTTTTCGATTTTTTTTTTTTTTTTTTTTTTTTTTTTTTTTTTTTTTTTTTTTTTTGCATACACTTTTACCCTACCATCCAAAATAATACATCATAGGGGCATTGCATCCCCCTTACACTTGAATTTTTACATAACTTTACAAATACTAATCTAATGACTCGAATTAAGATAATCGAAAAACTTGGAGTACTTTTAAAATATTTAGCACATATGGGGGTAATAAATGATGTTCTTCCCCGTTACTCCATTACACTAGTACTTTACCCATGAGTCCCAATTGTCCCAAAACAATATGTACAAGGATATGACTCGACTTAGCAACCATGTAATCAATTAGATAATTAACTTGGGGTTTAAACAAATGTTGTCACAATAATGCACTAAAAATGAGTGCATACAAGGTGGGCTAAGGCGATTTGGGTGTACATTTTAGTGGGGTGTAAACAAATTCTTCCTTTAAGTAAAATGCTTAAAGGTCGAAACGAAAAGATAGGCTCTGAGGGGTGTACTAGGGGTATCGTGTACTAAAAATGAGTACAACGCAAAGGGTGTGGGAGAATTACTTGACCAATGTAGCCAATGTAATTATAACAAAAACACAGGTGTAAAACAATGGGTTTATCCTAATGCCTCTTATCATGTAGTAAATCTAACTACACGAATGTAGTCTCACTTGTGGCCTTGGAATGGTCCTAACGCAAGTTCTAGAATCTAAGTGCTACCGGTACACACATCATAGCATAAATGCTTTTCCTACCAATTCTAGGGGCGAACCTCACATATTTGGGGTGGAAAATTTTTTAGTGGTACGGTTTTTGTGCTAGTCATATAACTCCTATCCGTGAGACGCTCATTAAGATCAAAGTTTCACTCCTAAATGTTGTAAAAAAATTTTAAATTTGGCACTAAAATTACCTTAACAAGTATTTCTCTCAGTTTTATTACACATCTACCATCAAACAAACAAAAATCAAGCGTAATTGTATTCTCTAAAATCGTACTTTTACCCTCCCCTTACACTTAAGATGAACATTGTCCCCAATGTTCAAATAATAAGATGTAAAAGCAAAAAGTAAAAGAATGAAATCAAATACTCCCCTGATTCGCTCGGTGGATAATGAAATTACACGGTTAGATCTTCCTCCAAAGAGAATGTTGAAGCTCCATGACTAATGCATCGCCATAAGCTTGATTCCAAAAACATCTCCTTGTCCAAAATAACCTGTTAAACCTGAGAAAACAAACACGAAAACCTGCATAACATCGGCGGGAAAAATCTATATATAAGGATATAATGCTTGTGGAATGATAATTTTGCAGATTCCTGGAGATTATAAGTTGGAGATTTAATAAAAACTTTTTATGAAAACAAAACTTTCAAAAATTTCTGGAAATTAAATCTGACGCCGTCAGGTTATAACCCCTGACGCCGTCAGAAATGACCTGACAAAAATTTTCATTTTAAGTTTCCGGAAAATTTCTGGAAAAACCTTTACCTTACTTCCTGGAAATCCTGCAAAACATCATTATGACTCGATACAAGCATTTGACTCAAACAAATACTAATATGTATGTTAATTTATTATCATTATGATTCATGTTAAATTGTGTTCTAATAAACCGATTTAGATTTCCCTTACACTTATCTTTTGCAAAATACTTTTATATGTAGTTAAGACGAAGTTAAAAACAACATAAAGCATTTTCACAAATTAGTTTTTAACATGAATCAATAATAATAAAAATTAAACACACATACGGAAACAAATAAAAACAAACAAACAAATAAATAAACACACAAAGCAAATAAAACAAATAAAGCTTGGGTTGCCTCCCAAGAAGCGCTTTTCTTTATTAACGAGTCTTGTAGCTAGACTCAAAGTAAGGCTCATCTAGTGTCGCTTATGCTCACGTATCCGAGTGTGAGCCATCTAATTGTTGCCTCATCTCTCTTGTATTCATCATTCAGCTCCAAACATCCATGATAATATCTCTTATTTTTTCATGTGGATATTTGAGCCCCTTCCTCTTATCATTCTCACTTAACAAGTCGATAGGCATAATTCTATTGCAAGATTCAATGGGGTAGTTCTTAAACCTAGGATGTGCTCGGGGCATTTGATAAACAAAATCTTCATCCCCGTCCGAGAATGTAATTAACCCGTCCACAAGTTTTTCGTCAAGGTTGGTCAACCTTTTGAAGGGTTCTCCAAAAATGACTTGGGTTAATTTGTCATCGATAAATTCTCCTAAATTCTCCATAACCATAAAATCCACCAAATACACAAAACTTCCTACGAACACGTGTAGTGGCTTAATCCTAGCAACAATGTTATCTCCTTGATATTCAAGCTCATCTACCATGATTTTATTATAATTAGCGCGAGAGATAATGTTCATAGGCAAAGATGAGTTAAGATAAGCATAAAAATCATGATAACCAATTTTACACGGGAATTGCATGTTAAAGAGGCTATCCTTTTCGATCTTAGTCCTAGGGTCAACATACTTAAAGGGATCAATTTCTCTTTTTCCCCATTCCTCGTTAACTACTTCTCCATTACCGATATCCTCATCGGAGTCTGAGTAGTAAAATGGACTAACATAGTCATTCTCATGGTCAGACTCCTCCATCTCAGAATTGTTACCAAAGTGGTGGTCGGGTGAAAGGTTGTTGTTTGCTACTATGGGGGCGGGAACGGGTAGTTGAAAATTTGCACGGCGAAAAACACGAATAACAGGGATCAAATGACCAATGTTACTCATGTGGTAAGTGGAAGGTATCACAAACAAAAGTACAAAGAAATAAGATAGACTAAAGAAAACCTAGAAAAAAAATAAAAATCTCACTAGAAAGGAATCTAGTGAGTAGACCTAATAGAAATAAAAATTCAACCTAAACAATAACTATTCCCCGGCAACGGCGCCAAAAACTTGATTGCGTGGTTTTGTAACCTTACAACAGGTTTTACCTCTCGAGGGATCTCAAGAGGCTTACAACCCCACCAGGCAGTGTACCTGACCGATGTAGTATAGTGTAGTGGTAAGTACGGGGGATTGATCGTTCTCCACAGGGAATAGTGTTCGTTAGGTATGAAAGGCTACTCTAATTAGGTCTAAGGGTTGAGGAAGATTCTTTTTTATGTTTTTATAGTTTTTATGAAAGCAAGTAAAATCTCGGGTTTGAAGAAGTGGGCGGAATTAGTTGCTAGTCAACTAACCCAAAATTACTACGGATGCAAATAAAATAAAATAACAAAAATGAAATGTGGTGAGAAACTTATGTGTAGAGAAATGTGTTTACTTAGATTTCCTTACTCCCTAACTATCTTTTACCGGTTAATTAGTGTGTATTAGTTGCGTGGATGACGGGTGTATTCCTTAATACCATTCGTGGGGTGGCGTACTTACTTCCCCAACTCTACAAGCTCCTACTTCACTCCTATGTCGAGCCGGCTAGGAAGCTCCTAACATGGGATCACTAGAATTCGCTTGTGCATTAAATACAACCATAAAAACCTTTAGTACACGTTTGGTTCATGTTTCTTAAGACGTTCAAGCAAGTTACCGAATAGGAAGTTAGCCAGTTTTCTTAAGCCTAACATAGATAAACAATCATCCAATACAACTAACAACACACTAACAACCAATAATCAATAGCTAGGTTTCATTAGATCTAAGCAAACACAAGATAAATTTAGCCTAACATGTTAAACAAAAGACAAGAATAAGATAGAATCAAACAACACATAGACATATTGAATGATTAATTGATAACTTATCTTTCAATGAAACATGGAAGATCTCAAGGCAAAAAGCCCTGAAAAAGTAGCTAAAATCGTCTTAGGGTTTTATCCCAAAATTCCACACACTAAGCTCTCCTTAATGACAAAAGATTAGAAAACTATATATAGATTTTTGGATCTGACGGCGTCACCTTATGGAGTGTGACGCCGTCACCTCGCCGCTTTTAGGGTTCCCGGATGACCTTCTTGACGCCGTCCCTCTTTAGCTCTTCAAAAATCCATTCTGGCTTATCAAGGCTTGACGCCGTCAGCTCGTGAACGTGACGCCGTCCCCTTATGATTTAAGCCGTGACGCCCTTGATCAAGTTAAAGCGTGACGCCGTCAGAATTCACATGCTATTTTCACTGGCTTATCATGAGTAAATTTCACGTCCAACTTTTCTTGCCAAAGCATGACGCCGTCTAGAGTAAATCTTGACGCCGTCAAGAGTAACTTTTAGCCGATTCTTGAGACTTTGCCGTTTTCTTCACTTTATGCTCCAAAAACGTCCAAAATGCCTCCTTTTCCAGATTTCTCCTCAAAAGTACCTAAAATGACAAAAGGAACGATTTAGGGCAATATTTGATCAAATAAATACGATTTAAGGCTTAAATGACCCCTTAAAAGCGGTACACTTTTCGCCTCATCAGTGAGTTGTAAGAGTTCACGATTGTGATTATAATCAATATACGAAGTTAGTGATATCTCTGCTTGTGTTCTTAATTGTTCTTGTTAAGATTCCGCATTAACAATAACAATCACCTAGGGTTTCTCACCTAGATTGGTTCGGATTTATCCTAACCATCTACTAGGTATTCAAGACTACTTAGTGATCCACATACAATTCGTGGACCAACAAGTGGTATCAGAGCAAGGAGAGAGACTCTGAATTCGAAGAACACTAAATCTCAAAAACCTAATTCTCACTCAAATCACCCTACACAATGTCTGAATTTGATAAGCCTGTTAACACTGAAACTTTCTCAATCCATAACAGTGAGGATGAGAAATCAAACCATGAAGATGAAGGAAAAACCGATACCAGTAACTCCCAATCACAACAACAACCCATCCCTTCCACAACCACAATCTCAAACATAAAACTTCCATTACTGAAAAGAGAAGAGTATGATATATGGGCCATGGAAATGGAACATTATCTGGAATACATTGATAGCGATGTATGGAAGGTGATTCAGAAGGGAAATTCTAAGAAAAGAATTTCACAAGGGAATGATGGGCAGCTCAGAATAATGCCACCAGTATCTGCAGAGGAGATTAGGGCTGTGGAGAAAGAAAAGAAGGCCAGAACCTTGCTTCTTATGGCTATTCCTAAGGAGCATCTACAATGGTTTCATGGCATTCTTGATGCAAAGGAGATGTGGGAAGCTATCAAGAAACGATTTGGAGGTAATGCTAACTCCAAGAAGATGCAAAAGGCTGTTCTTAAACAGCAATTTGAAACATTCAGTGTTTCAAAGACTGAAGGTTTGGAGAAGGGCTATGACAGATTTCAACATCTGTTAACACAACTGGAAGTTCATGGTGCAGCAGTCTCAAATGAGGATGCAAATCACAAATTCCTTAGATCTTTACCATCAGAATGGGGCAATGTATCTGTGGCGATGAGGATTAAGGAGGAAGTAGATTCTATGACACCTGATGACCTATACAATAATCTCAAGATGTTTGAAAGGGACATCAGTAACAACACTCAGGCTTCAACCAGTTCATCAAATGTTGCTTTTGTGTCACAAAACAAAAGCAGTACTTACAAGGTTAAATCTGGTGGTGTTAGGTCTGGTATCTATGAAACTCCTTCAAGTGAAAGGTCTGCTTCAAGTTTTACTAATGAGGTGATACATTCTTTCTTTGCCAATCAAACGGAAGATGAGAGCTTTATTAGTGAAGACCTAGAACAGATTAATGATGCTGAAGTTGAGGAGATGGACATAAAATGGCACATAGCCATGGTTGCTTTAAGAGTTAAACGATTTCAGAAGCAGTATGGAAGGACTATCAATTTCAACAACAAATCACCAGTGGGATATACAAAGAGAACAGTTGAATGCTACAACTGTCACAAGCATGGACATTTTTCAAGAGATTGTCCAGAGAAGAAGCCTGCTGATGGGAAAAGAGATGATGATGGGAAGATGGAAAAGAATCAGATGAGCCTGCTGACAATGGAAGCTGGAGGAGTCAACTGGGGTGAGCATCCAAGAGTGAATGAGGAGTCTGATCATGCTCTCATGGCCATTGGTAATGAGGTATCATTATGCTCTAAATTATGCACTGACTCATATAATCATGTTAAGGCTTTGTGTGATGAGCAGCAAGAACAAATAGGTGATCTAGAAGTAAATTTATTAGCACATAAAAATGCTGTAAAAACTTTAGAGGCACAAAAGGTCACCCTTCAAAACCAACATGCTGCTTTAAATGAAAAACTATACTTTCAAGCTAATAAAATATATGAACAAGATGAAAAGCTTAAAAGGTATAGACAATTAGGGCTTAAAATTCAGAAGGAAAGGGATGAGCTGAGAAAAAGGGTAGATCAATGGAACAGTTCAAATAATAACCTGTTTAAGTGTTGGGATTCTCAAATTAAGTCAAATAAAAAATGTGGCTTAGGATATGAGGAAAATGAGAATAGGGCTATATTTAAGAATAGAGAAGAGGACTATGCTGATAAGCCTTTGAGTGATGACTATAATCCTCTTGAAAAAGAAGAGTTGGATGATTCACTCTTTGTGTATGGTAAGAAAGGTCCTCAAGTGCCTGAACCAACCACCTCAGAGGACAAATCCAGTAGGTATTCTTCTTGTCAATCCAATGACTCTGAAGGATCTATTGATGGTTCCTCTGATCACTCTAAGTCTGAGTCAAATAATGAGGAAAAAGAGAATCCTGAACCTAAGGTTGTTGAGAAGTGTGAACCTGTTGTTACTAAACCTGTAGTGACTGAACAAAAGGCTGAGACAGTTAAACCTAGTTGTGTCAATCACATAAAATCTCCTAGGGAATCTGTTAAAATGAATGAGTCACCTAGAAGCAATAGTGTTCACAGAGAAAGTAGGAGTAGTTATACTTATGCTCCTAAAAGATGCTTTGTGTGTGGAAGTTTGAGTCACTTAATAAGAGATTGTGACTTCCATGAAAAGAGAATGAAAAGAGAGGCTGAGCAAAAGAGAATGAATGTTAATAAGCGTCATGGTTTAAATAAACCAGTTTGGAATAATGCTAGTAGAGTTAATCATGCTAACCAGTTTGTTCCCAGACCTGTACAACTTAATAACACTACCAGACCTAACTCTTATGTTAGTTCTGGTAGACAAAATTTTAGGTCTGGCTACAGAAACTTTGATATGAATAGGCAAAATGTTAATTCTATGAGGCCTAAAGTGAATACTGGTTATGTTAATTCTGTGAGACCTTTTGTGAACACTGGTTTTGTGAGACCCAAACAACCTTTTCAAAAACCTCAGGTGAATGCAAATTTTCAAAGAAATAATTTTTATAAAACTCATTCGCCTGTGAGAAGACAAGTTGGAAAGCAAACAGCAAAACCTTTAAAGGGAAATGGGGGTTCTGTTGTTAAGACCTCAGCATGTATGTCTTGGGATTCAAACAAAAATAAATCCATGTATAAATCCCAAAACAACAGTGGATCAGGTTCAATTAAGAAATTTAAGCATATTGATCCACAAGGCGGACCCAAGCCTACTCAGGCCTGGGTTCCTAAGAGAAACTAATTTCTCTTCTTTTTGTGCAGGATCATCCACTTTGCTATATGGAAGATAGAGGAATACTTGACAGTGGATGCTCTGGGCACATGACTGGTAACAAGAACTATCTTAATGATTTTCATGAATTCGAAGGAGGTTCTGTTACTTTTGGAGGAAGCAAGGGACATATAACTGGTAAAGGAAGAATTATTGTGGGCAACATAGAATTTGACAATGTATCTTTTGTAAAAGAACTTGGGCAGTTCAACCTTTTCTCAATATCACAAATTTGTGATACTCAGCATAAGGTGCTTTTTACTGAAACTGATTGTCTTGTGTTGACTCCGGACTTTAAGATGCCTGAAGAACATCAGATTCTTCTTAAAGTTCCCAGACAACACAAAATGTACAGTTTTGATATGAAAGCATCTAATCCTGCAAAAGGTGCTACCTGTTTAATTGCAAAAGCTACATTGGATGAATCTAAGTTGTGGCACAGAAGGTTAGGCCATGTGAATTTCAAAAACATTAATAAACTTGTGAAGAATAACCTTGTGAGAGGTTTGCCTTCAAAATTGTTTAAAAATGATCATACTTGTGTGGCTTGCAACAAGGGAAAACAACATAGGGCATCCTGTAAGGTTAAATTAGAAAGATTAATCACTGAACCTTTACATACCTTACATATGGATCTTTTTGGCCCTACATCTGTCCATATTATTAATCATGCATGCTATTGCCTTGTCATTACAGATGATTGTACTAGATATTGTTGGGTGTTCTTTATGTCTAGGAAGGATGAAGCTACCCCTTTGATTCAAACTTTCATTAGACAGATTGAAAACCTTATTGATAAAAGAGTTAAAATCATTAGGAGTGATAATGGCACTGAGTTTAAAAACAAGAGCATGCTAGGTTTTTGTGGTAATAAAGGAATTAAGCAACAATTCAGTAATGCAAGAACTCCTCAGCAAAATGGAGTTGCAGAGAGAATGAACAGGACACTTATTGAGGCAGCTAGGACTATGCTAGCAGATTCACTTTTACCTACTACATTTTGGGCTGAAGCAGTCAGCAATGCCTGCTACATCTTTAATAGGGTTAGAGTGACCAAGCCTCAAAATAGAACTCCTTATGAGCTTATGTTTGGCCATAAACCAGTTGTTAGCCATATAAGACCTTTTGGGTGTCATGTTACCATTCTTGATACTTTAAGTGTTCTTGGAAAATTTGAAGGAAAGTCTGATGAAGGGTTTTTAGTTGGGTATGCATTAAACAGTAAAGCCTTTAGGGTTTACAATCTAGTGTCCAAGAAAATAGAAGAAAATCTGCATGTAAACTTTCTTGAAGAAAAACCCAATGTCAAGGGAATTGGTCATAGATGGATGTTTGATATTGATTATTTGACTGATTCTATGAATTATATTCCTGTCTCCAAGGAGAATCAAATTAACCCTATTGCAGGTACCCAAGAAGTTACTAACATTGCAGGTACCAAAGATTCTTCAAATTCAGGGAACATTGATGATGTGGCTGAGCTTGTTGTGATTCCATCTACAGAGAACAAGTCTGATGCAGCTGAAGCAGTAATCAAGAATTCTTCCTCTCAGAAAATAGATTCTGAAGTTAAGTCTGGAAAAGTCATATCCCCTAACATTACCAGTACTTCCCATTTTAAGTCTGGTAGTGGTGTTCTACCAGACCTTTCTTCAAGTACTGCATGTGCTGATTCTGAGATGCCAGAACTTGAAGTATTTCCTAATCCTAATGAAGGTGTTTTTGATGGGGCTTCCTATGATGAAGGAGGCATTATTACTGATTTCAATAACTTACCCACTGAAGTGGAGGTCAGTCCAACTCCCACTCTCAGGATTCACACCATTCATCCCAAGAGTCAAATAATTGGTAATCCCAAATCTGCTGTTCAAACAAGAAGTAGGGTGCAACATCAATCTGCTTCACTTGCACTCATGAGCCTAATTAAGCAACAACAAAGGGTCAACCATAAGGACCAGCAACATTGCTTATTTGCTTGCTTTCTTTCTCAAAGTGAACCCACTACAGTTTCTAAAGCTTTAGGGGAGGAAAGTTGGGTAGAAGCCATGCAAGAAGAGTTGTTGCAGTTCAAGCTACAGAAAGTATGGGTTCTTGTAGACCTACCTAATGGAGCTAAAGTTATTGGTACTAAATGGGTCTTCAGGAATAAAAGGGATGAAAGAGGGGTAGTTGTAAGGAACAAAGCAAGGTTGGTAGCACAAGGATACAAACAGGAGGAGGGCATAGATTATGATGAGGTTTTTGCTCCTGTAGCAAGGATTGAGGCTATCAGGTTATTTTTGGCCTATGCATCATACATGGGATTCAAGGTATATCAGATGGATGTCAAAAGTGCTTTCCTTTATGGCACTATTGAAGAAGATGTGTATGTACATCAACCTCCTGGTTTTGAGGATCCTGCTAACCCCAATCAAGTGTATAAGGTTATTAAAGCTCTATATGGTCTTCATCAGGCTCCTAGAGCTTGGTATGAAACTCTTTCACAGTTTCTTGAAGAACATGGATACATCAGGGGTGTAATTGACAAGACTTTATTCATTAAGAGAGACCAGAAGGATATCATTCTTGTCCAAATTTATGTGGATGATATCATTTTTGGATCCACAAGAAAGTCTTGGTGTGATGAATTTGAGGGTTTAATGAAGAGCAGGTTTGAAATGAGCTCAATGGGAGAACTTACATTTTTCTTGGGACTGCAAGTTAAGCAAAAGGATGATGGAATTTTTATTTCTCAAGACAAGTATGTTGTAGAAATTTTGAGAAAGTTTGAGTTCTCAAATGTGAAGACAGCAGTCACTCCCATGGAGAATAAAGTGCCTTTAACAAAATATGAAGATGCTGCTGATGTGAATGTGCATCTTTACAGATCCATGATAGGTTCCCTCATGTATCTTACTGCTTCTAGACCTGATATTATGTATGCAGTTTGTGTTTGTTCACGCTTTCAGGTTCAACCAAAGACTTCACATCTTCATGCTGTAAAGAGAATCTTTAGGTACTTAAAGGGCAAACCTAATTTGGGCCTTTGGTATCCTAAGGAGTCAACTTTTGACCTGACAGCTTATTCAGACAGTGACTATGCTGGTGCAAGCCTGGATAGGAAATCAACAACAGGAGGTTGTCAGTTCCTTGGAAGGAGGTTAATATCTTGGCAATGCAAGAAGCAGACGATTGTGGCTAATTCAACTACTGAGGTTGAGTATGTAGCAGCTGCTCATTGCTGTGGACAAGTTTTGTGGATTCAGAATCAGATGCTGGACTATGGTTTGAATTTTATGAATACTGTTATCCACATAGATAATAAGAGTACTATCTGTATTGTTAAGAATCCAGTATATCACTCTAAAACTAAGCATATAGAAATCAGGCATCACTTCATTAGGGATTGCTTTGAAAAGAAGTTGATTAGAATGGAGAAAATACATACAGATTTTAATGTTGCTGACCTGTTAACTAAGGCATTTGATGGTCCTAGATTCAATTATCTGGTAGTTAACATTGGTATGATGAACCCCTAGTTTGAGTTAAGGGGAGGTTTGGCCTAAGGGGAGGTCAAACTAAGAAGTATGTAAAGTATGAATACTTACCAGCATTTAGGTTATCTTTAAGTCTTGTAGTTTTGTTTTTAGTTCTGTTAGTGATAATATATATATATATATATATATATATATATATATATATATATTATATATATATATATATATATATATATATATATATATATATATATATATATATATATATATATATATATATATATTTGTTTTTATATGTGTCTTTTATTTCTTTTATAGGCAATGCTGGATTAAGTATACTTTCACAAGTTGTTGAGTGAGATTATTGGAACTTCTCACTTGGTGGAGGTGCTTTGCACTAACACATCAAAAGGTTATCAGTCCACCTTGTCTCATCAACATAAGGACTGGCTAATCCTGAGCAAACGGCTAACAGGTAAAGATTGCTCAAATCCGTTTATGGCTGACAATTTGCCAAAAATTGTATGGTATTCAACTCACCATATCTAAGATAAGTGAAGAGTTGGCTAGCCCACAAGGTTATGGCTTGTGGTAAAGGCTGTGGAAAACCATAAATGGTAAACAATTCACCATGATGAGGTGCTTTTCCATCAAAGAATTGACTAGTCCAGAAGCAAACGGCTTTTGGTAAAGACTTAACAAATCCGTTGATAAGCTGATGATTTGCTAAAAATCATATGGTTATCAGTGTACCATGGTCTTACACACCAAAACATTTGGCTACTCCAGTAGTGATGGCTATTGGTAAAGAGA
This sequence comes from Artemisia tridentata subsp. tridentata, assembly GCA_021014915.2. NCBI lineage: Eukaryota > Viridiplantae > Streptophyta > Magnoliopsida > Asterales > Asteraceae > Artemisia > Artemisia tridentata. Next base: position 48,907,092 of record CP139503.1, on the reverse strand, counting down.
CATCAAATCCATTAAATTTCAATGATTCACCTCTCACAGGAGTTAACACACCTGGAAGTGATGAGAATAGATATGAAACTTAATATGAATTGATGTACATATAGTCAATGTTGCTGCAAAGACCATATCAGAAGAGCTTATCAAGATTCAAGCTGCTAGAAAGGAACAAGACCTAAATACAGTTCAAAGTGTTCAAGATTCAATCCTCAGAAGGCTTAATCAGAAGAACTTGAAGTTCATGGAGCATGAAGATCAAGTTAGGGGAGGATTGTTGGGAATTATGATACGAATCAAGAGCAGACAACTTAGGTCTGGTAGTTTATCTAAGTTAGGTCTGTTTGTGTTATTAGGTCTGGTAATGTAATGTTAAGTCTGGTAGCATGTTTAAGTCTGGTCGTGAAGTTAGGAAAGTCTGTTAGAGTTATGTTAGGAAAAGATACAATGCGTGTATGTATCTTTATAGAAGATTTGTGTATATCTTCTGAGTCGGTTAGGGTTTCCTTGTGTTATAAAAGGATCCCTAAAGATTGTTAGTTCGTGTGTGTGAGTTGTAAGAGTTCACTATTGTGATTATAATCAATATACGAAGTTAGTGATATCTCTGCTTGTGTTCTTAATTGTTCTTGTTAAGATTCCGCATTAACAATAACAATCACCTAGGGTTTCTCACTTAGATTGGTTCGGATTTATCCTAACCATCTACTAGGTATTCAAGACTACTTAGTGATCCACATACAATTCGTGGACCAACAAATTGCTTGCTGTTTTTCCGAACTTCAAAGGACAAAACGAGGCGTTAGACGTGATCTAGAGGAGCCGACCTACTGATATTATGTTAGTTCATGTTTATACGAAGCCGTGGATATAAAGAACGTAGAAAACGAGCTTATAACGACCGAGATACAAGCGTTTGAAGCCCGACGATACACAACCTATTTTGACAGCCCCTAATAGAAACATATTCTAAGTATAAAAACTAGTGTTTTTACAAGACATAACATTGATAGCCGATTTTCTAACTAATCGAGACGCGTATGATCAAAAGTTAAATAAAACGAAATTAAGATATTGTTACTAGGTTTTCAAAAACGTCGAGTTTAATCATTAACGTTTAATGAGCACACTTCTATGACTAGTTTTGCAAAGTCATTTGGTTATATTTTCACAAGTTATGGAAAATATTAAATTACGACGTAAACACTATATTTCCCGATAGATCACCAAACGAGGATCGTGGAGTATCATTTCAATATAATTACACGAAAAGTAGTTTATAACTTAACGAGACGTCAAAAATGTATTTTTCGACGATAAACGTTATTTTCAAAATTTACGAGTGGGATCTAGAGTAGATAGAATAGGTTGAGTGTAGTGAGAGTTGATCATTGTGATCGTGTTGAGATCTTGGTGATCTCTTGAAGCCATTGGGCTTGGGTGATTGGTCAAGTGGACCTTGGTAGATTGGTGCTAGCTAAGATTAGCACTCGACATCTAGCTTAGTGTCGGTAATAGGATAAGCGACGTGTACGGTTTTCTCTGCCTGAAGGGAGGTTGTTGACATAGTTTTTGAAACTCTCGAGTGTGGTACTCGGGGAGTGGAGTAGGGCGAAGAAGAGCTTCGTAGCCGAACCACTATAAATCCTTTGTCTCGGTTTGATCTTTCCAACTCTACTCTTTACTTTCATTATTTAGTATTAGTTAGTTTACTGTGTAGTTCATATTGGTGTTGATTGATTACACATAAAGTTTGAATCAAAGTTTCCAATAATAAAGTTTTTAAGAAGATTTAAAAGAACTTAAAAACCGGTAAAACTATTCAACCCCCCCTTCTAGTTTCCCACAGTATCATTGCTTACCTTAGATCATATCGTACATAATAGGTCGCAGTTAGAGACCGAGCTTCTTTTCATCACACCCATAATTGTCATTGTTACTATATCATCAGGTGAGTTTTCATAGCCCCGCTTTCAATTGTTTACATAATTTCTAAACTCTCGGGGGAGAATACATTGCACCATTTTTCATACGGACCAAAGTATCAACTCATTTACATTGCTTAAGTTACATCATTGCCCAGATTAAAGTCCCCTTTATTATCATGAACCGTTAATTGTGAGCAAGCGAGAGTGAGTGAATAGATCTATTGAGGGTGACTCCTCCGTTCGGGTTGGTAGCGCCAACTTGTCAAACGAACGCATTTCATTTGATCCATATCAGAGTGTCTGGCAAAACACTCAGTTGGGGCATTTCATTTCAGTCTAGCTTCGGTGTCATGAGCTTAAGAGCTAATGTATCATTTTATGTGGCATTGTTTTGTCATACACTTTATACTTGTGGTTACCGTAGAAGCATTTCATTTACATAAACCTATGAACTCACCAATATTATTGTTGACCATTTTTAGTAATGTATTTTCAGGTAAATAAGGTATCGCATGTTGGCTTGCATATGGGCATACCATGGAGTCGCAGTGACGACGCATCTCACTTTATTTTTATGCACTTACTTATCGTTTGATTTGTATGCACTTGATTTTCGCAAACTTGAAACACCTTTTGGGACCTTGTTTTGTAAACTCTGAATATTTTAAATGATCAAACAATGTGTTTTCTAAACGACACTTTAGGTCGTTCAATATAACTGTAACTGTGGTGCTATGATCAGTCGTGCCCTCGAATGCTTCATTCCGCTGCAAGTCATGTAATTTGGGGGTGTGACATACGGGACCCATTCATATATTATGCTACTTGCAGGGGTGTTTGAGTAAGCGCATAGCTAAAAGTGTATGTATATTTGGATAGTCTTGATCCACAGGATTATACCTATTAGCTTAGTCAAACATCTTGAAAGTGATCATTACTTATTTCAAAATGAAATAAACCACCAAGTACCTAAACTATACTTAGCCAAACACCCTCCTAATAAAGTGGTTAATGATAGCAATTAGATTTTTAAAAAAATATTCATTATCATGTGAAAAACTTGATCTCCACTCTGGAAAAAATATGACAGAAGTCGGATTATAAAACCGACAAAATATGAGTGAAATCTTTATTTTCAACCAAAAGTACTTCTGCAGCAGCATTGGTATTACCACTGGAAATATTCATACGCACTAAATACAACATGTCCCTATAAAAATAAATGCCTTTAGGGGCTGAAATGGGTAGGTTTGGGTGCTGAAACGAAGGCTAAAATAGTTTGTGTGAATAAAGTGTTGCAATGATTTTAGCCTTCGTTTCAGCACCCAAGCCTACCCGTTTCAGCCCCTAAAGGCACCCATTTTAGTCCCATTTCAGCAACCAAACTTCGCCCCTAAACCCGCACGTTACAGGCCCTGTTTCAGCATTCAAATCCACCCATTTCAGCCCCCACTTCAGCCCCCAAACGCACCCATTTCAGTCCCATTTCAGCATTCAAACGCACCCAATTCAGCACCCGTTTCAGCACTCAAAAACCCGTCTCAGCCCCCATTTCAGCACCTAAATGGCCCGACTTCAGCCCCAAAAATTTCACCCATTTGAGCCCCCAAAACCACCCATTTCAGCCCCTAAACCCACTCGTTTTAGACCCCATTTCAGCGTCCAAAAGCAGCAATTTCAGCTTCCGTTTCAGCACCCAAACCCACCCATTTCAGTTCCTAAACGTACCCATTCTAGATGCCACTTCAGCCCCAAATGCATCCATTTCTAATGTGGAATACAGGTTCTTTCTACCCACTTATCAGAAACCGTTTTTTCACCATAAAATAAGCATATAAACAGAAAAAATATGCAACCCGCAGACAGAAACAGCCCAACGCAAACTACCCATTTTGGCATGTCTAATTATAAGAATTTACCTTTTGAATAAAGTTTTTTCATTGTTAGCGTGACGATACCTTATGAAAAGTAATATGCTCAACACGATACTGGTTCATTTTGGCGATTTTAATAGCAGAAACTTGAACATTAATTGTTACTTACAGCTTCTATAAGCCCATGATTCATTACACTTTTTTGATCGTCTGTTGTCCTTAACACTGCTTTATGATGTGGTTCTCCTCCCCACCCACATCCTCGCACACTTCCAATTTTACTTTCGTATACAACGCAGAGGGTGTGAAAATGTTTTCAGGGTGTCCAGGAGTTTTGCTTCCCCATTGCTTGAAGCTTTTTAAGTCTTTGTCCTGCATAAGTTTTAAGACAAACTACATCATAATCATCCAATTATCTCATTAAGTAATGACAGCACTGGGAAGACGAAAACTTTGCATAATCCAAACAACCTTAAACTCTTTGAAAGCTGTGATGAAACCATGTACGTTTCACGTATATCTAATAAATGTGCAGCAAGTGCATAGTTTGGGAAACCTGATTTAGATTAGTATCTTTTACTTTCCAATTCCAATAATTAGAATTCTGGTTCAGCAAATCAACGGAGCACCTTCGCGGCTGCTAATGCGTTGAATGCCTTGGTTTTGCATTCCAGCAACTTGATCACGGCAAAAACAGGTTTCATGTATTGTTATTTTAAAGAGCTCAAAGAAGCTAAAGTGACCTCCCTTTAGAATTTTTTTATCATGCATCTAAGAGTTTGTACTACACACTTACTTCATCATTAAATTTATAAATTTTTTGGGTTTCCCTGACTTACTAACATTTTTTATATATAACAGAGGCTTTGCAACAATGGTTGCAGGTGGTTCCATCGATCAAAAAAGGGTGATGGTGAGCATAAAAATTATTAATTTCTACATTGGTTGCTCCCACCTGTGCATTTGTATAGGTGGCAATTTTGACCCATTTACTTATGTGTGGGTCTATTTGGGTCACATGAATACAAATAAAAAACTAAAATTAAAAAACAAGACTATGGTCGCAAGGTTTAAAATTTACACAAACTGTATTTATCTATTGAAATACAACACTCTAAAAAGTGCCTTTATTCAAAGAGTTAAATTAGTATTACCGTAACAATTTATGTGAAATCCATAATAATATTGCTGTCATCGAGTTGGAGTAACCTGTAGATGAAAAGGCCAAGTACCTGAAAGAGTTTTATCAACAGGTACCAATAATCCCTGCATTAGCAAACTCCTCCCTGAGTCTGGTAAGTACTGCGGACAGAAATCATCTACAACGGGCATAAATAGTCCTTTTGAGACCTTCCTGTAGTAACCCAAACTCCTTTCAAGATTTTTTATATAAGTAAACAGAAAGCATTTTTCCTTTTTTAATTCAGTAGACATATAAAATCTGAATTTACTAATGTAACATGAACATTCAAAACTTAACAAACGGATACAGTCAGACTAAAACCATTTCGTTCATCTCTCTATAGATTTCATCACACAACAAAACAGTTAGAAATAAAATATTTCAAATTGCAAACTAATAAAATTATACTTCATAAAGAAAACGCAACTGGACATCAAGAAATAAGACGTTTTTGCATCAATCTGACATTGTATATTACATACATGTATCGACTTACCTAACAGTTAAGAGGATGTCAGTCTTAACATAAAAATCTTGGCCGTTTAGTGAGTATACTCGGTCGTAACTCAAATTCCTATATCACTATGTTCAGATATTTAAAGTTAGATTATCAACCCAGTGAAATTCCAAGATTACTAATAAATGAAAAAGAAAAGTTTTTGCAATCGATGAAATGTCAACATGTTTGACATTCGAATACTTGTTTTTCAAAGAATACTCAAGGACTTTATCATATCCAATACGTAATTGACCGGAATTGGTATCAATAATGTATAAAATAAGTTTAAATTTTAAATGCTCTTGGCTAAAAAAGTTGAATCATTGGGCAACCTACGTGTGCATACATCATCATCTATAACTACAATAAGATCAATACATATAATAAATTTGTTGAAGCAAATAATGTCCTAAAAACTTTATTTATATCTTTCGATAACTCCACATTTTGATGAAAACAAAATGTGAAAATACCTTACGTCAAAATTAACGTAAACAAGTTTTTAGTCGAAATGTCCCGTTTCTACGTAAATCGCTCTAGGTAAGAACAAACAAATTTACAACTTGATAAATGATCAAAGAAGTAAATTTGTGTTTCAAACTTCACATTTTTAATGTGACAAAATATTTTTTCAAAAATACACTTTACAAATTATTTTTTAATTATAAAGAAATGTTTTAATTGGAAAAATAAGTTTAAAAAACATACCAGCTATTTTCCCCCCCAAATCAGCTCCAAACTTCCCCAAATAAACTTTCACCACTAAAAACAAAAAATGGAGCGTCTCTTGTCTAGCACGGTACCACTAAATTTAGTGGTACCGTGTGGTATTTAGTGGTACCGTCCCACTATAACGGGCAATTTTTTTCTACCTATAAATACCAGTCCACTTCACAGTTTTTGGGTATCTTTTTTTACACACAACTTTCTGAGTTAACTCTTATCACATTTACTCTCCTTTGATCATTTAGTTAGTTTCTTTTGTTTAAAGAGTGATCCTATTATCCAACCAAGTGATCACCTTCATTCCTCTACTAGTGCAAGAGAAGAACACAAAGTATCAAGAAGATACAAGGTGTTGTAGTCATAGTTTAGTGCATTTGTAACATTTGTTACATACTTGTTGTATCCTAGCATACACCAAGTTAAATTTTCTTTTGTGTAGTTTGTGAGTGTGGATCATTGTGATCCTGTTGAGATCTTGGAGATCTCTTGTAGCTTGTGTGCTTGTGTGTTGATCAAGTGGATCAAAGGAAGATCGGGTAGATCGTGTGAAGTGTGTTGATTATGTGATTTAGTAAGGATCGTATGGATCGTGGTAGATTGGTACTAGCTAAGATTAGTACTCGACATTTAGCTTAGTGTCAGAAATTGTGATAAGCGACGTTGTACGGTTTTCTCAGCCTGAAGGGAGATTTGTTGACATAGTGCTTAGAACTCTCGAGTTGGGTACTCGGGGAGTGGAGTAGGGCGAAGAAGAGCTTCGTGACCGAACCACTATAAATCTCGTTATCTCGGTTTGATCTTTCCATCTCATTTCTTTATACTTATTATTTATGTTAGATAGTATAGCTTAGTGTTCATATTGGTGTTGATTGATTCCACAAAAGAATTGAATCAAAGTTTTTCACAAGTAAACTTTTATAACTTTCGAAAACCGAGAAAACTATTCAACCCCCTCCCCTTCTAGTTTTCCACTGTAGGGTATTCACAATGCAAGAAACACTTGTTTGAGGCTTAGATATGGATCGATTGAACAAGAACTAGAGAGAGAAAGTGGGAACTTCTAGAAGAGAGAACTATGTGTATATTAGCTTGAAATGTAGGGAAGTTCCAACCCTTCCCAAGTGTGGGAAGGGGTTTTATATACTAACTAATATTGGTGCCCCTAGTGGGCTGTGGAATGAGCTGACAGTGGGGAAAGCCCCGACCCACTCCACAAATATAAATACGACTAATACTATTAATACTAATACTAATAATACTAAGCTAATATAAATAAGCCTACGAGCTATGTAAATGCTAAATAGATACTCGGGGTGACCGAGCCTTCATCTGAATATTTATATTCCTAACAATCTCCCCCTAAGGGAGGTCACCCCGGAAATAATAACTTGAGTTCTAGCATTTTATCTTCTGAAGTTGTCGTCATAGCTCGTAGTCTTTGATTCTTCATTGTCTTGAAACTTTGTGCATTCAGCAGTATACGTTTGATGACCGTTTGATCGTCTTGGATGATCTTTGAGTATTCTTCGACTTTATCATCCAACATTTGTTTTCAAGTCATCTTTCAGTAGTATGTTTCCACGTGTTGTATAAATCTTTGAGCCGACATGCTCACACTATTTGGTGTCATGATCTTTAGTATCAGAGTTTGCAGAAGCCGTGTTAAAGGTCTTTTAGGTTGATCATGACTTTGTTGAGTTACAATGATGATGTAGTGTGAACATGTGGTGATGGATTGGCATCTTTTCAGCAATCAACTACAACCGCATTCAGCTGCAACCTCAATCAGCTACAACCGCAAACAGCTGCAACAGCAATCAGCTACAATCGCCAGATGTTCCTGCATACGACAGTTAGCAATAAAACATCCGGTACTTACAGGTTCAGACTTCGAGATTGTTAACAGCATAGTGTGAAAACTCTCTCTAATCCTTACCAAGACCGTTCCTAATCGAAAACCCACAGAGGGCTTTTTAAGATCGAACCGTAGCACATCAACGATTAGGTGAGTCGCTGGAGATCACTCCACGACTGTAGACCGTTAGAAACCGCCGTGACCACTAAGCGTAATCCATAAAGAATTACCGAAGTGACCTGCTTTCAGGGCTGCTTGATGTTGACCCTGGCAGGAATTTCCATTCAATCATTGAGAATTACATTTGTAAATTCCCTCATAAATGTTCTGGCAGATTGCTAAGATCTGCGTAGGACTCTTAAGTTTACAACTGGTGTCCTTAATGTTGAACACCCAGTGTAGAAATAATTCGTGTCCCTATGAGATCTTATTATGCATCTCGTGGCTCTAGACTCAATTGTGCGTTTTGATTTGGTGATCGGAGGCTGGAGAGGACTGCCACCTTTTCAATATCATCTAACTCGGAGTGAGAGAGACGATAGAAATGTATTGATCTCCGTGACAAGTGAAACAAGAGTCCTTTGAGGGACCTTGAGTGGCTAGGGAGGGTTGTGCAGCGTATCACTGGGTCCATGATACTTTGTCTTCAATGCCAGCAATCAACTAAGTGATTCTGACAGCTTATGTATTGACCCGGTTTCTGCCTAAGTTGTAAGGAGGGCTTCTTTCTTTTCACCCTTTATCTTTACAATTCTTTTTCATTCTTCAACCCCTTCAGTGCTTACCGAGACTTCATAACTAGCACCTTGTTGGGTTCGTTCCAGTACTAGCTCCATCTCAGTCGGCACTTTTCCCTTATCCACTATTCTCCTTTTTTAATCATACCTAAGGACTTCTACACTAACTAGTGGATTGTCCCTGGGTAGATCCCTCCGGCTCTGGCGGGATCGTGGGAACTTGAGCCTAACCTAACCATCCTTATAGCTCCATACATTCATTAAAATGGTCGGTCTTTGGTGTACTTCCACGATTGCCATAAACCAAATCTTTGAAAAATCTCTCAAAGTGTTCATGATTCTGAAACACATTTTTGCAAACACTTGAGAGTTTTATATTTTTCAAATGCTCCCCCTCAACATGTGCTCAAATGATTGTTTTATAAATTTGCACATGTCAGGTGAAGCTCGCACTTTTGAATTGATTGATTTTCCAAGAACATGATCATCGCGAGACACGCTTACATCACTAGTAAACTAGCTTGAAATTATTACCCGTCCAGATCACATTCAAGGAAGATCGCTCGAAATCGGTACATTCTACTCAGACACGTCCTTTGCGAGACACGCTTACATCACCAGATAAAATGGCTTGAAATTATTACCCGTCCAGGACATGTCCTTTCGACTACTGACTTTAGCTATCGTCAATTCATTGGTGAAGTCTGAGCCTTGCTCACATAAGATGCATGCCAAATCCTTTGCTCCCCTCAATAAGTGCATTGGTATACAAAAGAGTTTAGCACTTACTAGAGAGCTTACTTTCACATCCAAAACATTTTGCTCCCCCTCAATATGTGCCTTGGTATACAAAAGAGTTTAGCACATATGGGAGAGCTTACACTTAAATCCAAAACATCACATTTTCATCAGGTTTCATATTTAAATCACATTCTCTCCCCCGATCAAAAATTTCAAACCTTTTGAGATTTGTGATCCCAATTGATTTAAATACTTTAGAAAACATGGGAGAAAATGTGGTCAGGTTTAACATGTTCTGATGATGAAACATACTTTGCTCCCCCTTAATCTAAGAGGGAGATTCACTGCTCATTTTGCACAAATTCGACAATTATGACACAAATGATATTGACCTTTTTGCGCAGATGATGTAATCACCCGCTTTTCTGAGTTAGTAGTCAACATCAACTATCCAACCACCAACAAATCTTTCGCAAATGTCGTTGATCCCCACTTGGCGAGACCAAAATAGATGAATGGTGGTGATGGTGATGACGGTGTTGTTGTTGTTGTTGCTGCCGATGTTGTTGTTGTGGTGAATTCCGAGCCAATCAATAGAGTTTGAACGTCTAATCAAATGGTTAGAATGGGAACTGGTACATTCATTTTGGCTATGGAATCTGCATAAGAATATCAACACAGATATACATACATACAGATACACTATTCCTAAATAGCTACCCTTCAGCAGCTAGCCACATTATAGTACCAAGTTCATCTTATACTCAAACCACAATCAGGAACTACGTCAAACCGCTATCTAGCATGAAGAGCAATTAGCAATCATGAACATGGCAATTCACACAGATTTTGATATTCAATCCAGGATCTTAGGAACATGATTCTAACATAATAGCAATCTACCTAAGCGAATCCTGAGAACATATGCACAATATCAACACAATTAAGCAACAATCGACCAACAAAAGTTAAACGACATTTGAAACTCATTCACTTAGATCATACAAATGTCAATGGAGTATTCAAGAACATCAAACACATCGGGTTTTCTAACTTCTTTTAGATTTTGAGTTTTAATGCATCTAGGGGATTAAACGAGGATTCCAAAGTAATACAAATGAACCGTCTAGTTATATGAAGCTAGGATACTATAAGCAAATTGCACATAATGCCCTAAACTTTCTAGCAACTAACACATTTGGCCATTTGATATAAAGTTTACCAATTTCCTCTTCAACTAATACCCTATTAACTACAAAACCTTTTCAAAGAGTTATGAATTAATCCAGAAACCCGTTTGATGATATAAAATTTGAATTCACTCTCCCCCTCAATCAATGACCTAGTTAAAGATTTGTAGTCGTTGATTGAGTGACAAATTTTATGCACAATCTAAAAGAATTTCAACCAACACGTAATCACCAAGTGTCTAACAAATAATTTTCAGAAGAATCACAGAATGAAAACTATTTGTATTCAAAGAAGATTTCTCTTCTTTATCAAGAAATGACGCACTGAAACGTACATCAGATCGAAGAATCATGGATATAAAGTAATCCATGCCCAGGTGAACATCACCCAGTTGGAGGAACAACCGTCTTTTTGGCGACGTGCTTTCCCCAGTTTGAAGAACGGGTTGCTATCTAAAGTAATAGCAAGCCATTTAGACATGTTTTAACAATTAGTATAACTTCTGCTCGAGCTTCATTTAAAGACCCGTGCCATTATTGAATGACATTTCTAAGTCCGTAAATGTTATCGATAAACAGAAGACATGCCTAGGTGAAACTATTTTTGGTATTTTCTATTTTTTAATTTTTATGGTTTTTCTTGGTTTTAATATTTTTCTATATACAATTTTCTGGTTCTATAATTTTCTATTTACAGTATGTTTTAAGATATGTACAAACTATATTATTCAGTTTAAGACGATGATGAAATGAATACCAAAATGAGGATACGTTCAGTATGTTGTAGAAATATGTGGTCAATCATCTCTTAAACTTTCACCACCAAAGCTTTCGAGGCTCCTGAACAGACGATGGAACTTGAGCCTTCCCAATGTACAGCTTTGATAGCTTCCCCCCAAACCGACAATCTTCATACTGAGCAGATTCTAAGCTCTCTTTCAAGCTTACATAAGGTAAGCGTACAGCGGAAACCGTAGCAAACCACATTAAGTATTGCTGCTCCCTTTTAAGAATAATCATCGTGATTCTCCGTTCGGGGATCCTCAAATAGATCAGCAACGAATCATCTCACATTTGAATAATTCTTCTCACATTTCTTCTCGCTGAATACTGAAGAAATGCCTACCAAAAGTATCCAGAGACCACTTTCCCCCAAGTAGTTGAAGAGATGCAGCCAGTCTCGATATATGAAGCCCAAAAACCCGAAGTACCCACTCAATCCCATTAATGAAGTCGACAAAGCATCATCAAGATCAATTAAGACCCGAAAATCCCCTTATCTCCTTTCAGGACATTGCAGATAAGAATTGTTACACCAAATTCAGCTAAGTCCCGAGTGTAAGCAATTTATCCCGTATGTAGTCGACATGATAACACCGAGACAGTACCATAACAGCTACTGAGTACCGGATGTACACATTTCCTTCAGTAGGATACCGACTAACCATAGGAACCATCATACAATTGTGTACCTCTTTTATCATCAAAAACTGACATTCTCTTCCCATACTTAGTTGGAATGACACACCAGAAAGAACGAGTTAGAACACTGATTTTTTCTGCGGTTATGACATTTGTCTTCCCGGAATAATCTTCAATTGAGAAGAAGTATAAAGCCCATCATGTGTACTCATTGTGCATTCAGATGTATGTCTCCTTCCCCCTTGCTGGTTTTGATACCTCAGAATCAGCAACACATTTTACGAACATATTCTTGAAATCTTGTGAGAATAACAACTTAGGCTCAAGTAGATCAAGTGAGAATTAACCGCTGCCAAAACCGTCTCTGACTATCTTTATCAACCCTCAAGTAGGCCTTTTGATGAGATAACTGATGGAGCAAACCCGATATACCAAACTTGAGCCTGAAGATAGAATTCCCCATTCTTGTGAATTACGCTTGCACTAATGTTGGAAGAACGGTGTATAGAATTAGTGCTCCAAGCAAATCTCTAAGTACTCAATACCCAACCAAGGTATGAGACATTAACACCTCTTACAATTATCCACAACGACATCGGCGTGTGACACTGAGTACTACAACGTACCTCCTTTAAGTGATAGTTACCCCGACTACTGGTAACTAGATAACCTAAGTCTTCAACTTAAATCTTAAGCACGGGCAAGTTATCATAGAAAGTCATGCATCCAGCCAACCCCGACTTCAAGATAGGATAAGATCACGCCTTTGAGGAAGTCAACTTCAATCTCGAATAAGTGATACCTGATCAACTCCATGGTCACAATTAGATGCCCAGCTCAAGTGAGTGAACCAACAGCCAAATGTACATCGAATCACTTGTTCACACTTCTCCCCCTCAAAGATTGCATACGAGGATGCCATCTTTGATTGAACAAGTGCATATGAGGTTGATCCACTGTTCACACTTCTCCCCCTTAAAGATTGCATACGAGGATGCTATTTTTGATTGAGTGAATAAACGTCCAATCGGATGGAAGTAGATCCACTTGATATCTGAATGAGCATGGAGCAAGTATGAAGCCTTTATATGAGAAAAGTCAGAAACATGGAGAGTCGTATGACCACTTCTCAAATCTCAATCACCATGTAGTTTATTCACCTTTCTCCCCCTCAAAAATTGCACATGACGACTAACTGCCATTTTTGATAGAGCAGGTGAATAAGAATATACTCCAATGTACTTTTATCCCCTTTGGTGACTGAATGAGCATTTGAAGAACATGAAGCTTGATGAGAATGGTCATAAATAAGAAGATTCCTCTTCTTCCGAAGATAAAGCGCACTCAAGCGTACGCCTTTCTTTTCTTTGATGAACGGGGCCTGAAGAAATGTCAGCAGACGCCATAATGTTGTCATTGAGACCCGAGGCTTGAACTGATGTGTTCAAACGTCATAGTCATTGAAGAACGAGGCCTGAACTGATTTGAACAGACGTCATAATCGATGAAGAACGAGGCCTGCACTTATGTGTACAGACGTCATAATGATTCCCCTCATATGTTGTGAGCAGCCTGTGTCCAAATGTCAAAGGAGGATCCGTACGACCTGCATTTGAAAACAGACGAAACAAGAGAATTTGGAGAGCCGGATCCCCAATTTAGGTTGGGTTCCAGTTGGTTAGTGCAAACAATCTTTGGGGCTGCCGAAACCATAGGTGCCTTGGTTTTAACAATAGGAGCAACACTAGTAGATGCAATGGACCTAGTTAAAGGACATTGTGTGTCTAAAGGGATAACTCTACCAGTAGGCTTCCATTCCTTAACAGACACGACTCTAGGAATTGTAATCCTTGTTAAAGGGCAATGTTCCCTTAGTGTGAATGTTCGGCCCGTGGGCTTCCACTGAAAGCCCACATTGGTAAACATTTTCCCTGTAGGTTTCCAAGATTGCTTAATTTGTCTAGCTCTCCAAACTTTCCTAACTGGGGGTTTGTTGGACGACTTCAGAAATTTCTTAACACATTTATCATGATTACACGAAATTATGCATTCATTACATGTTTTGCAAAGTGAATTTGGATTCGAATTATGATTCCTTTTGTTCAAATCTGACTTGTTGTTTCTCATGTGGTCTTCTACTTTCCTTTTAGGAACACTTTTAGCTGGTGAAATCCTAGAATTCTTAATGTTTCTCCTAGGTTTTGACTCACTAGCTTTAGTGTCACTATTAACTCCTGTAGAAGGACTGATGGGAATCTTAGTCTTATTCACATCTAGTTGCTGAACATGTTTTGATGTGTTGGGATCTGAAGTTTCCAAAGATACCTCAAAGGTTACATGCTTGTTCTTAATTGTGGATGACGATGCAACTATTCTATCTCTTTGGTTGTGAGACTTAGGGCCCGTGCCAATGGCATATTCTAACTGTTCCTGGATCCTTTTTGTGAGGACGCAGGCATAACCTACTGCCTTATCGAGTGGTTTTCCTATTCTGTCCTCTTCCACAACCTCACAAAGAGTGTCAAGTCCATCCCTAAGGTGACAGAGGTACATTTGATGGACAGGTCTGTTGTTTCTCATGGGAAATGGAATAGGCCTCACATCAACATCGTACATTTTACAAGCAGAGACCTTTGATGCAACACAATTACAAGTGGTACATGGCATTTTTCCTTTCACCTGAGTCTTAAGATTTTCAATTTCATTTAACAAAGAGGTTATTTGATCATTGTGATTGTTTCTTGTAACTTTAATAGAATCATATAACTCTTTGAAATGTTGTTTGACCTTTGAATTTTCTTCTCGATAACACTCATTTTCATGATGTAACTTATTTATGGTGTTTTGATATTGAAAATTCTGAGAATCTGAAGACGAAGGTTTATTGGTGCCATACACCTCACATTTGTTGGATTTCAATTGGGTAACTTGGGCCCTCAACAGTCGAATCGTGTTTGTGTGAGCTTGAATTTTTTCATCACGTTTGCTTAATTCAAAATATGTATCAAACTCAGGAGCATCCGAGGATGTCTTGACATTTGATATTTTGCATTTTTCTTCTAAGTGTTGATGTTTGAGTTGCAAGTTCAGATAATCAACTTCTAGTTTTGAAAGACGTTTAACCATGTTATCATGGTCATCATTTTGAATTTTTTCAAGCAATTTCAAATTCTCCCCCTCAAGCTTAACAACACGATTCTGGGTAACATTCAAAGCAATAGAATACTCATGAAATTGACAAGCAGATAATGCAGAATCAGTAGCAGTATAAAATACATCTTGTGCAATACATCTAGCAATCAAATTCTCATTTGTGATGAGAATGTTCTTTCTTTCAATCTCACGAGTCTTAAGTTCTATCACATTTTGAGTTACCTCATTTTCCATATCTTTAAACACTACTTTCATTTCATTTATTTTGGTTTTAAGGGCAGTTTGCATCCCTTCAAAATGTTCTTTGAGTAGTTTAAAGAATGGCATGACCTCAGTTAAGTAACACCTTTTTGCATGTTCAAAGCACCTTTCCCCCTCAGTAATGCCAGTTGGTGTGATTCTTTTCTTACATGTTTTATCGAAATCAGCAAACAGTTGCCAAAGCACATATAAGCTGATAAAGGTTTTGCTTTCAGTGGGAAGAGACAAAGGCACCAAATTCCTAGGTGTATTGGGAGGATACACCGTTATGGACGCAACTTTTCTAATGAGAGGGGTGTTGGCCTTAAGTTTTTCTTCCTTAAGTTTTTCATTATCTTGTTTCCAGAATATCTGTTCAGGTGTTAACTTCTTTTGAGGAGCAAACACAGTCAAACGATTTTCCTCACTATAGTCATGGGGTTTGATTATTATTCGTCTGACTATGCACTCGGGATCCCTCATTTTCTCATTCATTCTTTCCCTTGTTCTCTCACTTAACTCATCCTCTTCTTCTGTGTAGATATGCTCAGGCGGGTCATGATTAGGCATAAACATCACATTAGAATCATTTAATGCAGGTTGGGCTATCTTAGCAATCTCATGAATAGCTAATTTAGATTTACCTACATTGCTTTCACTATGCTTGTCACTTAACTTTCTGTGCTTATACATCATTTTGGCAGTCTGTCTGGTTTGGTCTTGTGTGTACAACTTATCTTCAAGCTTATTTTTTAACGTCTTGAGTCTAGAGAAATCATTTAAAAGTGTTGTTTCTTTTTGTTTGAATTCTAGCTTAAGTGTAGTTATACACTTTTGAACTTCCTGTTTCTGTTTGACAGACTGTTCGATCTAGCTGACTTTTTAAAGAACTCAACTCTAATTTTAATGTTTCTTCTCTTACTCTAGACTCTTTAATAAGTGTACTCATTTGACCTTCTAATTTCTGCTCACGTTCATTAAGCTCAAACTTAGCACGCTGTTCATACATAGCCACTTGTTCTTTATAAATGTTTAGTCTAGTGATCAAGTTATCATCAGGGACAAATACAGTGTTCTCATGCAGCACATACTCATCATTTAGAACAGAAGATGCACAACTAGGTACAACAGACGCTTTGTTGTGATTCACATATTGTTCATATGGGAAAACATTGCTATTTCCCATATTAGCAATATCTGACTTAACAACGTTTGTCTGTTGTACTTTGTCGGGAATCTTTTGTTCATGCAACACATTATCATTATTAATGACAGAAGATACCCCATTAGGTTCAGCCGACGCTTCGTTGTGTTTCTCATGTTGCACGTTGTTCCTAACAGTATCTGACTCAACAACGTTTGTCTGTGGCTGATGAAGCTCTTTCTCTTGAGAATTCGGGCACACAAAGTCTCTATTGGCACCAA
The DNA here is from genome assembly GCA_021014915.2 of Artemisia tridentata subsp. tridentata. Lineage (NCBI taxonomy): Eukaryota > Viridiplantae > Streptophyta > Magnoliopsida > Asterales > Asteraceae > Artemisia > Artemisia tridentata. The sequence continues at coordinate 48,890,125 of CP139503.1, read as the reverse complement.
CATAGTCAAACACGTTTATCTGTCGAACATCTTTGGGAATCTTTTGTTTGTCACTCATGTTGTACAATCTGAGTATCTCTGATATAACAGAATCTGAAGTATTTGACATGATATTAACGTGCACGGGATTTTACAATTCTATGATTTAAACCGAGAAATAGATTCTTTCGCGGGGTTTTACAAAATCAAGAATAAACCGTGGAATGATGCTTGATATGTGTTATGATGAAGGTCTGGTAGACTTGTTGATCTGATTGGTATGTTTGTTGCAAGTTATTATGGCAAAATTTTGGTCTGAAAAACTTACAAACTCAATAACTTCATTCTGGAGCGATTTCAGGCTTCGAAAGTTGGGTTCAAAAGTTATGGCCGTTTTGACAGGTGTTTCGCTGAAAACGGAGTTACGGTTCAAAAGTTATGGCCGTTTGAAGTTTTGACGTAAAAAGTCAACTTTGGTCAAACCCCCACGGACAAATAGCACCTCTGTGGATACAAACCGCCTAGACAAACCGCATCCACGCCGCAGAGACAAACCGCGTAGACACAAACCGCATACACGCCTCAGAGACAAACCGCGTAGACACAAACCGCGTAGACACAAACCGAGTTCACGCTGGAGAGACAAACCGCGTTGATACAAACCGAGTACACGCTGCAAAGACAAACCGCGTAGACACAAACCGAGTTCACGCTGCAGAGACAAACCGCGTTGACACAAACCGCGTACGCGCCTTAGAGACAAACCGCGTAGACACAAACCGCCAAACACGTCGCTTTCAATGCTTTTTGTCCTTTTGCCTAAACTAGTAATAAGACAAACCGCGTTCTCGAGGTGACACAAACCGCGTTCAAGAATTCGTCCAAAGTACACAAACCGCACCCAAGAACACTTGGATAAAAACTCTCGAATCACCCAAAAACACCACACAAACCTTAAATCTGTGAATCCAAGCACCAAATACTACTCTTATACTGTTCCTAAGCTAGAAAGTACAAGGTATAACAACTTCTAATCACTAAACAAAGCACAAAATGAAATTAATGTAACTTATCAAATCGAACTAAAAAGCCTCAAAAACTAGACAAATCCGTGAATACCAACTCTCATGGACCTAACCATGGCTCTTGATACCAATTGTAGGGTATTCACAATGCAAGAAACACTTGTTTGAGGCTTAGATATGGATCGATTGAACAAGAACTAGAGAGAGAAAGTGGGAACTTCTAGAGAGAGAGAACTATGTGTATATTAGCTTGAAATGTAGGGAAGTTCCAACCCTTCCCAAGTGTGGGAAGGGGTTTATATACTAACTAATATTGGTGCCCCTAGTGGGCTGTGGAATGAGCTGACAGTGGGGAAAGCCCCGACCCACTCCACAAATATAAATACGACTAATACTATTAATACTAATACTAATATTACTAAGCTAATATAAATAAGCCTACGAGCTATGTAGATGCTAAATAGATACTCGGGGTGACCGAGCCTTCATCTGAATATTTATATTCCTAACATCCACAATTGGTATCAGAGCCACGTCAGGCAAGATTTTAAAATAAATTATATTTTAAAACTTGAATCGATCAATGGATTTCGACAAATATCAAGAAGGGCAATCTATGCAAAGACCACCACTTTTTGAAACCGATTGTTTTATATATTAGAAAACAATATATGAAACGTATGTGAAATCAAAAGACATTGATCTTTGGCATGTTATTACCGAGGGTGACTTTCATCCGATTGAAAAGAATCCAGAAACAAAACGGGATGAAATAGTTCCCTATAATAAACAAAGTGATAACCTTAAAAGAAAACTAGCCAAAAATGATGAGGCTAAAATGATGATTTAGAATGCTTTACCGAAAAAGGAATTTGAAAGAATTTTTATGTGTAACACGGCAAAAGAAATTTGGAAAACTTTGTTAGTCACTCATCAAGGTAATAATCAAGTCAAAGAGAACAAGATAGATCTTCTTGTGCAACAATATGAACAATTTTCCATTCCGAAAGATGAATCTATTGATAATTCCTTTGCTAGATTTAATACTATTATTACTAGTCTTAAAGCTCTTGATGAAGGTTATTCTAGCAAGAACTATGTTAGGAAGTTTCTTAGGGCTCTACATCCCAAATGGAGAGCAAAGGTCATCGCCATTGAAGAGTCAAAGAACTTGGCGACATTATCACTTGATGAACTTATAGGAAACTTGAAGGTTCATGAAATGATAATCAAGAAAGATTCCGACATAGTCAAAGGCAAAAGTGAGAAAGTTAGATCTCTAGCATTGAAAGCCAAGAAGGAATCTAGTGATGAGGAAAGTTCGGATTACGATAGTGAAGATGAAGAGTATGCATTAGCGGTTAGAGACTTTAAGAAGTTCCTTAGAAAAAGAGGTAGATTTGTAAGACAACCTCGTGATGAAAAGAAGTCGTTCCAAAAGAACCGGAATGACAAGAAAGAAAAGAGTGATAGAAAATGCTTTAGATGCGGAGATCCAAACAATCTAATCGAAGAATGTCCTAAACCACCGACAACCAAGAACCAACGAGCACTCGTAGGAGGTTCTTGGAGTGATAGCGGAGAGGAAGAAGAGGAGAAGCCAAATGACGAAACATGTCTTATGGCTCAAGCTTCAAATGAGGTACATTCTGACTCTTCTGTGGAAAACTAGAAGGAGGGTTGAATAGTTTTACCGGTTTCTAAATCTTCTTAAAAACTTTACTTTGGAAAACTTTGATTCGAATCTTTTGTGTAATCAATAGACACCAATATGAACACTTAAACTAAACTAACTAATATAAGTAATGAATGTAAAGAAAAGAAATGGAAAGATCAAACTGAGACAAAGGGATTTATAGTGGTTCGGCTATGAAGCTCTTCTTCGCCCTACTACACTCCCCGAGTACCACACTCGAGAGTTTCAAGCACTATGTCAACAACCTCCCTTTAGGCGGAGAAAACCGTACATATCGCTTATCCTATTTCCGAAACTAAGCTAGATGTCAAGTGCTAATCTTAGCTAGCACCAATCTACCACGATCCACTTGATCCTTTACTACTTCACACTAGACTCAATCTACCCGATCTACTCTTTGATCCACTTGATCAAATCACACGCCTAATGGCTTCAAGAGATCTCCAAGATCTCGACACAATCACAATGATCAACCCTCACTTGACTCAACCTAGTCTATCTACCTTTGATCAACTTGATCAACACACAAGCCCAATGGCTACAAGAGATATTCAATATCTCTATAAGATCACAATGATCTTCTCTCACACTCTCTCAAAAGAAAAATGATCTTGATGTATACAAGGATACAACAAGTGTGTAACAAATGTTACAAGTGATTTAACTACAACTACAACTCTTGTATCTTCTTGGATACCTTGAGTTCTTCTCTTGCACTTGAAGATGAATGAAGAGGATCTCTAAGTTGGATGATTGGATCACTCTTAAACAAAAGAAAACTAAACTAAATGATCAAGAAGAGAAAATGTGAAGGGAGTATTAAACTTAGAATGTTCTGTATGAAAAAGGATGCCCAAAAACTGTGAATAGGGCTGGTATTTATAGGCAGAGAAAATCTGGCCGTTACAGAGGCACGGTACCACTAAACCACACACGGTACCACTAAATTTAGTGGTACCGTGCATGACAAAAATGCTCCTCTTTTTGTCTTTTGTGGTGAAAACTTATTTGGGGAAGTTCAGAGCTGATTTTGGGGGGAAAATAGCTGTTATGTATTTTGAACTTATTTTTCCATTAAAATATTTCTTAATTATTCAAAAATAATTTGTAAAGTATATTTTTGAAAGAAAAGTTTTGTCACATTAAAATGTGAATTCTTAAGCACAAATTTACTTCTATGATCATTTGTTAAGTTGTAAATTTGTTCTAGAGTGATTTGTGTAGAAACAGGATCTTCCGATTAAAGACTTGTTTACGTTAATTTTAACGCAACGTGTTTTCACATTTTGTCATCCTCAAAACGTGAAGTTATCGAAAGATATAAATAACGTTTTTAGAACATTATTTGCATGAACAATCTCCCCCTTTTTGATGATGACAAAACATAAACTCATGTTAAGTTAAAATTAGTTTTAACAAGTTTTTAATGAGTTTACTCCCATTTCTCCCCCTTTTTGTCGAAGCAAAAAGGTTGATAAGGCTCCCCCTTGATGCATACTCCCCCTCGTTTGGAGGACACCAAGGAATCGAGCAATGATTCGTGCTACAAAACAAGGTTAGATAACAAATATACAAGATCTAACATGTAGCACTTATGACAAATATCCAACCACACAAAAAGAATTGGCTAAGTAGCCAAGCACCAAAAAGAAAAACAACCACATCACATGCCCATTCATAAAAGAAAATGTCATACTTGAAGTATGACTACATCACAAACATAATACAAATAACAAGAAACATAAATAAATCCTTAGTGGCTAGAGGCAAGCTTCATTTCCAAGAAGGGTCCTAAGTGTTTATTGTTAGAAACTAAGCATGGGCATGTTTAGTTATGTGGGCTACTAGGAGGTGGGGATGGGGTCATGAGTTGAGGTGGTGGTGGTGTTAAGAGATGCTCCACATAGGAGAACATGAAATGAATCTCATCTCTTAAGGAGAAGATGAGATTACGGTTGTGGAGGCAACATAGGAAATTAGCACTATGTAGATCAAAGGGATGGGGTTGGATGGGTTGTGCCATGATAGGGGAAGGAGGTGGTGGTGAGTTTGTTGGTGATGGAGTTGGCATGGCACAATCCAATGGAGTTATGGGTGAGAGTGTGTAGTCCATTGAAGATGGCATGGTGTTGAATGAGGGAGATGATGAAGATGTTGTGTAGGTAGAGGATGTTTTGAAAAGTGCATTAGGTGGAGATGGTGAGTTTGGAGTGGCTTGGGAAGGTGGTATGGTTGCTTCATCATCTTTTGTAAGATCCACAAAGAGAGGCTTTGAGGGTGGTCTTACGGTTATCCTAGGTTTCTTTGATATGTGAGTTGTTGATTCTTGAGTGGAAGACATGGTGTATGTGTGATGTGAGGTTGAAGATGAGATGCAAGATAATCTTGCAAGGGTGAGGCCTTATATAGGCAAGAGTTGGGGAATTTGAATTAAAGTGGATGATAGTGTCCTATGGTGTAGTGAGGGAATCTTAAGGTGTATGTAGGATTGCAAAATTTGCAGGTTTGAGGTTAGGGTTGCAGGGATTTAGTAGGAACAGTGAAAATCCGTCAAACAGGGACACGACACCTCTAAATACCACACGGTACCGTTAAATTTAACGGTATCGTGGCCTATTTAACGGTACCGTGACACTGTAGTCACGAATTTTCCTGTGCAGGCTAGTTCTGGGCAGCTAGAGGGATGTTTTCTAGGGGAACTATTTCCTGGAAATGTTAGTGCCTCAAACCACTAAAGATTTATTTGCCTAATATATCCCATATTAAGCTACTTCTAGCACATAAAGATTATCATGTAATTTGCCAAGATAATCATAAGCATGCAAGCATAAGGGACAAAATAAGCTATCATCCAAATATCACATAAAATATTCATGTAAGGTGATAGATTAAATGTTAAGCATGCAAGATACCAAAGAGTATAAATCCCTCCCTAACTACTTATGACTTGAGCTTTCTCCCATTTTCATCACACTCTCATCTTGAGCATGTATCTCATTCTCATGATTTGGATCATCAAAGGGTGCATAGTGGGTGGAGGATTCGGAAATGAGAATGGATGAGACATATGACTCATTAAGGTGTTTCATGACGGGTTTGAAGAGTGAGTATTGAGGACCATTAAGGTAAGGGTAAAAGTTCATGAAGTGGTGATAGAGACGGGTTAGAAATATCCCATAGGGTATTAGTTTGTTTTTGTTACCCTTGAGATGTACAATTCGCTTAGCGAAGAAGTAGGCGAGATTGTATGGTTGTTGGGTTAGGAGACAGTAAATCATATGAGCACAACACGCCGGAAGTTGCTCACGATTTCCTGTTAGACTTAGAACATTTTCTCGCAGGATGACTGCCCAAGAAAGTAGTTCATAACGAACCTCTTCCAAATTAATTTTCGTTGGATTTGGGTAAGAGGAGTACTTATGAGTACGAATGAGTTTGGTGAGTTCGGTGGGAGAGGGTATGTAGGAACAATACGGACTATCCTCTTCACGATAGTTGAAGAGGGACTCAAGACATCAATCTTCAGTATAGGCACATTGCCCATGATTGGGAATACGAAGAATTTGAGCAAATTGCTCAAGGGTTAAGACAAATTTGAAACTTCGGATCCAAAACCAAAGTGACAAAGATTGATCCTCGTTACGTACGAGTTCAATTTGTCGAAAGAATTCCAACACAAAACAAGGACAAATGTGCTCGTTGATGTGGAGTAAGCAATCGAATCCTATAGCTCTAAATGAAGTGTTGATGTCCCTGTGATAAACTAAGGATGGATCAACGACTCGACCTTCATGAAACCGACGGGTTTCAAGATTGACATAGGCACGAATGTGGTTACCGGGTGTTGTGGGTTCACGAGAAATTTCGGGAGTATAGGTGTCGGTTAAGAGATGATCAAAATCATATTCATGAGACATTTTTGTTACCTATAAGAAAATTTTAAGGAAAAATCAAAATTGAGAATGGTTGCTTTAAAGACGCGTGCCTAGTGTGTGCCTATATGCAAACCATGTGGAGGTGCGGTAATCTCGACTCTAGAACTAAAACTTATGAGATTACCCAAACTCTCCTAACTTCACTTTTGCTCAAATGAATATGTCGATGAATACATATTAGTTATGTATTTCGAAGAATATTCGTGAGATCATGTATGCATGAGAAAATGTTTTTAGTTTGTATCAACAATGCACGAAAAATGTTTCATGATCCTAATCTTGTGAAATTTTTTGAAAACCATGGAATTGGGGTGTTTGAATCAAAATATGTGATTTGAGTGTGTTTATGCAAATCCTATGTTAAAGGAATCATGCATTGTCTAATCCTAGTACTAATTTCATGAAAACTTAAATAAAATTGAAAAAGCCCCAATTCAATTTTTATGTAAGAACAAACCCTAGACTCAAGATTAAAGAAAATTAGAGTAAAGTGACTTACAATTTTTGTTGAAAAAAAATGTAAGTGGTTGATAATCTTGAAAATCAATGTCTCGAATATGATCTTGAAAGGGTGTAATTGAGTTTTGGGTTTTGAGGTTTGGTTTTGACGCAGTTGCAGAAGTTGGGGAGATTTGAAATGAGTAATGTGGGAAAAGGGGACTGAAATACAGGATGCAGCAGATACACGGTTCCACGGTACCATTAAATTTAACGGTGCCGTGCCACATTTAGTGGAGCCGTGATCTGCTGGGATGAAATTTCATCCCATTTTGATTTTTGACGAATAAGTCTCGCTGTTTTATTGAGACTTTTTGACACGAGGAAAGAATTTATACCAAATAAATTTTTTTGACGAGGGGAACCTAGTCTAGACGAAGAGAGATGACTTCAAAGAGTCATGAGACTAGACACGCGAGATGACTTTAATATTTCCCGTGAAATATTTAAATAGTCATGAGATTTATGGAATGTGTTCCATCATTCCTAGACCTAGACGAAGGTAGTTGAAGGATTCTCGTTTGAGAGGTTTGGTTAGGATGTCAACGATATTGTCTTGAGAGGGAACTTTCTCAATAGAAATGTTTCCTTTTTGAACGTTATCGCGAAGGAAGTGGTGACGAATTTTGATGTGTTTAGTACGGGAGTGTTGAACGGGGTTTTTGCTCAAGTCAATAGCACCTTTATTATCGCACATAATGGGAACGTCATCTAGATGGATGTCATAGTCAATAAGGTGTTGGTCCACAAATTGTATATGGATCACTAAGTAGTCTTGAATACCTAGTAGATGGTTAGGATAAATCCGAACCAATCTAAGTGAGAAACCCTAGGTGATTGTTATTGTTAATGTGGAATCTTAACAAGAACAATTAAGAACACAAGCAGAGATATCACTAACTTCGTATATTGATAATCACAATAGTGAACTCGTACAACTCACACCCACGAACTAACAATCTTTAGGGATCCTTTTATAACACAAGGAAACCCTAACCGACTCAGAAGATATACACAAATCTTCTATAAAGATACATACACGCATTGTATCTTTTCCTAACATAACTCTAACAAACTTTCCTAACTTCACGACCAGACTTAACTTTACAAGTCAACCAGACTTAAACATGCTACCAGACTTAACATTACATTACCAGACCTAATAACACAAACAGACCTAACTTAGATAAACTACCAGACCTAAGTTGTCTTCTCTTGATTCGTATAATAATTCCCAACAATCCTCCCCTAACTTGATCTTCATGCTCCATGAACTTCAAGTTCTTCTGACTAAGCTTTCTGAGGATAGAATCTTGAACACTTTGAATTGTATTTAGGTCTTGATCCTTTCTAGCAGCTTGAATCTTGATAAGCTCTTCTGATATGGTCTTTGCAGCAACATTGACTATATGTACATCAATTCATATTAAGTTTCATATCTATTCTCATCACTTCCAGGTGTGTTAACTCCTGTGAGAGGTGAATCATTGAAATTTAATGGATTTGATGTCTCTTTACCAATAGCCATCACTACTGGAGTAGCCAAATGTTTTGGTGTGTAAGACCATGGTACACTGATAACCATATGATTTTTAGCAAATCATCAGCTTATCAACGGATTTGTTAAGTCTTTACCAAAAGCCGTTTGCTTCTGGACTAGTCAATTCTTTGATGGAAAAGCACCTCATCATGGTGAATTGATTACCATTTATGGTTTTCCACAGCCTTTACCACAAGCCATAACCTTGTGGGCTAGCCAACTCTTCACTTATCTTAGATATGGTGAGTTGAATACCATACAATTTTTGGCAAATTGTCAGCCATAAACGGATTTGAGCAATCTTTACCTGTTAGCCGTTTGCTCAGGATTAGCCAGTCCTTATGTTGATGAGACAAGGTGGACTGATAACCTTTTGATGTGTTAGTACAAAGCACCTCCACCAAGTGAGAAGTTCCAATAGTCTCACTTAACAACTTGTGAAAATATACTTAATCCAGCATTGCCTATAAAAGAAATAAAAGACACATATAAAAACAATTTTTTTTAATCACTAACAGAACTAAAAACAAAACTACAAGACTTAAAGATAACCTAAATGCTGGTAAGTATTCATACTTTACATACTTCACAGTTTGACCTCCCCTTAGGCCAAACCTCTCCTTAACTCAAACTAGGGGTTCATCATACCAATGTTAACTACCAGATAATTGAATCTAGGACCATCAAATGCCTTAGTTAACAGATCAGCAACATTAAAATCTGTATGTATTTTCTCCACTCTAATCAACTTCTTTTCAAAGCAATCCCTAATGAAGTGATGCCTGATCTCTATATGTTTAGTTTTAGAGTGATATACTGGGTTCTTAACAATACAGATAGTACTCTTATTATCTATATGGATAACAGTATTCATAAAATTCAAACCATAGTCCAGCATCTGATTTTGAATCCACAAAACTTGTCCACAGCAATGAGCAGCTGCTACATACTCAGCCTCAGTAGTTGAATTAGCCACAATCGTCTGCTTCTTGCATTGCCAAGATATTAACCTCCTTCCAAGAAACTGACAACCTCCTGTTGTTGATTTCCTATCCAGGCTTGCACCAGCATAGTCACTGTCTGAATAAGCTGTCAGGTCAAAAGTTGACTCCTTAGGATACCAAAGGCCCAAATTAGGTTTGCCCTTTAAGTACCTTAAGATTCTCTTCACAGCATGAAGATGTGAAGTCTTTGGTTGAACCTGAAAGCGTGAACAAACACAAACTGCATACATAATATCAGGTCTAGAAGCAGTAAGATACATGAGGGAACCTATCATGGATCTGTAAAGATGCACATTCACATCAGCAGCATCTTCATCCTTTGTTAAAGGCACTTTATTCTCCATGGGAGTGACTGCTGTCTTCACATTTGAGAACTCAAACTTTCTCAAAATTTCTGCAACATACTTGTCTTGAGAAATAAAAAGTCCATCATCCTTTTGCTTAACTTGCAGTCCCAAGAAAAATGTAATTTCTCCCATTGAGCTCATTTCAAACCTGCTCTTCATTAAACCTTCAAATTCATCACACCAAGACTTTCTTGTAGATCCAAAAATGATATCATCTACATAAATTTGGACAAGAATGATATCGTTCTGGTCTCTCTTAATGAATAAAGTCTTGTCAATTACACCCCTGATGTATCCATGTTCTTCAAGAAACTGTGAAAGAGTTTCATACCAAGCTCTAGGAGCCTGATGAAGACCATATAGAGCTTTAATAACCTTATACACTTGATTGGGGTTAGCAGGATCCTCAAAACCAGGAGGTTGATGTACATACACATCTTCTTCAATAGTGCCATAAAGGAAAGCACTTTTTGACATCCATCTGATATACCTTGAATCCCATGTATGATGCATAGGCCAAAAATAACCTGATAGCCTCAATCCTTGCTACAGGAGCAAAAACCTCATCATAATCTATGCCCTCCTCCTGTTTGTATCCTTGTGCTACCAACCTTGCTTTGTTCCTTACAACTACCCCTCTTTCATCCCTTTTATTCTTGAAGACCCATTTAGTACCAATAACTTTAGCTCCATTAGGTAGGTCTACAAGAACCCATACTTTCTGTAGCTTGAACTGCAACAACTCTTCTTGCATAGCTTCTACCCAACTTTCCTCCCCTAAAGCTTCAGAAACAGTAGTGGGTTCACTTTGAGAAAGAAAGCAAGCAAATAAGCAATGTTGCTGGTCCTTATGATTGACCCTTTGTTGTTGCTTAATCAGGCTAATGAGTGCAAGAGAATCAGAGTGATGTTGCACGCTACTTCTTGTTTGAACAGCAGACTTGGGGTTACCAATTATTTGGCTCTTGGGATGAATGGTGTGGATCCTGAGAGTGGGGGTTGGACTTACCTCCACTTCAGTGGGTAAGTTTTTGAAATCAGTAATAATGCCTCCTTCATCATAGGAGGCCCCATCAAAGACACCTTCATTAGGATTAGGAAATACTTCAAGTTCTGGCATCTCAGAATCAACATAAGCAGCACTTGAAGAAAGGTCTGGTTGAACACCACTACCAGACTTAAAATGGGAAGTACTGGTAATGTTAGCGGATATGACTTTGCCAGACTTAACTTCAGAATCTATTTCCTGAGAGGAAGAATGCTTGATTACTGCTTCAGCTGCATCAGACTTGTTCTCTGTAGATGGAATCACAACAAGTTCAGCCACATCATCAATTTTCCCTGAATTTGAAGAATCTTTGGTACCTGCAATGTTAGAAACTTCTTGGGTACCTGCAATAGGGTTAATTTGATTCTCCTTGGAGACAGGAATATAATTCATAGAATCAGTCAAATAATCAATATCAAACATCCATCTATGACCAATTCCCTTGACATTGGGTTTTTCCTCAAGAAAATTTACATGCAGATTTTCTTCTACTTTCTTGGATACTAGATTGTAAACCCTAAAGGCTTTACTGTTTAATGCATACCCAAGTAAAAACCCTTCATCAGACTTTCCTTCAAATTTTCCAAGAACACTTAAAGTATCAAGAATGGTAACATGACACCCAAATGGTCTTATATGGCTAACAACTGGTTTATGGCCAAACATAAGCTCATAAGGAGTTCTATTTTGAGGCTTGGTCACTCTAACCCTATTAAAGATGTAGCAGGCATTGCTGACTGCTTCAGCCCAAAATGTAGTAGGTAAAAGTGAATCTGCTAGCATGGTCCTAGCTGCCTCAATAAGTGTCCTGTTCATTCTCTCTGCAACTCCATTTTGCTGAGGAGTTCTTGCATTACTGAATTGTTGCTTAATTCCTTTATTACCACAAAAATCTAGGATGCTTTTGTTTTTAAACTCAGTGCCATTATCACTCCTAATGATTTTAACTCGTTTATCAATAAGGTTTTCAATCTGTCTAATAAAAGTTTGAATCAAAGGGGTAGCTTCATCCTTCCTAGACATAAAGAACACCCAACAATATCTAGTGCAATCATCTGTAATGACAAGGCAATAGCATGCATGATTAATACTATGGACAGATGTAGGGCCAAAAAGATCCATATGTAAGGTATGTAAAGGTTCAATGATTAATCTTTCTAATTTAACCTTACAAGATGCCCTATGTTGTTTTCCCTTGTTGCAAGCCACACAAGTATGATCATTTTTAAACAATTTTGAAGGCAAACCTCTCACAAGGTTATTCTTCACAAGTTTATTCATGTTTTTGAAATTCACATGCCCTAACCTTCTGTGCCACAACTTAGATTCATCCAATGTAGCTTTTGCAATTAAACAGGTAGCACCTTTTGCAGGATTAGATGCTTTCATATCAAAACTGTACATTTTGTGTTGTCTGAGAACTTTAAGAAGAATCTGATGTTCTTCAGGCATCTTAAAGTTCGGAGTCAACACAAGACAATCAGTTTCAGTAAAAAGCACCTTATGCTGAGTATCACAAATTTGTGATATTGAGAAAAGGTTGAACTGCCCAAGTTCTTTCACAAAAGATACATTGTCAAATTCTATGTTGCCCACAATAATTCTTCCTTTACCAGTTATTTGTCCCTTGCTTCCTCCAAAAGTAACAGAACCTCCTTCGAATTCATGAAAATCATTAAGATAGTTCTTGTTACCAGTCATGTGCCCAGAACATCCACTGTCAAGTATTCCTCTATCTTCCATATAACAAAGTGGATGATCCTGCACAAAAAGAAGAGAAATTAGTTTCTCTTAGGAACCCAGGCCTGAGTAGGCTTGGGTCCTCCTTGTGGATCAATATGCTTAAACTTCTTAATTGAACCTGATCCATTGTTGTTTTGGGATTTATACATGGATTTATTTTTGTTTGAATCCCAAGACATACATGCTGAGGTCTTAACAGCAGAACCCCCATTCCCCTTTAAAGGTTTTGTTGTTTGCTTTGCAACTTGTCTTCTCACAGGTGAATGAGCTTTATAAAAATTATTTCTTTGAAAATTTGCATTCACCTGAGGTTTTTGAAAAGGTTGTTTGGGTCTCACAAAACCAGAGTTCACATTAGGCCTCATAGAATTAACATAACCAGTATTCACTTTAGGCCTCATAGAATTAACATTTTGCCTATTCATATCAAAGTTTCTGTAGCCAGACCTAAAATTTGGTCTACCAGAACTAACACAAGAGTTAGGTCTGGTAGTGTTATTTAGTTGGACAGGTCTGGGAACAAACTGGTTGGCATGATTAACTCTACTAGCATTATTCCAAACTGGTTTATTTGAACCATGAACCTTATTAACATTCATTCTCTTTTGTTCAGCCTCTCTTTTCATTCTCTTTTCATGGAAGTCACAATCTCTTATTAAATGACTCAAACTTCCACACACAAAGCATCTTTTACGAGCATAAGTATAACTACTCCTACTTTCTCTGTGAACACTATTGCTTCTAGGTGACTCACTCATTTTAACAGATTCCTTAGGAGATTTTATGTGATTGACACAACTAGGTTTAACTGTCTCAGACTTTTGTTCAGTCACTACAGGTTTAGTAACAACAGGTTCACACTTCTCAACAACCTTAGGTTCAGGATTCTCTTTTTCCTCATTATTTGACTCAGACTTAGAGTGATCAAAGGAACCATCAATAGATCCTTCAGAGTCATTGGATTGACAAGAAGAATACCTACTGGATTTGTCCTCTGTGGTGGTTGGTTCAGGCACTTGAGGACCATTCTTACCATACACAAAGAGTGAATCATCCAACTCTTCTTTTTAAAGAGGAGTATAGTCATCACTCAAAGGTGGTGGTACTCCCTTAAAGTCACCAGTCTTAACAAACCTATTATACAAAGGCTTATCAGCATAGTCCTCTTCTTTATTCTTAAATATAGCCCTATTCTCATTTTCCTCATATCCTAAGCCACATTTTTTATTTGACTTAATTTGAGAATCCCAACACTTAAACAGGTTATTATTTGAACTGTTCCACTGATCTACCCTTTTTCTCAGCTCATCCCTTTCCTTCTGAATTTTGAGCCCTAATTGTCTATACCTTTTAAGCTTTTCATCTTGTTCGTATATCTTATTAGCTTGAAAGTATAGTTTTTCATTTAAAGCAGCATGTTGGTTTTGAAGGGTGACCTTTTGTGCCTCTAAAGTTTTTACAGCATTTTTATGTGCTAATAAATTTACTTCTAGATCACCTATTTGTTCTTGCTGCTCATCACACAAAGCTTTAACAAGATTATATGAGTCAGTGTATAATTTAGAGCATAATGATACCTCATTACCAATGGCCATGAGAGCATGATCAGACTCCTCATTCACTCTTGGATGCTCACCCCAGTTGACTCCTCCAGCTTCCATTGTCAGCAGGCTCATCTGATTCTTTTCCATCTTCCCATCATCATCTCTTTTCCCATCAGCTGGCTTCTTCTCTGGACAATCTCTTGAAAAATGTCCATGCTTGTGACAGTTGTAGCATTCAACAGTCCTCTTTGTGTATCCCACTGGTGATTTGTTTTTGAAGTTGATAGTCCTTCCATATTGCTTCTGAAATTGTTTGACCCATAAAGCAACCATGGCAATGTGCCATTTTATGTCCATCTCCTCAACTTCAGCATCATTAATCTGTTCAAGGTCTTCACTAATAAAGCTTTCATCTTCCGTTTGGTTGGCAAAGAAAGAATGTATCACTTCATCAATAAAACTTGAAGCAGACCTTTCACTTGAAGGAGTTTCATAGTTACCAGACCTAACACCACCAGATTTAACCTTGTAAGTACTGCTTTTGTTTTGTGACACAAAAGCAACATTTGATGAACTGGTTGAAGCCTGAGTGTTGTTACTGATGTCCCTTTCAAACATCCTGAGATTATTGTATAGGTCATCAGGTGTCATAGAATCTACTTCCTCCTTAATCCTCATCACCACAGATACATTGCCCCATTCTGATGGTAAAGATCTAAGGAATTTGTGATTTGCATCCTCATTTGAGACTGCTGCACCATGAACTTCCAGTTGTGTTAACAGATGTTAAAATCTGTCATAGCCCTTCTCCAAACCTTCAGTCTTTGAGACACTGAATGTTTCAAATTGCTGTTTAAGAACAGCCTTTTGCATCTTCTTGGAGTTTGCATTGCCTCCAAATCGTTTCCTGATAGCCTCCCACATCTCCTTTGCATCAAGAATGCCATGAAACCTTTGTAGATGCTCCTTAGGAATAGCCATAAGAAGCAAGGTTCTGGCCTTCTTTTCTTTCTTCACAGCTCTAATCTCCTCAGCAGATACTGGTGGCATTATTCTGATATGCCCATCATTCCCTTGTGAAATTCTTTTCTTAGAATTTCCCTTCTGAATCACCTTCCATACATCGCTATCAATGTATTCCAGATAATGTTCCATCTCCATGGCCCATATATCATACTCTTCTCTTTTCAGTAATGGAAGTTTTATGTTTGAGATTGTGGTTGTGGAAGGGATGGGTTGTTGTTGTGTTTGGGAGTTACTGGTTTCGGTTTTACCTTCATCTTCATGGTTTGACTTCTCATCCTCACTGTTATGGATTGAGAAAGTTTCAGTGTTAACAGGCTTATCAAAATCAGACATTGTGAAGGGTTATTTGAGTGAGAATTAGGTTTTTGAGATTTAGTGTTCTTCGAATTCAGAGTCTCTCTCCTTGCTCTGATACCACTTGTTGGTCCACAAATTGTATATGGATCACTAAGTAGTCTTGAATA
Organism: Artemisia tridentata subsp. tridentata; assembly: GCA_021014915.2. Classification (NCBI taxonomy): domain Eukaryota; kingdom Viridiplantae; phylum Streptophyta; class Magnoliopsida; order Asterales; family Asteraceae; genus Artemisia; species Artemisia tridentata. The sequence continues at coordinate 48,874,276 of CP139503.1, read as the reverse complement.
CCTAGTAGATGGTTAGGATAAATCCGAACCAATCTAAGTGAGAAACCCTAGGTGATTGTTATTGTTAATGCGGAATCTTAACAAGAACAATTAAGAACACAAGCAGAGATATCACTAACTTCGTATATTGATAATCACAATAGTGAACTCGTACAACTCACACACACGAACTAACAATCTTTAGGGATCCTTTTATAACACAAGGAAACCCTAACCGACTCAGAAGATATACACAAATCTTCTATAAAGATACATACACGCATTGTATCTTTTCCTAACATAACTCTAACAAACTTTCCTAACTTCACGACCAGACTTAACTTTACAAGTCAACCAGACTTAAACATGCTACCAGACTTAACATTACATTACCAGACCTAATAACACAAACAGACCTAACTTAGATAAACTACCAGACCTAAGTTGTCTTCTCTTGATTCGTATAATAATTCCCAACATCATAGTCAATAAGGGCTTGTTTCATCCATAGTGCTTGTTGACATGCCTTTCCGGCGCTTACATACTCAACTTCGGTCATGGAGATAGCAAGAGCCGTTTGTTTCTTGGAGAACCAAGAAGTTATGCAACAACCCATGAAGGTACAAACGCCACTCGTACTTTTTCGATCCACATAATCTCCCGCATGATCAGAGTCGGCATAGACAATAGTTTCTACACCGGTCCCCTTGGGATAGAATAATCCCAAGTGTATAGTGCCTTTAATGTATTGGAAGATACGCTTAACCGCTTCAATGTGAGAGGTTTTGGGATCCTCTTGGAAGCGGGCACAAAGGCAAACACTAAACATGATGTCGGGCCTACTTGCCGTTAGGTATAATAAACTTCCTATCATACCTCTATACTTAGTACTATCCACAGACTCACCTTCTTCGTCTTTCGTGAGTTTTATTTCCGTGGACATGGGAGTTTTCATAGGCTTAGACTCTTCTAAACTAAACTTCTTAAGCATCTCCTTAATATACTTAGATTGATTAAAGAAGATACCATCTTCCATTTGTTTTATTTGTAAACCAAGGAAGAAATTTAATTCGCCCATCATGCTCATCTAAAACTCATCACGCAAGATCTTAGAGAAATCATCGCATAGCTCTGGACAAGTTGAGCCAAATATAATGTCGTCAACATATATTTGAACAACGATGAGACGTGAATTTCGTTTCTTTGTGAAGAGTGTGTTGTCAACCTTTCCCATGGTATATTCATGTTCAATCAAGAATGCTTTTAGTCTATCATACCAAGCTTTAGGAGCTTGTTTGAGACCATAGAGTGCTTTCTTGAGTTTATAAACATGATTCAGATTTTCGAAATCAACGAATCCCGGAGGTTGTGAAACGTATACCTCCTCATTGATATAACCATTAAGGAACGCACTTTTCACGTCCATTTGGTATAGTTTAAAGTCTTAGGCGCAAGCATAGGCAAGGAGTATCCTAATAGACTCTAATCTAGCTACGGGTGCATAGGTTTTATCGTAATCTATTCCTTCTTGTTGGTTATAGCCTTGTGCTACCAACCTTGCCTTATTCCTAGTTACGAAGCCATTTTCGTCGAGTTTATTCCTAAACACCCGCTTAGTTCGTATGATGGTTTGATTCTTAGGTGGAGGTACTAAATCCCAAACTTGGTTTGCGGTGAATTGATTAAGTTCCTCTTGCATGGCAACTACCCAACTTTCATCCTTAATCGCTTCACCGACATTCTTAGGTTCTACAGTTGATATAAAACAAAAGAAATTACTTTTGTTTTGAGCTTGTCACCTAAGGGTTCTTTGGTTTAGGTTTCCTATGACATTTTCAATAGGATGTTTCTTGGATTCCTTAATGTTGACAACCTCGTCAACTTCAACCATTTAATCCTCAATGTCATCTTCTAAGGGTTTCTTGCCATTAACCTTAATGGCTTCATCCTTATCTAAGTCATCATCCACCAAGGGTGATGTCTTCGTTGGTGGAGGACTTTCATCGAATGTCACGTTGAGTGACTCTTCGACTTTCATGGTTTCTTTGTTTAGGACTACATAGGCTTTACTATTTTGGGAGTAACCTAGGAAAACACCTTCGTAAGACTTTGGGTCAAACTTGGTGAGGTAGTCTTTAGTGTTTAGTATGAAGCACTTGCTTCCAAACACTCTAAAGTAATCAAGAGTAGGTTTTCTACCTTTCATGATTTCATATGGGGTTTTTCCTAAGATAGGTCTGATTAGAATCCTATTAAGAATGTAAGTTGAGGTGTCCACCGCATTACACCAAAACTTTTGCGGAATTGATTGTTCATTCAACATCGTTCTACTCATCTCTTGTAGAGTACGATTTTTCCGCTCAACTACCCCATTTGATTGTGGAGTGCGTGGAGCCGAGAAATTGTGAGTAATACCATTAGCATCACAATATACTCCAAATTGCACTTCATTATCAAATTCCCAACCATGATCCGTCCTAATAGACACTATTGTACACCCTAGTTGATTTTGGACTTTCTTACTAAAGATTTCGAATTCCTCAAAAGCTTGTGTCTTATTCTTAAGAAATCTAGTCCAAGTATACCTAGAATAGTCATCAACTATTACTAAGGTGTAGTAATTTCCTCCGTAGCTCTGTATGGCGGATGGACCGAATAAGTCCACGTGAAGGAGTTCTAGGCATCTAGAGGTCGAGACCATATTCTTAGCTTTGTGACTAGAATGAGCTTGTTTTCCAACTTTGCAAGCGTCACAAAAGTGTTGATCAAACTTAATCTTAGGTAGGTTTCTAACTAGTTCCTTAGACGCCAATGATTGTATTAAACGCATATTGGCGTGACCTAGTCTCCTATGCCATAGAGTAGAGCTATCATCTATGGTTGCTAGGCAGATCTTATCCTGAGGCTTATTTCCTATTTTCATGACAAATAAGCCATTTTTCCTAACTCCTTTGCCTATGGTTTTACCATTCTTAATGATCTCACTACCCTCTTCGGAAAATATAATTCTACACTTATTATCTACCATTTGACTAATGCTAAGCAAGTTAAATCCTAAGTTATCTACGTGCTCAACATTTCTAATAGTGAGGGAGTCTTGAGTGATCGTACCTTTGCCTATGATGTTGCCCTTAAGTTTGCTACATAAAGTGACATTACCTCCATTGTATGCCTTGTATGATGAGAATAGACTTCGGTTACCCGTCATATGGTTAGTGCATCCACTATCCTTGACCCATTCGTCAGGCTCCAAGTCGATTCCCAAGCATATCTATTGAATAAGACATACATTCAAACATTTGGTCCCCAATATCTCATGGGTCCAAAGTTGTTAGCATTAAACATCCCATACATTAGTTGCATTTGGTTAGGATGTTGAAACGGAGGACAAATTTCCCAAGGTAGGTAACTTTGTGGTTGACGGTTATTCCAAGTTACGGGATAGTCACTTGGATAACTTGGTCTTCTAGAGTTACCTCTCGGTAGAGGAGTTCTTGACCGAGGTTTAGGAACATTTTTTTTTCTAGGTGGAGGAGTCTTTGACCTAGTGTCAGGTTTTACAAGGCCAAGCCTGGGGGTTGACAAAGGTTTGTAAAATCTTTTGACTTCCTTTATACTAGCAATGGGTACTTTGGTACCATTTACAACTATGTGACTTGGTTTAGGGCTTGAATTACTTTTCAAATTCGACTCAGTTCTGTCTCCAGCTTCAGACGGTACCACAGTACCATTAAATTTAATGGTACCGTCCATACCTTTAGTGGTGCCGTCTGTTGCTTTGACAGAACTTGTGGGTTTAACAGATTCTACTTGTTTCGTTTTACTTGTTGAAGCTTCATTTGGGTCAAATCCTAAGCCCGCTTGGGTATATTGACCATGCTTAATGTTTTCAAGTATATCATCATTAAGTATCTTTGTTCCTTTTTCAAACTTAATGATCCTAAATGCATTTTCTTTAAGTTGTTCATTTTCTACTCGAAGACTTATGCATGACTTACATCCTACGTCTACTTCTTTATTTTTCTCAAGTCTTTTGACTTGATCCTTTAGTTCTAAAACTTGCATTTTGAGTTCATTCAATTTCAATTTTATTGTTTTGTTTCTACCTAAAATTTTAGAACTAACTTCGCATAGTTTATTATATTCGTCATTTAGTGTGTTATCATCTATTGACGAATTATCATCAAAAGCCTCCAATGAAAGCTCTTTGGTTGTTGGTTCTTGATGAACTCAAATAAGTACATTTTATTATCATCATTTATCCTATTTATTTGACGTGTTTTATTATATTATCTATGAAAATCGATACATTAATGTTTACTTTAGTAATTCTCAGGTAAAAACAAGCATTATGTGAAACTTGGCGATTTTGGACTAATTATGGAGCAAAACAAGCGAGATGTTAAAAGTCTACTGAAATCCAGAAGATGCGCCGTATCTCACTCAACAGATACGACGCAGTATCATACTTAGATGAATTCGAAGACCATTGCCTGACTTTAAAGAATGCGCCGCATGCAATTATGTCATGCGCCACATATGAAACTTTGGTCAAAGAAGAAGATCAAGCTCGTTCTACTCCAGATACGCCGCATTATACTTCTAACATACGGCGTATCACTATCAAGATTTCACAAGTTACAATCCAAGTACATGCGCCGCATACAAAGATCAAGATACGCCGCATCTGAAGACGGTGTACGAATATTCCAGAATATATTAATCTTGGACCCCACGCGAAGTTAAGTCAATGCGCCGCATCGATCCCTCAGACAGAAACTATAAATACCCCAAGGCCAGACGAATTTTAAAGACTCTAGACTCTTAGCTCTAAAAGACCGAAGACTTAGACATAACCCTAGAGCCGAATTCAGACGACCAAGCAGCACAAGACACACCTCAAACAAAGATACAAGAGCTGTAAGAAGGTCCTGCATGTATTCAATTCATTAAGTAGTTTTGTTTTATTGTATTAGTACACTTTAATTCATCAGGATTGATGGGCTTGTGTCATGTGACTACGGAAGATCATGCACTCCCCTTAATATTGCTTTCCCATTAATTAAAGTTTATATGTTGATGTCTTTGGTGACTTTTATTAGTGCATTGATAACCTCTATGTCTAGCTGAGTCTTGCTTGGGTCGCCATGCCCCTTCCTCGCCTATCTATTCTAGCGTATACGAGACGTGGGCATCACAAATGCCCAATACTCTAGAAAAGAAGGATAGACATAAGTAATCATTAAGGGTTTACTCGCCGATAAGATTAGAGCCAACGAGAAAGGTTTAATTATATACACTTCATATAAAACTAGCAATAAAACAAGTGACAAGCTACTTAATTATCAAGACAGGTCTTCTTATTGTCTCGAGTATCTATCTGTGTACGTGTGTGCTAATCGCTGATTCGTGCTCATTAGTTTAGTTTTCTACTTAATTATAACCAAACCGTGCCAGTCTCTCAGGCTGAACCCCCTTGCGTTAGATTAGGTTGTATAGCTAACTTAGGATATTAAAATACTGATTAGAATAACTAGATAATACGTTCCACTCTTAGTGATCGACACTCTATTTACCATTATATTCATACTAACCGGGTACACTGCTCGTTAAGTGTGTGTGTTATTGATAAGTCGGCTAAATATAAATTTAAAACTTGAGTAGGCATTAATACTGCTAAACCGCAACGACACATCGCGCACCCATCAAGTTTTTGGCGCCGCTGCCGGGGAGTGAATTGTTATTATCTGTTAATTTAATTTAGTATTTTAATTAGGTTTTTCTTTTTAGTTTTTTTTTAGATTCTAACCACTAACCCTGTTATATATTAGATAGATTGCATTCATTGTATAATTTGCATATTTTCTGTTTTTTTTTTTTGTTTTCTGTAATTTTTGTTTCTTTTTGTTTGTTTTTATTGTTGTTTTTCTTTTTTTCTGTATTTTTCTGCATTCTGCTATCGTTGTATTGTGCTGTTACAAACGATATGGCGCATCTGTTTTCACAGATACGGCGTATTGCGTTTAATTTTTATAAAATACAACGCGTTTAATAAATTCGAGTACGACGCATCTTTCTCCAAGATACGGCGTATTCTGTTTTTAATAAGAAATTTTTCTAAACCCTAACGCCATACGACGCATCTGTTTTAACAGATACGGCGTATTTTCTATTTAAATTAAAAACAGTTTTTTCGAATTATTAAACAGAAGCGACGCATCGATCTTTATCGATACGGCGCATCTACTAAATAAAAAATTTTGTATTTTGAAACGTAACGAAAATACGGTGCATTAGCTTTTGTTAATACGACGCATTTAATTTTAATAAATATAATCGATTTTTGATAATTTAAACCTTATACGGCGCATTCTAATTCATAAGCGGTGTATCTGTTTTCTGAATAAAAGTCTGATTAAATTTTAACGTAATAAGATACGGCGTATCCAACTTTTTGGATACGGCGCATCGTTTGCAGATATCAGCAACTTTTATTTTTCGTATTTCATTTTCGTTGTTAATTTTCTGATATCATAGTTTCTTGAACATACCCTACTGATGCTTTTGTGATGATTTCAGGAAGTGCATGACCAGGAGTTCAACTAAGAACTTGATTAAACCTTTCGAAGATCCTGAACGAGCCTTACATTCGCTTAAAAGGCTTTTCAACACAAAAAGCTTTGAAATCTCAAGTTCGTTCGAGCTTGATTACTTTTCTGAAGAGAAGGAGGAAGAAGAAACAGAAACAATGGCGGAAAACACTACTATGGAGGAATACATGAACAAAACCCGTGCTGATTACAGTTCAGGAGTTGCTAGACCGAAGTTTGATGAAAAGTCAAAGTTTGAGTTGAAGGGTCAGTTTCTCAAGGAGCTAAGAGAAAATGCTTTCAGTGGAACAGAACATGAAGATGCTAATGAACATGTTGAAAAAGTCCTCGAGATTGCAGATTTGTTTACTACAGAAGGAGTTTCTGACGATCAACTTATGCTAAGAATCTTTCCAATTTCGCTTAAAGGAGCTGCTAATAAGTGGCTAAGGAATGAACCTGCTAGTTCAATCACAACATGGGAAGATTTGAAGAGCAAATTCCTGAAAAGATATTGTCCACCTGCTAAAACTGCTAAAAAGATGGAGGCTATCAACAATTTCAAGCAAGAGCCTGATGAAACTCTTTATCAAGCTTAGGAACGATTTAAAGACTTATTGATGAAATGCCCTCAACATTATCTAAGTCCAATGCAGGAGATAATATTTTTCTATCAAGGATTGGACGTACCTACTAGACAAATCTTGGATGCTAAGGGAGTTGTGCCTCAAATGAGTGCAGCCGATGCTAGAAAAGCTATCCAAGAAGCTGCTGATCACTCTCAAAAATGGCACGACGGAACCTCTACTAAATCTAAGAGCAGCACTAATTTTGACGGGTTTGCTGCAATTCAAGCTCAATTGGATAAAATTAGTAGAGAGATGAAGAAGCGTGATGAGAAAGTTTATGCTGCCCAAGTTGGATGTGAAAAATGCGAAGGACCTCACTACACTAAAGATTGCCCTAATAAGAATGAAAGTGAGACTTTTGAAGAAGCATACTACACACAATTTGGACAACCATTCCGACCTTCAGGAAGATTTAGGGAAGCTGCTCCGGGATACTATCAAAAGAACAACTATAATCCCACTTATCAAGAAAGGAGGCAGACTTTGGATGACACTCTAAAGCAAATTATGGTCGATGCTGCTAAAAGACATGAAGAGAACACCGCTATGATCAAAGAAATCCGAGCCTCAACGGATACTATAACAAGAAATCAAGGAGCTTCGATCAAAGCATTGGAACAACAAATCGGACAAATGAGCAAGGTTCTTCAAGAAAGGGGATACGGAAGTTTACCTAGCTCAACTGAAACTAACCCAAGAGATCATGTCAAGGCCATATGCACTACTGAAGAAGTCACGCCTAACATACCTTTTCCTAGAAGATTGATGAATGGTAATGATGCTGCAAAGCCCGAATTTTTCTTTAATTCTTCAATCAGTTTAAGGAGGTTACTCAATGAGAAGGCAAAGTTTTACTTTACCTTGTTCAATTAATGACATATCTTTCAATAATGTATTAGCTGACTTAGGAGCTAGCGTTAGTGTTATGCCCCTTAAGACATTCACTACCCTAGGACTAGGAAAATTAGCACCAACTAAGCTGCTTATTGAATTGGCTGATAAAACGGTAAAACGACCTGAAGGGGTTGCTGAAAATGTGCTAGTTAAGATTGAGAAGTTTGTTTTCCCCGTAGACTTTGTTATATTAGATATGCCCGAGGATGTTAAGATTCCTTTAATCCTTGGAAGACCTTTCTTGTCTACCGCCCATGCTAAGATTAATGTGTTTAAAAGAAAAATCTCATTAAAGGTAAGGAATAATAAACTAGTCTATAAGTGCCAAAATCCTGCTAAGAGCATAATTAGAGGCATCTATGTGCTAGGATTAAGAGAACGTATGGACCTCGATCTAGAAGCTAGATTTATGGGAGAAACCTTGGTAAATAAGGAATCACTTGAGACCTATAGTGGAGACTACATTGAATTAAATGATCTTAATTTACCAATAGGAATCAATGATCAATTTATGGAGGATTTTGAACCCGAAATTGAAGAAGGAGAAATTATGGATATACCTAGAATCAATATGATCAACACTAAGAATTATGATGAATTTGAAGGATATCCTAGTTTATGTAATTATGGTAGAAAGATCCATGTAGATTGTGCTTATAATTTACAATTTCCTTGCATGATAGGATTTAAACAGGTTAGTGCCAACTTTTTCCCTATTTTACCAATTAATGTAATGTCAAAAGATTTCTATAATTCTATAATGAAAAACAAAATTGAGTATAGAGGGAAAAACGTAGTTGGAATATTCATGAATGTACCTATTTTTGTCGGGAATTTAACTATTGTTACAGATTTCACCGTGGTGGAAAACGTGGATGCTTATCGTGATGTTGAGATGGGTGACGTGATCGTTGGGAAACCATTTTGTAAGGAGGTCGAAATTAACGCTAAAAGATTTGAAGGAAAGATCACCTTTAAAAGTGGAAGCAACGTCATCACTTACATGATGCCTCGTGCTCACCCAAGGTTTAAACATGCCCCTAACAAATTTTGTTACAAATTTACACCATTTCTTTTTGTAGATGAAAATGACGCTGAGAAAGGGATTGAGTATCCGTACCAAAAGATGAAAGGATTCTACAAAGGTGTACTTGAATTGGGGCCGGAATATGTTCGTGACGAAGTAATTTGCAACTACATTGTGCACAGACATGTGGGGATCAATAGAACAAAATAAGGAGCTGAACGTGAGTCTAACTTGAAGACTCTGGAATAAAGACAAGTGCTGACCGGGAGACAACCCGGAAGAAATTTTTTTACTTTTCTGTTCTGTGTCGAGTCTGTCAGACCTGCAGAAGATGCGGCGCATCTCCATCATAAGATGCGACGCATCACCTGCACTGGTCATATCTTATTTCATTTTCTGCATTTTTATTTTTGACTTTAAAACTTTCTGTCAGTTTATTTAATGCGGCGCATCCCTGGTTAAGGATGCGACACATCTTTTATTCTGATTCGTACTTATTCCAGGCTCGATACGGCGTATCTTCTTCCATAAGATACGGCGTATCGACTGACCTGATGATTTACAGTTTAATTTTTTAGGTTTTATTTTTACTAACTACTAATGTATTATGCAAGTTTGAACCTTCTTAACTCAGGTGTGTTAAAGTCTAAATGGTATTATAGATTCCTGCATTTTTTTTTTGGATACATCATTTATGAAGCTTAAACGTTCTCATCCACAAGAAAGTTGATTTTTGCTCTTATACGAATAATGGAGGATCATACCGAGCAAATCTCAGGGGAGTTTTTCTGTTCTAATTCTTTTATTTTCCAGTTTTTAACCTTTGACACAAACAACGAGGACGTTGTTTAACTTAAGTGGGGGGATGGAGAATTAGAAACTTACTTGTCCTAAACTTTTTCAAAATATGCTTAAAATGCGCTTAATATATCAAAATTTAAAATTTTTTAGCATGTTTTTGTTTAAAGTCTAAATTACATAATCGCACACATAACTCTATTCTTTCAAAAATATTAAAACTTTAGTGTGCTGGTGACTTGTAAACTTTAGAACTTGGCTTGTATACTATTCGAGACCACCATAATAAGTATTATCTATATAATTGGAGTGACTTGTCTAAATTGGTAAATTTCTAGGATTACACCCAAATAGCCTTTATATGTTATGTGATATTAACTAACTACACTGGTTAGTTAACCCCCGTATAAACCCTTTGTTTACTCTCACTTTTAGAGTAAGACACCCCTAGAAAAACCCTCAGAGCCATTCCTTTCGTTTCTTACACCTTTGTTATAATGTTTCGATACACCCTTACACCTTAGCCTACCCTGTAGATTAAAATCCGTGGTTAATTGCTTTAGGCAAAGTGTGTTTCCTTACATTACCTGTGTTCGCGTGCGTAATTCATTATCTTTGGTTAGGTCGGGAAATTGCACAATGCAATTGGTATGTGCTTATTCACATACCTTTTCTTGACCAAAACCGGCCCCAAAAAGACCAAAAACTAACCAAATTGCCAAAAGATATTGTGTTTTTGTGTTTTTGATTGTGCAGGGATGGATATTGCAAATTTGGACAAAAGACACGGAAAACCCGAGAAAACGAGCACGAGATTTGGAAAGGACTCAAAGCCGATGCCGGGAAAGACATGTTTGGCCAAAAGTCGAAAATCACCCTTAGATCAATTTTGGAAAATTGACAAGTTCAGTCCATTAAAATTCAGATTATTCTCAAATGGTCCCTAAATCCTTAAAACTATTCTATCCAGATCCCAAATAAATAAATCCAATCCAAACATAAAAACCAAGCCCACCTTATTCTATAACCCAGCCCACTCTTAAATTTTACCCAGCCCACACCCAATATCCCTTAACCCGACCCAGACAAACCCGGTCAACCATATAAGAAAAGTCAAAAAAATAAAAATAAAACACAACACACACACTGATGCGTGGGATTGCGCCCTCGCAGTAGGTTTTACCTCTCAAGGGATCTCAAGAGGCTTGCAATCCCCACCAGGCAGTGTACCGTATAGGAGGTTCATGTTTCTTAAGACGTTCAAGCAAGTTACCGTATAGGAGGTTAGCCAGTTTTCTTAAGCCTAACATCGATAAACAATCATCCAATACAATTAATAACACACCAACAACCAATAATCAATAGTTAGGTTTCATTAGATCTAAGCAAACACAAGATAAATCTAGCCTAGCATGTTAAATAAAAGACAAGAACAAGATATAATCAAACAACACATAGACATATTGAATTATTAATTGATTACTTATCTTCAATTGAACATGGGAGATCCAAGGGTATAAAACCCTTAAAAATGGCAGAAAAATCGTCTAGGGTTTCTCCTCACAAAGTTGCACACTAATGACTAAAAATTATGAAAGTGTATATAGGAAAACAGATCTGACGGCGTCACCCTTTGGGTCGTGACGCCGTCACCTCGCCGCGGTTAGGGTTTCTTGATGGCCTTCTTGACGCCGTCCCCCTTTAATCTTCCAAATCCTCTCTGGCTTATCAAGGGTTGACGGCGTTCTTGACGCCGTCCCCCTTTAATCTTCCAAAATCCTCTCTGGCTTATCAAGGGTTGACGGCGTCACATTGGGGCTTGACGTCGTCACAGGTACTTTCCAGCAGTTTTTTGAGACTTTGTCGTTTTCTTCACTTTTATGCTCCAAAAACGTCCAAAATGCTTCCTTTTCCAGATTTCTTCTCCAAAGTACCTAAAATGACAAAAGGAATGATTTAGGGCAATATTTGATCAAATAAATACAATTTAGGGCTTAAATGACCCCCTAAAAGCGGTACACTTTTCGCTTCATCAAATACCCTTACACTTGAGATTTGCTTGTCCTCAAGCAAATGCGCTTTTATTCTAATCAAAATACAAGTTAGGGGTCATTTAACGCTAATATAAAAGTAATTACAACAAATAGTCGTTCCACTTTAATCATAATAAGCACGGAGATTACACACTAGCACCTCACAAGTAGTGTTTAGATACTCACATCTCTCAGGTGTCATAAAAGTATATCTCATAAATGAAAATGGATAATATCTCTCACTACCTGTCATAGCAAATAGATTACCATAGGCTTGGGAAAGGATCAAAAACCTCCTCCACTAGGCGTAAGCACCTAAGATAAACTATCAAAGAGGGCTTTTAAACGGGTTATAACGTTAGGTGTAGGGATATGATAAACACGGTTTTGTTGGATAAAGGATATTTTACTGGTGGCGAGTTAAAGATCTTGATTAATTACATGTACAATATGGCGTTGCTAAGCCAAGACTAGACTCGACTTAAGCTAATGAAAGAAAATAACAAAAAGATAAAATAAACATAAAATGAAACGGGATGGTAGTCTGTATGTTTTTTCTATATATATATATATATATATATATATATATATATATATATATATATATATATATATATATATATATATATATATATTTTTTTTTTTTTTTTTTTTTTTTTTTTTTTTTTGCATACACTTTTGCCCTACCATCCAAAATAATACATCGTAGGGGGGTTGTATCCCCCTTACACTTGAACTTTTACATAACTTTACAATTAACTATTCTAATGACTCGAATTAAGATAATCGAAACACTTGGAGTACTTTTAAAATATTTAGCACATATGGGGGTAATAATGTTGTTCTTCCCCATTACTCCATTACACTAGTACTTTACCCATGAGTCTCAATCGTCCCAAAACAATATGTACAAGGATATGACTCGACTTAGCAACCATGTAATCAATTAGATAATTAACTTGAGGTTTAAACAAATGTTGTCACAATAACGCACTAAAAATGAGTGCATACAAAGTAGGCTAAGGCGATTTGGGTGTACATTTAAGTGGGGTGTAAACAAATTCTTACTTTAAGTAAAATGCTTAAAGGTCGAAACGAAAAGATAGGCTCTGAGGGGTGTACTAGGGGTATCGTGTACTAAAAATGAGTACAACGCAAAGGGTGTGGGAGAATTACTTGACCAATGTAGCCAACGTAATTATAACAAAAACACAGGTGTAAAACAATGGGTTAATCCTAATGCCTCTTATCATGTAGTAAATCTAACTACACGAATGTAGTCTCACTTGTGGCCTCGGAATGGTCCTAACGCAAGTTCTAGAATCTAAGTGTTACCGGTACACACATCATAGCATAAATGCTTTTCCTACCAATTCTAGGGGCGAACCTCACATATTTGGGGGTGGAAAATTTTTTAGTGGTACGGTTTTGTGCTAATCATATAATTCCTATCCATGAGACGCTCATTAAGACCAAAGTTTCACTCCTATATGTTGTAAAAAAATTTAAATTTGGCACTAAAATTGCCTTAACAGGTATTTCTCTCAGTTTTATTACACATCTACCATTAAACAAACGAAAAATCAAGCGTAAAAGCATTCTCTAATGTATCGTACTTTACCCCCCCCCCCCCTTACACTTAAGATGAACATTGTCCCCAATGTTCAAATAACAAGATGTAAAAGTAAATAAGGTAAAAGAATGAAATCAAATACTCCCCTGATTCGCTCGGTGGATAAAGGGGTAACATGGTTAGATCTTCTTCCAAGGTAATGTTGAAGCTTCAAGATTAAAGCAGCGCCAAAAGCTTGATTCCACATACATCTCCTTGTCCAAAATAACCTGTTAAACCTGAGAAAACAAACACGAAAACCTGCATAACATCGGCGGGATAAATCTGTATAAGGATATAATGCTTGTGGAATGATTATTTTGCAGATTCCTGGAGTTTATAAGTTATAGATTTAATAAAAAAAATTTATGATTCCGGAAGAAAAACAAAACTTTCAAAAATTTCAGAAAATTAAAACCTGACGCCGTCAGAAATGATCTGACAGAATTCTCATGTTAAGTTTCCGGAAAATTTCTGGAAAAACCTTTACCTTACTTCCTGGAATTCCTGCAAAACATCATTATGACTCGATACAAGCATTTGACTCAAACAAATACTAATATGTATGTTAATTTATTATTGTTACGATTCATGTTCATTTGTTCTAATAAACCAATTTGGATTTCCCTTACACTTAACTTTTGCAAAATACCTTTATATGTAGTTAAGACGAAGTTAAAAACAAGATAAAGCATTTTCACAATTTAGTTTCGAACATGAATCAATAATAATAAAAATTAAACATACATACGGAAGCAAATAAAATCAAACAAACAAATAAATAAACACACAAAGCAAATAAAGCTTGGGTTGCCTCCCAAGAAGCGCTTTTCTTTATTAACGAGTCTTGTAGCTAGACTCAAAGTCCTTTTAACCTATGTAAGTGAGATCGTCATCGAGGACATCTTTAGGGTTAAGCTTGGATTGAAGTTTTCTATTGGTCCGCATAGTACAATATATCTTTTCAAACCTCTCTCCATCGGGGTCATACAATGTCATTTTAATATGCCATGACCCATCTCCATCTTTGGGTGGTTTGTCCCAATCCCACTTATGATCATCGTCCTCACAAGTCCACTTATTCATCCCTAGGTTAATTGGCAAAACTCCTAGGAAATCAATCATCTTCCTAAAAACTAGAGGGTCTTCAAATGGATCCAATTCGGTGTCCCTAGCCAAGAGTTGTTCTACCGCATGTGTTCGGCTCACAAAGTCCTCTTCTAGGTAAAATGGGCGTTGGGGTCCTATGAAGTCTCCATCTATCCATGGTCCATATCTAGATGGTCTCCTATTTAATTCTAACCAATGGGGTGTTGGTTCCTCACTAGTATCATAGGCATGTTTCTTCACATCATAGACTGACCAAGTATCACCTTCTCCTACCGCTATCTTAGATTCCTTACAATCAATCATAGCACTAGCGGTCGCCAAAAATCCTCTACCTATCAACAAGGGGCATGTAGGGTCGCTAACCATATCAAGGACGTGGAAATCGGCTAAAATGGTTAGTTTTCCTATGTGTACTAACACGTCCTTGACTACTCCAACTGGGTAAGCAACACTCCCATCCGCTAAGCCTATTATCACCTCGGTTTCTTCAAGTTTTCCTAGTTTTAGAGAGGTGTAGAGAGGTAACGGAAGTAGGTTAAGGCTTGATCCAAGATCGGCTAATGTGTCATAAGCCTCCGAATTACCGATCTTACAAGGTAGAACAAATAGGCCCGGATCATCTAATTTCTTAGGTAGCTTGTTTTGAACAAAGGCGGTCCCTTTTTCGCCTAACTTGAGCTTCTTCTCATCCAACACATCAATAACCGGACTTTCAAGGTGGAGCTCCTTGAATTCTTCATCAAGGTTTTGAGTGGGAGGTGTTTCAACTATGTTGTTGACCAATTTAGTGTTGGATATCTTAACTTGTTGGTCCTTTTGGATGACTTGGGTTTGTTTGAAACACGTGCTCATGGAATTGACCGAATAATATTGTGGACAAGAACTAGGAGACGTAACCGATGAAATGGCGTTGTCGTTTAGTTTCGGGTTCTTGACTGTGTTGCTAGGGAGTGCTCCTATTTCTCGGTCATTGAGGGCTTTCAACAAAGTGTCAATCTTATTGGTCATCTCGCTTTGTTTTTGTTTGAAATCGGCTTCAAACTTGGCCAAACGAGCTTCTTGAGATGCCATAAATTGGGTCATCAATCCTTCAAAGTTATTGGTACTACCATTGCTGGAAGGATTGTTGTTGAAAGTACGGCTCGAGTTGGAACCGCTTGATTGGAAACGATTAGGTGGGTTGGAGGAATTGGTTTGTTGTGCGTTTTGGCTTTGCTTCCACCTAAGGTTTGGGTGATTTTTCCATGAGGGGTTGTATGAATCACCGTAGGGGTTTTGCTCGGGTTTAAAAGTGTACCACTTGTCTCCCGCTCCGTCGGTACGCGAGGTTGCGTAGTCCGCAAAAGCTTGTTCGGGGAGTTCCATGCAATCACGAGTGTCGTGGGGACCACTACATAATTCACACGAAGAAGTGATTTTGTTCACTTGGCTTGAAGGTTTAGGAGCCTCGTAGGATTTCATAAGAAACTTGACTTGGTCTTCAAGTTCTATGATCCTACGGTCGGAAGTGCTTGAATTGTTCGAAGGCAAAGATATTGCCTTGACCGTTTTATTCAAATCACGGGGATCATTCCAACTTTCGTTGTCATAAAGAGCAAGATCTTCCAGGAGAGCCCATGATTGTTCCGCACTTAGATCACGTAGCTTACCACCGGCCGATTGGTCAATGGTTTGCCTCGTGGAGAGATTGATGTGGTCATAGAAGATTTGGATCTGGAGCCAAAGTTCTATGCCATGGTGAGGGACTTTTTGGAGTAAGTCCTTGAATCGAGTCCATGCCTCGTAGAGGGTTTCGCCTTGACGTTGTTGGAACATCAAGATATCATTCCTTAGCTTGGTAGTTCTTCCTGGTGGGAAAAACTGAGCAAGGAAACGAGTGGTGAGATCATCCCAAGAGGTGATGGATCCTGCGGGTAGGCGCTCTAGCCATTGACTAGCTTGGTCCCGCAGAGAGAATTGAAAGAGACGCAGTCTGGTCGTCTCTCGAGTGGCAACATCAAGGTCTATGGAATCAACGATTTTGAGAAAGTCCTTGAGATGTTGATTAGGATCTTCGGAACGAAGTCCATGGAATGCGCATCCGCTTTGCACCAACCGGATGGTGGCGGATCGCAAGGGAGTGACATTAGCTCCTTGAGTGAGCTCAATGGTGTTTCGATAGCCATGGTGGCTAGGACGGGAGTAGTCTCCTAAGGTACGGGCTCTAGGAGGTGGGTGTTGTTGTGGTGGTGGGTTGTTGGGATCGAGGATATTACCACCTTCCATGATGTCGGATGGTAATGGTTACAAACAAAGAAACGAAGAAAAGAGATAGACTAAAGAAAAAACTAGAAAAATAAAAAAAAATCTCACTAGAAAGGAATCTAGTGAGTAGACCTAATAAAATAAAAATTCAACCTAAACAATAACTATTCCCCGGCAATGGCGCCAAAAACTTGATGCGTGGGATTGCGCCCTCGCAGTAGGTTTTACCTCTCAAGGGATCTCAAGAGGCTTGCAATCCCCACCAGGCAGTGTACCTGACCGTTGTAGTATAGTAAAGTGGCAAGTACCGGGGGATTGATCGTTCAACTCAAAGAATAGTGTTCGTTAGGATTGAAATTATTCTAACTAGGTCTAGAGGTGATGGATGATTCTTTTTGTATTTTTATATTTTTTATAAAAGCAAGTAAAATCTCGGGTTTGAAGGAGTGGGCGGAATTAGTTGCTAGTCAACTAACCCAAATAACTACAATTACAAATAAAATAAAATAACTGAAAATAAAAAGGTTGTGAAACTTATATGGAGAGAAATGTGTTTACTTAGATTTCCTTACTCCCTAACTATCTTTTACCGGTTGATTAGTGTGTATTAATTGCGTGGATGACGGGTGTATTCCTTAATACCAATCGTGGGGTGGCGTACGTACTTCCCCAACTCTATAAGCTCCTACTTCACTCCTATGTCGAGCCGGCTAAGAAGCTCCTAACATGGGATCACTAGAATTCGCTCATGCATTAAATACAACCATAAAAACCTTAGTACGCATTGGTTCATGTTTCTTAAGACGTTCAAGCAAGTTACCGTATAGGAGGTTAGCCAGTTTTCTTAAGCCTAACATCGATAAACAATCATCCAATACAATTAATAACACACCAACAACCAATAATCAATAGTTAGGTTTCATTAGATCTAAGCAAACACAAGATAAATCTAGCCTAGCATGTTAAATAAAAGACAAGAACAAGATATAATCAAACAACACATAGACATATTGAATGATTAATTGATTACTTATCTTCAATTGAACATGGGAGATCCAAGGGTATAAAACCCTTAAAAATGGCAGAAAAATCGTCTAGGGTTTCTCCTCACAAAGTTGCACACTAATGACTAAAAATTATGAAAGTATATATAGGAAAACAGATCTGATGGCGTCACCCTTTGGGTCGTGACGCCGTCACCTCACCGCGGTTAGGGTTTCTTTATGGCCTTCTTGACGCCGTCCCCCTTTAATCTTCCAAAATCCTCTCTGGCTTATCAAGGGCCTTTAATCTTCCAAAATCCTCTCTGGCTTATCAAGGGTTGACGGCGTCACATTGGGGCTTGACGCCGTCACAGGTACTTTCCAGCAGATTTTTGAGACTTTGTCGTTTTCTTCACTTTTATGCTCCAAAAACGTCCAAAATGCTTCCTTTTCTAGATTTCTTCTCCAAAGTACCTAAAATGACAAAAGGAATGATTTAGGGCAATATTTGATCAAATAAATACGATTTAAGGCTTAAATGACCCCCTAAAAGCGGTACACTTTTCGCTTCATCACACACCCGCGCCCTTTTACCCCTTTCACCCAGAAATTACTACTGTAGCAAGAACCCTAATTATTTACCGTACGAATTGACAGCAATTAAGGGCAAAAGGGACTAATCATTAGCTTTCTAGAAGCGTCAGAGGAGCAGAGTTGCACAAATGGGACAGGTGGCAGCCTCCCATTGGACCGAACACCTCAGAAATATTGATCTAAGGGCTGTGGATGATGGGACGTGATCTAAGGGTGATGATTAACTCAAGAGCACACGGATTGCCAGGGTGGACAACCTAGAATGATCTTCCCGTGGCTATAAATAGGGTCCTATCCTCCTCATTTGAGCATGTAATGTTTTAATGTAATTTTTAGCTAAGTTTTTAAGTAGTTGTTAAGCTTTCATTGTAATTTTTAAAGTTTCAGTTGTAAGTTTCAAACGTTTGGTTAATAAAATTTAGTTTGTTCTTAATTTCAATTCGTATCTCTTAGCTTTTTATTGAGTTTTACTGCTTATCTAGCTTATTTCCATTCATTCAGTCATTTCAGTTCACTTTGATTAATTGTTTTCAAGTTTTGTTCATTTAATCTAAAAATCCAAAAAAATGTTGAAAAAATACTTTTAAAAATCAAAAATGTTTTCACACAGCTTCAATAAGCTGTTTCTCACTTAGATCTAGCTTATGTAAGCTTACTAGCTTATTGTAAGTGAATATTAGATCAAATTCTGTCATAAAATCAAAAATCCAAAAAAAGTCAACAAAAGTCAACTATGGAAGGAAGAACATAATTTTGGATTGACTCCTGGTAGATCAAGCTTATTCTGGAAGAGTTTGGCCTATCTAAAGATAGGCTTCATAGGAAAACCTCTCTGTTCTTGCTGAGGGGTGATTTTGTAAGTTCCATATTTCATTTTAAGGTTAATTTTCTGCATTCAGTTGTGTTCCTGTGGTTTCAGTATTCATAGCTTGTTGATTTTTTATTATAAGTTGTTAAGTAACCTAGGAAATCATAGATTAGTTGTTAGTTTAGGCTTTGGTCAGTTGGTTATTAGTGGAATAAGTGCAACAGTTGGTTAAAATAAGCTTAAATAGGGACTGTTTTAAAGCATTAGATAAAGTACTGTTCATTGGTCATTTGTCTGAGTTTTGATTGATCAAAGTTGAAGTTATTGTTGCTGTTGAGATTAGTGGATAATAATGTTGTAATGCATTTGAGGAATTTGTTCATTAGTTGCAAAAGTTAAGAAGTTAGGCTGCCCCTATAAGCTCTTTATAAGCTTAGCATGGATCAGTGGTGATTAGATGTTATTTCTGTGTTTCACATAGTGTTTTTAGCAAGTGTTAAAGAGTTGGTTTAGTTTTCAAAAGATTTGCGCCAAAATCAACTTTTCTGCTGCATCAGATCTTATGTGCAGAGCAGCCCTGTTAGCTGTTAGTCTAGCTTAATTTGTGGCTTATCCACTTAAGCTCTAGTTCTCATTTTTGATTTTCCAAGTAGTTCACATAGCAGGCTGTTAGTGCAATATCTGGTATTCAGCTTCTAAGCTTATTTGATAGCTTATTCAGGCCTGCAAAGTTCCCCAAAATCCTGTGCAGGCTTGCTTTTTCAGAAATTGTGCCTAATAGCAGTGTTTCTAGGGTTAAATTGGAGTTCAATTGGGGTGTTAGAATTAGGGCTTTTGTGTTTTTAGAGTTCTCAGTTGGTCTATGCAACTTTTTCCCCATTAGTTTCACCTTATCAGCTTATTGGAGTACTTATTTGGGCTATAGAACTTGGCTGTTTTCTGTCTTGATTTCACCAACAGTGCAGTCCATAAGTGCTTATTCCCTTGTGCTTATTTGAGCTTTTTAAGTTGATTTGAGCTTAATTAAGTCTATTGCTTGATTCTTGAGCTTTTGAGATTATTTGGTCAACATTTGCTTATTTTGTGCTTATTTTCAAAGTGCTTATTGGGCTGTTAAGCAGATTTAAGCTGAATTAATCTCTGATTTTATTTTTCCTAGAAAGAAAACTTAATTTTAGAATTTCTCAAAATTTTCATATTTTTCCAAGTTGATTTGATATTTTTAAATCATTTAATTAGTTTAAATTAGTTTTTAATTCATAAAAATTAAATAAAAAGTCAAAAAAATATTTTTCTTTTTCCAAAAATTATCTTTTAATATTTAGAGTTTAGGAAAATTATTTTCATAAATTTAGGATTTAGATTTAGAAATTCGCTTTTTAAATACATTTTTAAATTACGTCGCGTTCGTTTTTAAAAAATTCAATTTTCGTTTAAATGTTTAGTTTAATTGTTCTATTAGCTTAGTTTAATTGTTAATCTTGATTTTTATTTTAATATTAGTAGTGTAATCCATATCAATCACTCACTTTTTCACATTCACTTCACGAATCACGATCCCGAATCACAATTCCATTCAATCTTCGTCGGGACAAACGACTCGGGTCTTGCATATTTCTTGTGCAATTCCTTAGACTATAATTGAACAAATCAATTTTTGGCGCCGCTGCCGGGGAAGGTTGACAAGAATTTGTGATTTTGTTTTTCGATACGTGTTTTGAAGACCCTTCCTCGGAAGTTACTCGTTTTTATAAATTAAAAAAAAATAAAAAAAATTAAAAAAAATACAAAAAGAAAATAATCAAAAACACTTTTCCTAAAGTGTTTTCAAAAATACAAAAATAAAATAAATCCTCACTTTTCTTCAAAAGTGTTGTAAACCATTCCGAATAACAACAAAAGAGATCGTGAAGTTAAACGTTTCTCGGATTATTTCTTTACTACAACCTATACACGGGGTTTAAGGATGGTCTTGACATTAAATTGTAGACCGAAAGAGGCGGGTTTTTAATTAGCTTACGAGCGGACCTTTGCTTCTCCGCCACGCTGCGCGTAGTTTTGAAAGAAACGAGTTCGGTTGATCAACGATCACCAAAAATATAATAATTCTAATTTTTCCTATATAAAAATCCAAAAAGATTTTCTTTTCAAATTTGGTTTTCCTTTTTATTTTTGGTGTATGCACACCCGTTCTTCTTCTTCTAACCCTCTTCTTTCACCACTCTCTAATCCCGAGAGAATCATTCGTCACAACCACCGTGTTAATTTCCCAACCGTTGAGGAAATGGACCAACACGATCAACACCCGCCGATGGGTGGAGATAATCACAACCAAGGGCAAGCTCCCGATCTCCGCACTATGCAAGAGTTACTCCAATGTCCCACCGTGGGATACGAAGATGCTATTGTTATACCCCCGATTCGAAACACAAACTTTAACCTTGAAACCGGTTTAATTCAACTTGTCACGGGAAATCAATTTCATGGTTTTGATCGGGAATATCCTCACAATCACATCCGATGGTTCAACAAATTGACCTCAACACACTACCATAAGGATGTCCCTCACGACACTATCAAATTGATGTTATTCCCATTTTCCATCGAGGGGGCGGCCTGAATTTGGCTCGAGAAAGAACCCCCTCAATCAATCTATACTTGGGAAGATCGCGTACATAAATTCGTGAACTATTTCTTTCCTCCGTCTAAAATGACCAATGCTAGGAATGAAATCACAAATTTCCAACAACGATTTGATGAGAATTTCGGTGAGGCATGGGAACGATTCAAGGATCTCCTACGGAAATGCCCACATCACGGTTTTTCAGAATTGCATCAAATCGATACGTTCTACAATGCTTTAACTCAATCAGATCAGGATTCGCTCAACGCTGCCGCCGGTGGCAATATCTTGAGTCGAATGCCGAAAGAAATTCTGTCAATTATCGAGAACAAATCTAAGGTGCCTACCTCAAGGAACAAACCGGTTGTTTCTAAGGTAAGTACCCAAGCTTCTAGCAGTGATGCTAAGATCGACAAGCTTGCAGATATGTTCGAAGCTTTCCTTCTTTCAAAACAAAAGAAACAATCTTCTCAACCCGCTCAAGTCAAAGCGGTGCAAGAGAATTGCGTTATATGTGGTGGTCCCCATCCTTATTATGATTGTCAAGCTACCGATAGCCAAGTTTGCAATGCTACCGTAGCAGCTGCAAACTACAATCAAAATCAAGGATTCCGACCTCAAGGTGAAGTTAACTATCGAGTTAGCAACCAAATGGGACCACCCGGTTTTCCACCCGTTCAAAACAACCAAAACCATTTTTCTCAAAATAATCAAGGTTATCAAAACCGAGATTACAATCAAAACCGTCAAAACCAACAATATCAAGCTCCACCGCAACAAGTCTATCAATCTCCCCCTACTCAAGTTCAACCTTCTCCGGAACTCGCGAACTATATGAAGACAAACGATGTTGCCATACGCGCCATGCAGAATCAGATCAATAACATGAAAGTTGAGTTTAAGAAAGAGATCGATACGACGATATCTCAACAAACAAACGAGCTTAAGAAAATGATGAGTGGATTTTTCTAAATGAATCAACCCTCACCCTCGGGTACAACTTCTCTTCCTAGCAACACAATTGCTAACCCGAGGGGTGATATGAAAGCAATCACCACCAGGAGTGGTGTTTCATATGATGGACCCACGGCTCCGGCTACCTCTTCTTCTCTACCTCTCAGTTGGTCTATGCAACTTTTGCCCCCATTAGTTTCACCTTATCAGCTTATTGGAGTACTTATTTGGGCTATAGAACTTGGCTGTTTTCTGTCTTGATTTCACTAACAGTGCAGTCCATAAGTGCTTATTCCCTTGTGCTTATTTGAGCTTTTTAAGTTGATTTGAGCTTAATTAAGTCTATTTCTTGATTCTTGAGCTTTTGAGATTATTTGGTCAATATTTGCTTATTTTGTGCTTATTTTCAAAGTGCTTATTGGGCTGTTAAGCAGATTTAAGCTGAATTAAGCTCTGATTTTATTTTTCCAAGAAATAAAACTTAATTTTAGAATTTCTCAAAAATTTTCAGATTTTTCCAAGTTGATTTGATATTTTTAAATCATTTAATTAGTTTAAATTAGTTTTTAATTCATAAAAATTAAATAAAAAGTCAAAAAAATATTTTTCTTTTTCCAAAAATTATCTTTTAATATTTAGAGTTTAGAAAAATTATTTTCATAAATTTAGGATTTAGATTTAGAAATTCGCTTTTTAAATACATTTTTAAATTACGTCGCGTTCGTTTTTAAAAATTCAATTTTCATTTAAATGTTTAGTTTAATTGTTCTATTAGCTTAGTTTAATTATTAATCTTGATTGTTATTTTAATATTAGTAGTGTAATCCATATCAATCACTCACTTTTTCACATTCACTTCACGAATCACGATCCCGAATCACAATTCCATTCAATCTTCGTCGGGACAAACGACTCGGGTCTTGCATATTTCTTGTTCAATTCCTTAGACTATAATTGAACGAATCATCGAGAAATTGCACAATGCAATTGGTATGAAAGTAAATATTGTATAACTTTTAGTTTATTTTTCGTATGTTTGCTACTTTCACTATTACAGTTATTTCTGAAAGTATGAAGAGTATGAAAAATTATCCGGAAAAATAGTGATAGAAAAGTTGTGAAATTTTACACATAATTAAGTTGTTAAAAAAAAATCGAAAAAAAAAATAGAAAAGAAAAAGAAAAAGGAAAAGTTGGAAGTTTGTTTTAACCAACTTATGTAAAGTTTTGTATTAAGTGGGAGATATCACCACTATTTGTTGTTGTATATTATATTTATGGATTGAATGGTAGTTGGCCGTTATGGGAACGCCAACTAAGGTTATTCTTTGATTGAGATCTTGTTGAGTATAATTCGTGTCTACCTAAAGCGTGTGTTTCAAGTGTTAAAGCGTGAGTTATTCAATGATATGAGTCTTATTCATGGGATGGTTGGGAAAGTGATTAACCCACATTAGGATTTTAATTTATCTGTTTTGTTTATTTTTCATTTTACACCAATTTGTATCCCAAATATTATCCATACCCTATATCATTCTTCATCCAAACCTTTAATTTATTGAGATTAGGGATTTGAGCAATCTTAAGTATCGTAGTCGTGGATTCGGCTATGTATTTATGATTTTGTCGCCCTTTTTGATATAATATTATTGGTGAAGATTACTTGGTCCTATCTTTAGCCTATTCGAGTTAAGGATTTGAGCAATTGCAAGTATCGTGGTCGTGGATTTGATCATGTATTTTTAGTTTTGTCGCTTTTTCTGGAATATGAGATCGATAGAGATTAAAAAGGATGATCAACCATTAATCAACAAACCCTTTTTACCGCTTTAGACTAGTTACTCCTTGGCTTTAGTGGGGGAGATGCGTATACTTGCCAAGCCTATGATAGAATATTCGTCACGACTAAGCAACTAAACGATTTAGAATTGTTTTACATTAAAAATTATTTTGGTTTCTACTTCGTTAAGTGTTTGGTTGTGTGATTATGACAAAACGAATACGTGCTTAAATATAAAAATAAATCCTAATATCTTTTAGGATACATTTTCGTACGATTAATTCTAAGGTTTACTTGGGGACAAGTAAAGTTCAAGTGGGGGGATATTTGATGAACTCAAATAAGTACATTTTATTATCATCATTTATCCTATTTATTTGACTTGTTTTATTATATTATCTATGAGAATCGATACATTAATGTTTACTTTAGTAATTCTCAGGTAAAAACAAGCATTATGTGAAACTTGGCAATTTTGGACTAATTATGGAGCAAAACAAGCGAGATGTTAAAAGTCTACTAAAATCCAGAAGATGCGCCGTATCTCACTCAACAGATACGACGCAGTATCATACTTAGATGAATTCGAAGACCATTGCCTGACTTTGAAGAATGCGCCGCATGCAATTATGTCATGCGCCACATATGAAACTTTGGTCAAAGAAGAAGATCAAGCTCGTTCTACTCCAGATACGCCGCATTATACTTCTAACATACGGCGTATCACTATCAAGATTTCACAAGTTACAATCCAAGTACATGCGCCGCATACAAAGATCAAGATACGCCGCATCTGAAGACGGTGTACGAATATTCCAGAATATATTAATCTTGGACCCCACGCGAAGTTAAGTCAATGCGCCGCATCTATCAACTCTATGCGCCGCATCGACCCCTCAGACTGAAACTATAAATACCCCAAGGCCAGACGAATTTTAAAGACTCTAGACTCTTAGCTCTAGAAGACCGAAGACCTAGACATAACCCTAGAGCCGAATTCAGACGACCAAGCAGCACAAGACACACCTCAAACAAAGATACAAGAGCTGTAAGAAGGTCCTGCATGTATTCAATTCATTAAGTAGTTTTGTTTTATTGTATTAGTACACTTTAATTCATCAGGATTGATGGGCTTGTGTCATGTGACTATGGAAGATCATGCACTCCCCTTAATATTGCTTTCCCATTAATTAAAGTTTATATGTTGATGTCTTTGGTGACTTTTATTAGTGCATTGATAACCTCTGTGTCTAGCTGAGTCTTGCTTGGGTCGCCATGCCCCTTCCTCGCCTATCTATTCTAGCGTATACGAGATGTGGGCATCACAAATGTCCAATACTCTAGAAAAGAAGGATAGACATAAGTAATCATTAAGGGTTTACTCGTCGATAAGATTAGAGCCAACGAGAAAGGTTTAATTATATACACTTCATATAAAACTAGCAATAAAACAAGTGACAAGCTACTTAATTATCAGGACAGGTCTTCTTATTGTCTCGAGTATCTATCTGTGTACGTGTGTGCTAATCGCTGATTCGTGCTCATTAGTTTAGTTTTCTACTTAATTATAACCAAACCGTGCCAGTCTCTCAGGCTGAACCCCCTTGCGTTAGATTGGGTTGTATAGCTAACTTAGGATATTAAAATACTGATTAGAATAACTAGATAATACGTTCCACTCTTAGTGATCGACACTCTACTTACCATTATATTCATACTGACCGGGTACACTGCTCGTTAAGTGTGTGTGTTATTGATAAGTCGGCTAAATATAAATTTAAAACTTGAGTAGGCATTAATACTGCTAAACCGCAACGACACATCGCGCACCCATCAGTTCTCGGTGGTTTAGGACATTCTCCTATGAGGTTATTGGGATCTCCGCATCTAAAGCATTTCCTATCACCCGTTCCTTTCTTCTCAACTTGGTTCTTTTGTGATGGCTTCTTATCATCACGAGGTTGCCTAACGAACCTACCTCTTCTCCTAAAGAACTTTTTAAAGTCTCTAACGGCTAACGCATACTCTTCATCTTCACTATCGGAACTTGAACATTCCTCATCACTAGACTCCTTTTTGGCTTTCAATGCTTGAGATCTAACTCTCTCGCTTTTGCCTTTGACTATATCGGAGTCCTTCTTGATTATCATCTCATGAACCTTTAGGTTTCCTATTAGTTCATCGAGTGATAATATTGCCAAGTCCTTTGACTCTTCAATGACGGTGACCTTTGTTCTCCATTTAGGATGTAGAGCCCTAAGAAACTTCCTAACATAATTCTTGCTAGAGTAACCTTCATCAAGAGCTTTAAGACTAGTAATAATGGTATTAAATCTAGCAAAAGCATTATCTATTGACTCATCTTCCGAAATGGAAAATTGTTCATATTGTTGAACAAGAAGATCTATCTTGTTTCTCTTTGACTTGATTATTACCTTGGTGGGTAACTAACAAAGTTTTCCAAATGTCTTTTGCCGTATTACACATGAAAATTCTTTCAAATTCCTATTTAGGCAAAGCATTATAAATCATCATTTTAGCCTCATCATTTTTGGCTAATTTTCTTTTAAGTTCATCACTTTGTTTATCATAAGAAACTATTTCATCCTTTTTAGTTTCCAGATTCTTTTCAATAGGTTGAAAATCACCCTCAGTAATAATATGCCAAAGATCAATGTCTTTTGATTTAACATACATTTCGAATCTTGTTTTCCATTAAATAAAACAATCGGTTTCGAAAAGTGGTGGTCTTTGCATAGATTGCCCTTCTTGATATTTGTTAGAATCCATTTATCGATTCAAGTTTTAAAATACAATATACTTTAAAAACTTGACTAACCTGGCTCTGATACAAATTGTGGAAAACTAGAAGGGGGGTTGAATAGTTTTACCGGTTTTAAAATCTTCTTAAAAACTTTACTTTGGAAAACTTTGATTCGAATCTTTTGTGTAATCAATAGACACCAATATGAACACTTAAACTAAACTATCTAATATAAGTAATGAATGTAAAGAAAAGAGATGGAAAGATCAAACCGGGACAAAGGGATTTATAGTGGTTCGGCTACGAAGCTCTTCTTTGCCCTACTCTACTCCCCGAGTACCACACTCGAGAGTTTCAAGCACTATGTCAACAACCTCCCTTTAGGCGGAGAAACCGTACATATCGCTTATCCTATTTCCGACACTAAGCTAGATGTCGAGTGCTAATCTTAGCTAGAACCAATCTACCACGATCCACTTGATCCTTTACTACTTCACACTAGACTCGATCTACACGATCTACTCTTTGATCCACTTGATCAAATCACACGCCCAATGGCTTCAAGAGATCTCCAAGATCTCGACACAATCACAATGATCAACCCTCACTTGACTCAACCTAGTCTATCTACCTTTGATCAACTTGATCAACACACAAGCCCAATGGCTACAAGAGATATTCAATATCTCTATAAGATCACAATGATCTTCTCTCACACTCTCTCAAAAGAAAAATGATCTTGATGTATACAAGGATACAACAAGTATGTAACAAATGTTACAAGTGATTTAACTACAACTACAACTCTTGTATCTTCTTGGATACCTTGAGTTCTTCTTTTGCACTTGAAGATGAATGAAGAGGATCTCTAAGTTGGATGATTGGATCACTCTTAAACAAAAGAAAACTAAACTAAATGATCAAGAAGAGAAAATATGAAGGGAGTATTAAACTCAGAAAGTTCTGTGTGAAAAAGGATGCTTAAAAACTGTGAATAGGGCTGGTATTTATAGGCAGAGAAAATTTGGCCGTTACAGAGGCACGGTACCACTAAACCACACACGGTACCACTAAATTTAGTGGTACCGTGGTACCGTGCATGACAAAAATGCTCCTCTTTTTATCTTTTGCGGTGAAAACTTATTTGGGGAAGTTTGGAGCTGATTTTGGGAGGGAAATAGCTGTTATGTATTTTGAACTTATTTTTTCATTAAAACATTTCTTAATTATTCAAAAATAATTTGTAAAGTATATTTTTGAAAGAAATGTTTTGTCATATTAAAATGTGAAGTCTTAAACACAAATTTACTTCTATGATCATTTGTTAAGTTGTAAATTTGTTCTAGAGTGATTTGTGTAGAAACGGGATCTTCTGATTAAAGACTTGTTTACGTTAATTTTAACGTAACGTGTTTTCACATTTTGTCATCCTCAAAACGTGAAGTTATCGAAAGATATAAATAACATTTTTAGAACATTATTTGCATCAACATCTTCTTACTATAGTGATGATAATTCGTCAATAGATGATAATATATTATATGATGAATATAATAAATTATGTGATGTAAGTTCTAAAATCATAACTAGAAACAAAACACTAAAAGTAATATTGCATGAACTCGAAGTGCAAATTTTAGAACTAAAAGACCAGGTAAAAAGACTTGAGAAAAATAAAGAAATAGATATTGGATGTAGGTCATGCATATATCTTCGAGTAGAGAATGAAAAACTCAAAGAAAATGTCGTTAAAATCATTTAGTTTGAAAAAAGAACAAAGACACTTAATGACATGCTTGAAAATGTTAGGTATAGTGAACATGCCGGAGCAGGCTTAGGATTTGACCCAAATAAAGCTTCCAAGTAAAATTTGTAAAATCTGGAGAATTTGAAATAGTGGAGGGCGGCACCATTAATGATGGGAACGGCACCACTAAAGTTAGTGGTATCGTGGTACCGTCAACTGCTAAAGTTAGAACGGGGTTGATTTTAAAAAATAACTTAAGTCCTAAACCGAGTCACATAGTAGTTAATAATGTTGAAGTACCTAGCACTGATAAAAAGAAGGTCAAAAGCCTTTATGAACCTTTGTCAACCCCTGGGCTTGGATATGTAAAACCCGATGCTAGGTAAAAAACTCCTCCACCTAGACAGACAAATGTTCCTAAACCTCGATCAAGAACTCCTCTACCGAGAGGTAACTTTATAAGACAAAGTCATCCAAGTAACTATCCCGTAACTTGGAATAACCATCAACAACGAAGTTACTTACCATGAGAAATTTGTCCTCCATTCCAACATCCAAACCAAATGCAAGAAATGCATGGGATGTTTAACACTAACAACTTTGGACCCATGAGATATTGGGGACCAAATGTTTGAGTTTCTGTCTTGCTAGATAGATATGCTTAAGAATCGACTTGGAGTCCGACGAATGGGTTATGATTAGTGAGTGCACTAATCTCATGACGGAAAATCAAAGTCTAGTCTCATCTTACTTAGCATACAACGATGGTAAAGTCACGTTTACTAGTTAAAAGGCAACATCTCGGGCTAAGGTACGCTTTCTCAAAACTTCATTACTATTAGATATATTGAGCATGTAGAGTTCTTAGAATCTAACTTAGTGAGCACTAACATAATGGACGTGAAAAGTGCATCCCTAAATGGTTTTATCAACAAGGAGGTACATGTAGTACAACTTCCGGGATTTGTTGATCTATAAAAACCATATCATGCTTATAAACTCAAGAAAGCACTCTATGGTCTCAAACAAGCTCCCAAAGCTTGGTACGATAGACTAAAAGCATTATTGCTTAAACATGAATATACCATGTAAATGGTTGATAACACACTTTTCACGAAGAAACGAAATTCACATCTCATCATTGTTTAAATATATTGAGAGGATCTAAACACACGCCTTGTGTTAGATAGATACTTCGAGTAATACTAACTAGCACGTGAAATTTACTAGCTAATACTTAGAAGATTATCTGTACGTATGAATGGAACAATGTTTATGTATATGAACAAGAGAAAATAATTTACTTCCAACGATTCAATATTATTATGAATAATACGAGTGATCAATTATTACTAGGGTTACAATCAACCTTGAATCTTAACAAAACAATACGTACTCTATGCTTAAACTTTAACCTAGGAAATCCTTTTATAGACCAAGGATTCCTGTACAAGATAACTATAACTCTAATTCTACAAGATATTCATCAAATCTTTTCTATAATTATCTATTACACGTTTACAAAAATATAAGCAGTACTAACTTCTTGTGCTGACAGTACTAACTGACTTAGTACTGTTAGTGTAATCTTTAATGAATCTTCATCAGTACTAACTTATGCCTGACAGTACTAACTATTAGGTTTAATTCCCAACAATCCTCCCCTAAACTTATGATTTCTCTCCAAATCACTAAGTTTCTTCGAATTAAACTTCACTTCTGATGTTCGGGGGGTTCTTCCAAACACTTCATATTCTATTCTTTCTCAAAGCTTCATACTGATCATATATCTTTTGTATTAGATTTTGAACAACTTATGTATTCTTTTCACATCTCAGCCTTGTAGAAATCATCACTGCTAACACTTCATAACTTAGTGGATATTCCAATTCAGCTAACATAAATATATCTACTCCACCTTGTGTTGACAAATAATGTAAATTTCATGAGTTATAAAAATCTCATGCTATAGTCAGATCATAATAAGGAAAATTCCAATAAATATCTTTAGGATCTGGCTCATACAGTCTTTTGAATTCTACCCATAGTTCTTGCTCTTTCACATCTGTCTTTTTCTTTGTACTGAGCTTCTCTTGAACTAATCTCCATAATGTGTCCAAATCTTCTATGTCACATGCTCTTAGTAGATTCTCAAAATTCTTGTATACAGCTGTCTCACCTCCAACTCTGATAACCTTCTAAGCTTTACCAAATCTATCTCTGTAAATCTCCCAATCTATTATAGGATGTCTTGCCTGAAGTGGGTCAACATGAAGGATTTCTGGCATTGTGACTATCATCTTACTCATCTGCTCTGATGCCAATTCAACTTTCTCTTTATTTTCCTTCACTTGCTCAGTTGGTTTTGCCTCAGCAGTCTTGAGTCTTTTAGAAGATCTTTCTTTTGAGTCCATAGAAAACTTCATATGAATTCTTCTGTATGCATTATAGTACAAAAACTCAATATGTTCATCTGATTTTCCCTTAAGTTGATATGCCTTCCAATTTGCTTGATTTCTCAGATACATCTTCATGAAACTTATACGTTCTTTCTTTGAGGGCATCTTCCTCATGTAACCCTTCTTCTTTCTTTCATGAATTTTCTGCATCAGATCATCTAAAGCCACTTCTTTGTTCTTTGATAAAATGAAATTGAAAAGTTTTTCTATCCTTTCTGCATCACTTAAACTCTCATCAGAAATAACTTGAACAGCTTGTGCCTTCACTATTGGATCTAAATCTATCAAGTACAAAATCTGTTCATCCACTGATTCCTTGGTAATCTGAGCATCAACAGCCATCCTTTCTTTTTCCAATCTATTAGCTTCCATCCACTATGCTAATTCATCTTCATGAGCCTTCCTAGCTACTTCTGCATCAAAATTAATTTGCATTTGAGTTCTGGGCTTGATCTTCTTGATCTGTGGCTCATCTTCTACCAAAATACCTTTCCCTTTGTTCTTAGCAGTTTGTACTGCTACTTCTTCACCCTCAGCAGTTTGTACTGCTTCCTTTGGCACTTCAGTAGTTTGTACTGCTTCTTCAACTATCTCAGCAGTACCTTGTTCTTGCTCTTGCTCACCTATATTATCATCACCACCATCAGTACCTTCTTCATTCCTCCCCTGAGTTCCTAATTGCTTTTCTTCTTTTTTCCCAGATTTCCCTGTTTTCCTCCCCTGTTTGGGAGAATCATCATCATCATCTGAACTGTCATCTAACACAAGGCGTGTGTTTAGATCCTTTCAAGGGAAACAGTTAGACCATACCTTATGTGTTTAGATCCTCTCAAGTGTGTTTAGGTTCTGATACTTTGAATTAGAAGATCCAAGACGAACTTTTTCTATAAGGAAAATGGACATGGAGACAACAACCCAAACCAATGTTGCTGCAAAGTTTCCCATTCTCAAGCCTAATGAGTCTGATATGTGGAGGCTGAGAATCGAGCAATACTTCCAGGTGCAAGACTATGCACTCTGGGAAATCATAAACTATGGGAACACATTCAAACCTACAACCAGTACATCAACTGTTGAAGGAAAAACAGTAACAACTGTGCATACAAAGCCATTGACTATTGAAGAGAAGGCCCAGTACAAGAATGATCTAAAGGCAAGAAGCATGCTGCTGATGACAATCCCTAATGATCAACTCTTGAACTTCAGTAAGTTCAAGTGTGCCAAGAC
This sequence comes from Artemisia tridentata subsp. tridentata, assembly GCA_021014915.2. Classification (NCBI taxonomy): domain Eukaryota; kingdom Viridiplantae; phylum Streptophyta; class Magnoliopsida; order Asterales; family Asteraceae; genus Artemisia; species Artemisia tridentata. Next base: position 48,841,421 of record CP139503.1, on the reverse strand, counting down.
CCTTTTTGAGGCTATTGTTGCAAGATATGGTGGGAATGATGCCACCAAAAAGACACAGAAGACCCTTCTCAAGCAACAATTTGAGAACTTCACAGCAACAAGCAATGAGTCTCTAGATCATATGTTCAACAGGCTTCAAAAGCTTATAAGTCAGCTTGCTATTCTTGGAATTGAGATGCCTCAGGAAGATCTCAACTCAAAATTCCTAAGAAGTTTACCATCAGAATGGGCTATGCATGTAGTTGTCTGGAAGAACAAGCCAGACATAGATACTATCAGTCTGATGGATCTTTATAGCAACTTCAAGATAGTGGAGCATGATGTGAAGAAGACTACTGGATCAAGCTCAAGCTCTGGGAATATGGCTTTTATGACATCTGCCAGTACTTCAAGTCCATTGGAAGAAGTGCAAGTTGCTGGAGCAGTTGGTACTGCTAGTTCTAATATTGGTACTGCTAGTACTTCAAGCAGTATTAATGGACTTTTGAATGAAAATACTTATTATGCATTCCTAACTACTCAGCAAAATGGAACCATGTTGACTCATGAAGACCTTCATGAGATCAATAAGGATGATATTGAAGAGATGGACATCAAGTGGCAAATCTCTCTTCTTAGCATGAGGGCTAAGAGATTTTGGAAGAAGACATTCAAAAAAATAAACATAAACAGCAATGATGTTGATGGTTATGACAAGTCAAAGATTGAATGCTATAATTGCCACAAGATGGGTCACTTTTCAAGAGAGTGCAGGAAGCCAAGACAGCAAGACTCCAGGAGTAAGGGCTATGAAGGCAAGCCAGCAGGAACAAGGGTTGTGGAGGTGACAGACTCAAGCTCAAAGGCTATGGTGGCCATTGATGGCTTAGGGTTTGACTGGAGCTACATTGCAGAGGAGGAAGTAGCACCTACAGAGATGGCTCTCATGGCTTTTTCAGACTCTGAGGTACAAGTTTCTATGTGTTCTAAATCATGTGAAGCTTTAAAAGATCTAGAAACTCTTAGGAAAAGATATGATGAACAGAGATTAGAGCTAAACAATACCAGTTTTAATTTAGCAAATCATAAAAGGGCTTTAGCTGTGTTAGAAGAACAAATTGTTCATTTTAAAGGTAATGAGTCTAAGTTTGCTGATGACATAGCTCTACTTAAAAAGAACATGTATTTTAAAGATGCTGAAATTAGTTTCTTAAGATCTGAGTTTGAGAACATGAAAAAGGCTAATGAGAACATTCAAATGAGTGTAGATACATTAGAATATGCATCTAAGGGTGTAACTAAGATCATTGAATGTCAAATCCTCAATAAAGCTAATTCATGCCTAGGGTATAAGTCAGTTCCACCTCCTTATAGAGGAATCCCAACACCCCCAGGCATAGATCTAGAACACACAGGTTTAAATGAATTTCAACTACCTAAGATGGAATATGGACCAAAACCTAAAGAGAATGTAGTTGTTGAAAAACCTGTAGGTGTGAGTGAGAACTTTGAAAGTGCAAGTGATGTTTCACTTTCTGAGGAAAAGGAGTCCTCAAGTAGGAACTCAGATGCTCCAACCATAGAGGATTGGACTTTTGATGATGCTGAGTGTGATCAGGTTAAGGTTAAACCTGATAGTGTTAAGGTAGTGGGAACAAGTGTTCCCAAGGTGGTCAAAACTAAGACTGTTAGGCTTAGATCTAATGCTAAACCATTTAGACCAACAGTTAGGTATGCAGAAATGTATAGAACCACAAACAAGCCCAGAGGTAACCAAAGGAATTGAAACAACCTCAAGTCTCACCAACTAGGTGAAGACTTTGTCTGTTATAGAAAAGCTTGTTACTCTTATGGTAGCTTTGACCATCTTGCTGCTTATTGTAACAACAGGGTAACTAGGTATTCAAGTCCTAGGGTGAACTCAGTAAGACCTCCCACTCACCCTACAATTGCTAGAATGATACCTAGATCAGTTCTTTTAAAGTCTGGCCAAAGACCAGTTTATACTGCTAGACCAGCAGTTCATACTGTCAGACCAATTAGACCTGTTTACCCAAGACCAACAGTTCAAGATGCAAAAACAACTTTTAAATCAGCACCAACATCTGTTAAAAGACCATTTCAGAACAATGCAGTGGTAACTAAACAAATTTGGAAACCTAAGGTTTCAATTGCAAACCCAGCAATTCATACTGCTAGGCAAGCAGTTAATAGTGGTAGTTTTAAAAACACTGCTAAGGGAAATATGGGTAATGGTATTAATGCATCAGCATCATGGGTTTGGAGACCACTTCAATCCAATGGTGCTCCAACTGTTCTTAAAAGGTTTAATTATATTGATGCAAGAGGTAAACAAAAGTCAGTGATGGCTTGGGTTCCACAAGGAAATTAATTTCCTTGTTTATGTGCAATGTTAGTCATATGCTTATCAAGTTATGAGACAAGTTCTTTGCATTTTGTTTTCTGTTGTTGGACTAACAATTGCAGGTTGATTGGAGTTTGTGAATTGAAGTGCTTTATGTTTTGGACTAAATAGTGCTCTGGAGCTCAGTGTTTGATCTTTGCACACAACAAATGGTTATTGGTTCACCATGTCTAACCCACATAAGAACCAACTAGTCCAGAGCAAACGGTTTTTGGTAAAGACTAATCAAATCCGTTCATGGTTGACAGTTTACCAAAAACTGTATGGTAATCAACTCACCATATCTTATAGTGAAGAGTTGGCTAGTCCAAAGCAAACGGCTATTGGTAAAGACATATCAAATCCGTTGATAGCTGGTAGTTTGCTAAAAACTATATGAGGTTAATACTGTCAAGCAAATTTTTCTTCAACAGTTAGTACTATTAGTGCAAAATTTTTACTGCTAGTGCAAAGTTTGTACTGCTCAACTAGCCGTTGTAACTAATGTGTCAGTAACAAATTTTTCTAGCCGTTGGGTAAAACTGTTACTTACCATACTTATAGGGATTTTCTAGAGGATAATTATTTACTTTCTTAATATTTACATATTCTCTTTCTAAAAGATAATAGTTATCCTTCGCGCAAAATTCTCAAAACCCTAACAGTATCAATATAAAACCCAATTGGCTCTTCCCAAAATCAATTAACCTTAACCTAGCCTGCAACATAAAGAAACTTTTCCTACTCCTAGCCTGCAATAAAAGGTTTTTCAAAATATGGCTATGGCTAGTAGATTGTTTAATGGGGTAGTAATACCTCTCTTTCCAGAGATGCTATTGAATGATCAGGATGAAGGGTCAGTCAAACCAATTGAGCCCCAACACACATCCATAGAGGTTCCTGAAACAGCTTATACACCCCCAATCACCATAACATACAGGAGAAAATCCAGAAAGGAGACTTTTGTTGCTCATCAAAGTCCTCCTACCCCAACCTTTGAAGCAGATGAGCCTATCTTTCAAGATAGTATGGATAAGGCTTACACTACTGCATCTGGCTTAGAAGCTAGGCAGGTCAGTGTAAACATAAGTAAGACCTCTTCCATGGTAACACTTAATGTGTCTAGTCTTCAAAGACTTGCCACAGGTGGTGTAATCCCAGGCCAACAGGAATATCTGGGTGGTTCAAGTATACATCCTAGTCTAACTAGGGTGGAAACTGGATCCTTGCCCCATGATTCACCTCTCCTAGCAGGTAATACAGCTAGAAGTGATGAGGGCAGAGTTAAACTTAATGAATTGACGGTTCTTTGTACCAAGTTATCTAAAAAGGTAGATTCTCTAGAGGAAGAACTCAAAAGCCACAAGACAAACTTTGCCAAGGTCTATACTAAGTTGATACTCAGGGTGACAAAATTGGAAGCTCAACTTAAAAGGAGAAGAACTAAGGTGGTGATAGATGATGATTCAACCTGGCTCTGATACCACTTGAGAGGATCTAAACACACGCCTTGTGTTAGATAGATACTTTGAGTAATACTAACTAGCACGCGGAATTTACTAGCTAATACTTAGAAGATTATCTGTACGTATGAATGGAACAGTGTTTATGTATATGAACAAGAGACAATAATTTACTTCCAACGATTCAATATTATTATGAATAATACGAGTGATCAATTATTACTAGGGTTACAATCAACCTTGAATCTTAACAAAACAATACGTACTCTATGCTTAAACTTTAACCTAGGAGATCCTTTTATAGACCAAGGATTCCTGTACAAGATAACTATAACTCTAATTCTACAAGATATTAATCAAATATTTTCTATAATTATCTATTACACGTTTACAAAAATATAAGCAGTACTAACGTCTTGTGCTAACAGTACTAACTAACTTAGTACTGTTAGTGTAATCTTCAATGAATCTTCATCAGTACTAACTTATGCCTGATAGTACTAACTATTAGGTTTAATTCCCAACATATATGTCGACGACATTATATTGGGCTCAACTTGTCCAGAAATGTGCGATGATCGTTCTAAGATCATGCGTGACAAGTTTGAGACGAGCATGATGGGCGAATTAAATTTCTTCCTTGGTCTTCATATAATACTATTAGAAGATAGTATCTTCTTTAATCTAATTATATTAAAATATATAAGAAGTTTAACTTGGAAAAATCTAAATCTATGAAAACGCCCATGTCCGTGGAGACGAAACTCACAAGAGACGATGAAGGTGAGTACGCGGATAGTACTATGTGATAGGGGCATGACAGGTAGTTTATTCTACCTTACGGCGAGTAGGCCCGATGTCATGTCTAGTGTCTACCTTTGTGCTCGATTCTAAGAGGATCCCAAAACCTCTTACATTGAAGTGGTTAAGCGTATCTTCCGATACATTAAAGACACTATACACTTGGGATTGTACTATCTCAAGGGGACCCGTGTAGAAACTATTGTCTATGCCGACTCTGATCATGCGGGAGATTATGTGGATCGAAAAAGTACGAGTAGCGTTTGTACCTTCATGGGTTGTTGTCAAACTTCTTGGTTCTCCAAGAAACAAACGACTCTTGCTATTTCCAGGACCGAAGCCGAATATGTAAGCGCCGGAAAGGCATGTCAGCAAGCATTATAGATGAGACAAGCTCTAATCGACTACGACATCTATCTCGACGAAATTCCGATGACGTGCAATTAACAAGGTGCAATTGACTTGATCAAGAACCCCGTGCAACGCTCAGGTACGAAACACGTCGAAATACGTCATCACTTACATCGCGATAATGTCCAAAAAGGAAACATTTCTATCGAGAAAGTTCCTTTACAAGACAACATCGTTGATATCCTAACCAAACCTCTCATATGAGAACCCTTCAACTATCTACGTCCAACTCTAGGAATGATGGAACACATTTCGTAAATTTCACAATTTGTGTGTGTTCAAGAACATCTTCCAAATCTCGTCTTATGACTATTTAAATATTTCACAGGAAATATTAAGTCATCCTTCACATCACTCTAATGACTACTTACGTATTTCCTTGGAAATATCAAAGTCATCCCTTCGCGTCTAGCTTCGTTCATCAAATCCTAATGGATCTATCTTGTAAAAGAATTTATTAGGTATAAGTTCTCTTCTCGCGTCAAAAAGTCTCACTAATTAAGTGAGATTTATTCGTCAAAAATCAAAACGGGACTAAAATCAGTCTCAGCAGCACACGGCACCACTAAAGTGGCACGGCACCATTAATTTTAATGGTACCGTGGCACCGTGTAACTGACAATGCCCGTTTTCCTCCTTTTTTTCCCTCTGTTTACTCATTCAAAACAAAACACCAACTTCCCTTTCTGCTGTCAAAACCGAATATCACACCCTAATCCAATAACACTCTTGTCAATCAAGATCGAGACATTGCATTTAAAGATACATCTTACCCAACATCAATTGTAAGCAAATTAACTTTAATTTCTTTCTAATTTGAGTCTAGGGTTTGTTCATATATATAAAAAATCGAATTGGGGCTTTTCAATTTGATTGAATTTTTATGCAATTAGGACTATGATTAGACAATGTATAACTTACATGATTCCCTAAACATAGGATTTGCATAAACCCACTTATATTATATACTTTAGTCCGAATTTTACTATTTAAATTGGAATTAGATTAAATATTTTTAGTGGAATCATGTCTAGGATACTTAAAATTGGATTAGGAGTTATTAACATTCAAGCTTTTCAACTTTAAGATTTTTAGCGCAAAATTGTCGCATTTGCCAAACACCCCAATTCCATTGTTTTTGAAAAATTTCACATAACTAGGATCATGAAACATCTTTCGTGCATTTTTGATGCAAATTAAAAACGTTTTTGCATGCATACATGATCTCACAAATATTGATCGAATTACATAACTAATATGTGTTCTTCGACATATTTGTTTGAGCAAAAGTGAAGTTAGGAGCATTTGGGTAATCTCATTATTTTTTTCTTAGAGTCGAGATTACCGCACCTCCACATTGTTTGTATATAGGCACACACACTAAAGATGTGATCATCAATAATACAAAAGTTAACACATATATAATTATATATTTTTGTAGGTAACAATGCCTCGTAACGATTACCAAGACACCAAATCCTACATCCCTTTACTAATCGATGATCCAAACATTCCTGATGAGCAAAAAACTTATCTTCAAAAAGTCCAACATCGATACATACACGAAGGTCGTGTAGTCGATGCTTACTTTGCTCCTTTGGATGGCATAAATGTATGCTTTCCAACAATCGACTTTGATTGTTTATACAAAATAAATGATCAAATTTGTCCTCGTTTCATTCTTGAGTTCTATAGTCGTGTTCATACCTTCAATGATCTTGAGGGTAATGTCTTCCTAGATTTCTGGATTCGAAATCAAAATATCATTTTGTCCATTACCGAGTTTGGTGACATTCTGGGTGTTCCTTCCTATGGTCAATGTGCCTACACAAAAGATCATTTCTTAGAGTCCCTTTACTATCATCTTGAAAGTGAAGTGTCCATATCTAACCGAAATTCCCGATCCTCAAACCATAAAGCACCATGTTCAAATCCCTCGTGTCGCCAACACGTACAAAAAACGTGATGGTTCAATAGTCCACCTCGACCCAAACCGAATCTATCTCAAAGAAATTCTTCCCGATCTCAAAAATTGGGAGCTCCTTCTTCATGAGAATGTCTTGTCTCTTGCGGGTAACCGGGATCATGTTCCGGCAAGTCTAGCCCACATGCTCTATTTCCTTAGTAACGAGGAGCCATACAACCTCGCATACTATATGGCAAAAAGAATTGCTAACATTCATAGTCTGTCCGATAAGCTCATGCCATACGATATGTTGCTTACTCGTCTCTTTCGTTCGGTCATGGCTAATTACCCACACCTCGAAAACGTCGATTACATCCTTGTTGATCCCATTATGAAACCTCTTGGTGGACCACAACGTCGCACAAAGCAACGTAGTGACAAAGGGTCAAAACGTGGTCGTAAATCCACTTCCGATGCTACTTTCTCTTCCTCCTCCTTCCATCATGGATCATCATCTCAACCTATGGGTGAGGATGATGTTGAAGTGAATGAAGAAGAAACCTCTCGTGCTCGTACTCCTTCACCCGACACATACTTTCGTAATCTTAATACATCTGAATTCACACCAACAACCGACCTTCCTTACAATAGTACCACTTTAAGCGTCGTAATGCGAAGGCAAACAACGATGTACAATCGACAAGTGTCCATGCACGAGAAAACCATCAGGGGGTTCAAGTCAATTGGGAAGGCACTCAAAGGCATCGGCAACAAAATCAAGAAGTTAGGGAGGACGAGAGATTGAACAATGCTTTAAACTACTACTTAATTAGTATTATTAACTCAAGTATTATTAAACTATCTTTCATGGGGTTTTGGCTACTGCCATATGACATTAACAAACTTGGCTTAACTTTAACTTAGGATTATTAACTTAGCATGGGTTGCTTTGGGTGTATCATTCCATTTTACCACCCGACGGTATTTAATCAAGCTTAATTCTTGGTTATATTTAGCTTATGAGCTTTATTTAGTTCTTATCTTTTATTTTATCTTTTTACATTTTTTTTCTTGCATGATCTAGATGATTATATCACTTACAAGTTTGCATGCTTACTAGTAGCCTAAATTTAGATAATCACATGTTTTTGTTTGATGCTAGATATGGCTATAGTTATGAAATCTATGTGATTATTCTTTAGTGAATTAAGGCAATAGGATTTGCTGCAAATAGTACCCCTAGAATTACCCATTTAGGCAGCCTAAATCCTGCAGAACTGGCAAAAACGTCAACAGCAGGTCACGGCACCACTAAATAGGGCACGGCACCGCTAAATTTAGTGGTACCGTGGGTGATTTAGTGGTACCGTTCCCTAGGAATACGTTTTTAACTGGTTGCTTTCACTTTTTGACCTCTTTTCCCTTAGATTCCGCAAACATTTACTGATTTCAACACTCCCATTTCCCTAAACTCGTCATCCTACAATCCATGCATACTTTTGATTAGGCTATTTAAGCTCCTATCATGCATTCATCTTCATCAACATCACTCATTCATAATAAACTCACCATGTCTTCCACCATTGCAACCGCCTCACACAAAGCCAAGAAACCAAGACTTAACAACAAACCACCAAAGGAGATACTTCTCATTGATCTAACACTAGATGATGATGATGAAGACCTTCATACACCATTACCTTCCACCAACTCAACCTCATCTATTTCTACACCATTTGCTCCTTCCAAAACCATCTCCAATAGGCTAACCTCATCCTCCTCATCCACAATTAGGACAACAACACCCTTACTACCACCTAGTCCTCCTCAACCTTTGGCATTAACATTCACATTATCACCAACAACTCCTCTTGAGCTTGTTTACACCACACCATCATCTTTCGTTTCTCCATCACCACAACCACTAATGGGTCACCCCATTCTCTACCTACTTGAACCACATATCCAAAGTTGTTCATGTTGTCACCACAACCGAAACCTCATCTTTAACCTTAGGGAGGAATTGAACTTCATGTTCTCCTACCTTGAACACCTTCTAACACCATTACAAGGGCCTATCATACCACCTCCTCCACCAACCAATAGCCCAAGTAACTAAACATTTTCATGTTTAGTTTTCAAGAATAAATGATTAGGATTCCCTTTTGGAATTGAAGCAAATCTTAAGGCCTCTCAAGTCACTAAAGATTTATGTGTGCTTCTTTTAGTTTATTTTTATGTTTGTATTATAGTCATGCTTTATGTATGACATCTTCATTTTGAATGCATGGGCTTATTCTATGGTTGTTTTATCTTTTATTGTTTTTGGCTTCTTAGCCCTTTTCTTAGTTTATGGTTGGATATTTGTCTTGGTTGCTACATGTTAGATATTGTATATGTGTCATCTAACCTTGTTTTGTAGCAAGTACCATTGCTCGATTCCTTGGTGTCCTCCAAACGAGGAGGAGTATACATCAAGGGGGAGCCTTTGCGATCTTTTTGCTTCGACAAAAAGGGGGAGAAATGGGATATAAACTCATACTAAAAACTTGTTAAAATTAATCTTTCACTTAAAATGAGTTTATGTTTTGTCATCATCAAAAAGGGGGAGATTGTTGATGCAAATAATGTCCTAAAAACTTTATTTATATCTTTCGATAACTCCACGTTTTGATGATAACAAAATGTGAAAATACATTACGTCAAAATTAACGTAAACAAGTTTTAAGTCGAAATGTCCCGTTTCAACGTAAATCACTCTAGGTAAGAACAAACAAATTTACAACTTGACAAATGATCAAAGAAGTGAATTTGTGTTTCAAACTTCACCTTTTTAATGTGACAAAATATTTTTTCAAAAATACACTTTAAAAATTATTTTTGAATTATAAAGAAATGTTTTAATTAGAAAAATAAGTTTAAAAAACATAACAACTATTTTTCCCCTCAAATCAGCTCCAAACTTCCCCAAATAAACTTTCACAACTAAAAACAAAAAATAGAGCATCTCTTGTCTGGCACGGTACCACTAAATTTAGTGGTACCATGTGGTATTTAGTGGTACCGTCCTACTATAACGGGCAAATTTTTTCTTCCTATAAATACCAGTCCACTTCACAGTTTTTGGGTATCCTTTTTCACACACAACTTTCTGATTTTAAAACTCTTATCACATTTACTCTCCTTTGATCATTTAGTTAGTTTCTCTTGTTTAAAGAGTGGTCCTATCATCCAACCAAGTGATCACCTTCATTCCTCTACTAGTGCAAGAGAAGAACACAAAGTATCAAGAAGATACAAGGTGTTGTAGTCATAGTTTAGTGCACTTGTAACACTTGTTACATACTTGTTGTATCCTAGCATACACCAAGTTGATTTTTCTTTTGTGTAGTTTGTGAGTGTGGATCATTGTGATCCTGTTGAGATCTTGGAGATCTCTTGTAGCTTATGTGCTTGTATGTTGATCAAGTGGATCAAGGGTAGATCGGGTAGATCGTGTGAAGTGTGTTGATTGTGTGATTTAGTAAGGATCGTGTGGATCGTGGTAGATTGGTACTAGCTAAGATTAGTACTCGACATTTAGCTTAGTGTCGGAAATTGTGATAAGAGACGTTGTACGGTTTTCTCAGCCTGAAGGGAGCTTTGTTGACATAGTGCTTAGAACTCTCGAGTTGGGTACTCGGGGAGTGAAGTAGGGCGAAGAAGAGCTTCGTGACCGAACCACTATAAATCTCATTGTCTCGGTTTGATCTTTCCATCCCATTTCTTTATACTTATTGTTTATGTTAGATAGTATAGCTTAGTGTTCATATTGGTGTTGATTGATTTCACAAAAGAATTGAATCAAAGTTTTTCACAAGTAAACTTTTATGACTTTCGAAAAACCGGGAAAACTATTCAACCCCCCCCCCCCCCTTCTAGTTTTCCACAAAATTTACCTTTTTCCCCATTCTAAACTTTGACTTCTTCAATTCATAGTCCAACTTTCGGTTTAACTTTTCTTCTACCCGATTCTATGAGCACAATCCTCAGCTTGCAAATCCAATTGTAGATTCCTGCATACTATATACATAGAGTTAACAAATAAATTTGTAAATTTCACCAAAAAATTACCAAGATTTTCAAAATCAATACCTGAGATCCCAAGAAAATAATACGTTGACGAAGAAGTATATTAGCAATATGAAGCTTTTCAAATCTAGGCATCCACGTATGTCCTTCAACCCCATAACTAACTGAAGCTACATAAAAGACCATTTAGACAAAATAAAACATTCAAACCATTCCAAGTTACACTTATTAATGAAGACAACATAAAAAATGTAAACCACTCCGAAATACACTTACATATTAATAAACATAAAACAACAGGTGCAACCTTTTTATCCTTGATTTCACTTAACCGAATCCATGTCCTAATCTGATCCTCATACCTCTGCAACTTCTTAATCTTCGTCTTCAAATCGGCTTAAAATTTCTCCTTGTAAACCTAATCAAACAATTTCAAACATTTGACCATCAAATTAATAAAAAATGAACAAACTTTATAATCATACCTTATTCCATATGGTATTAGGAAGCATCTTTTATCACTAACGCATAAAAACGAACACTTGGTATGCATAAATACTAAACATCATAATTAACACCTTAATTCATCAAGTTAATTAACAAAATAAAAAACTCACATCACAAATAACATATCACAAAAAAACCCTAAATTCTAGTGTATAAAAACAAAAAATATGGAAATTAAGATTGAAGATTGAAGGTTAATACTCACTTAAAAATTTCAGAAGTCGGCTATACCGGTAGAAAAAGACTATGAAAGCTTTGATTGTGTGTCGTTCTTTGCTTTACGTGAATCACGATGAATGTTTGCACAACCATATGTGCGTCGTTCTTTGATGGTGGTTTCTGGAAAATGTGGAGTTCTGGGAAGATTTGGAAGAATCTGTGATGGAAAAATAATCTTGGCCACCGATTTTCTTTTAACAATTGTTATTTTTGTGGAGGTTTCATGTGATGGAGAAGATGAATCTAGAATTTCTGGGTTTTCTTCTTGTTTGCCAAAAAGATAATATGAAGGACAAAGTAGAATCAAGAAGCTTCTGATGCAGGGTTAGATTTACACATGTGTGGACGTCGTTAGATAGTATAGATATTAAAGGTTTAATGACTGTCATTTTGTTTACGGGGTCGCTACGTGAGAACGGTGATGAACAGGAACAGTAGCAACTACTTTGGGCCAATGAGAAAGAGCCACACGGGCCACTAACAACTGTTAGGCCACTGTACATCGCTTCTAATTATTTTCCCAGCCAATAGCAATTCGAGTTAATTGAAAACGGAAGGGTTAAAAAATCAATAATTACCCCGTTCACTTTTCTTTGTTAGTATATAGGGATAATTACTAATATGCCCCAGTTGCCCAATGCGTTTGCTTATTTGACCCGATCTCACAAAATTCTTATATTAGACCAGGGCAACTCGTCTGACCAACTACGGGATGCCACATGTCCGACCAAAGTACGGCATCAACTGTTGGTACGATGTACATGGAAGGTATTGTTTTTTGGGCAACTTGTCATTTTAGGGCAACCAATACATGAGCAACTGGATATTTTGGTCATTTTACACCTTACTCTCACAACATTCAACTAAACCAACTCATATAAACCATCTCACAACCCTCTCCTCCAGATAAACCGTCACAACTCACACCACCACAACCACCCAACAACCCGACGCCACCACCATCCGACGCCACCACTACCTGACGCCACCTCCACCGGACTCCTTGAATGGGTTAATGGCACATTACCACTCGGAGATTATCTTACTGGAAGGTTAGTTAGATTATGGTCCATACAGTCCTCATGTTAACATTTAACTTACTTTAGTTATACTTTTGTATCACATTTACTTGCTTTTAACACACTGATATAAAGTATAATATGCTGCTTTACATTCAAAACCATTGATTGATTGAACTATTTGGAAGCGTTTGGGTACACGAATATCTAACTCAACTTCAGGTACATAACCTCTGTTTTTGGATACATGAGTAATCTGCTAATTTTTCAATTGGGGCCGTCATGAATTTACAATTTGGAACAATATGTACGGCTTTGACATGAGCTGCATAAGGAAATAGTCTATTATGGAACCACTTGTTGACACTGTTGACCAAAATCAGATCGTCACAAACTGCCAGTTACTCAAGGTATGAGATCTTCCCTACGTCTTTCTACGCTAATTTGTTGTGATCACTTTTATAGTTTCAATCTTTCGAACATTCTTTCCCTTTGTTGCCAGTTTTGTGAATAAATGGCTCATTTTTTGTTATATTTAGCTGAAAATGGTTAAAGTGGATGATTTGTACGGTGATTTACTTGTTTATACAGACAATGGATATCTCAAAGATGACATCCGGGGATGCTTCCTTTACAGCACCCTTCAGGCTTGTGGCGGAGCGCGACGATTACATTCATGCTCTAGTTGCATACTTTGATGTTTCGTTTACCGTGTGTCACAAGATGACAGGGTTCTCTACAAGTTAGTTGAGCTAATATTCACTCATTTGCTTATCTAAATGGGTCGATTTGGATTGTCACTTTTCTGGAAGGGGTCAAAATTTGCTTAAAATGTACTTTTGATCCATACAACCTCTAAAATCACTTACTAAAATGGTTTAGATTATTTGTGATGATGTTGGAAACTTTACAAAAAAAACTGGATAATAAAGTTTGAACCCAATCTGCTCCTCTGTCCCGTTCTAGTTACTAGCATAAATTGTTTTTGGTATCAATCATACATTCAGTTAGATGTGGCTTTTGATGTCGCAATATAGGGCCGAGGTCAAAGAATACACACTGGAAGCAGACGGTGCTATACCTGGAAGAGGTGCTGACTATATGTCGAGGTGAATCCATCACCGGAAGCATGACTGTGGCACAAAACAAAAAGAATCCACGAGATGTGGATATCACCCTCAACTATTCACTAAATGGTCAGCGTTGTGTTGTCTCACGAACCCAGCAATACAAAATGCGTTAACGTTAATACACATCAATTGTCTCGAACATATTGGAAGGTTGATGCCTTTGTTGGCTAATTTGCAGAGGAAATCGTTATTCTTATACTGTTGTAATCGTATTTACTCTTGTTCTATTTATCAAATTTTGTAACATGGATTGATTCTTTTTATTTATCAAATGGCAATTGAGTGTCTTGTTCCGTTTTTTAAATAGTTGTTGTATCTTTCATTTGTGCCCAACTTATTTCAGGGTCACACAGCACTCTTGAGTTTTAACATGACCCAAGTTTTCTCGATATTTCAATGGTCGAAAACGTTGATATTTTAACAAAAGTAACATCATTGATACGATAAGGTATCAATATGTGATCAAATATTATGTAACAATAAGACGTGTGATAAGTATATTAGTCATATAGTGGAAATATTTTGACACAAGCGAAACATGGTTTATAAGTTATAACCTCTCATTTTCAACGTAAAATAAAACAAAATTATACAGCCAAATTCCCAAAAAAGATACAAAAAGAAAGAAAAAAAAGATGACTACAAAATTATGTTGCGAATAAGATATCCTAAAGTTCTTGTTTACCAGATTTTGAGTTTTGTTGTGTGAAGCTTGCCTTCTTTGCTTTCCACCATTTCTGCACCTTAAAAGCCATTTTATTTGCGTGTTGCTTTGTTGCTTCACCCGCATCTTTGATCGCTTTTGTTATTTTCTCCTTCCAGTCCAACTTCTTATTGCTTTATGTTGATCCCAGTTGAGCTATTGATCTTGTTAGTTATCTTAGATATAAATCTAAAACAATAAGTATAGCAGTAGAATCTAATGTTTAATCTTAAGAAGAACAATATGATTTCTCTCAACAAACACTTCAATATATTAATACGGTTACTCAAAAGTAACAGGGTTACAAAAACAATGAAGTGAATCGACTCTAACAATAATACGTATCTAACTCTAACCCTAGATCCTCCTTTTATAGACTAAGGAGTCCTAGTCGGTTTACAATTGCTTTCTATATGATGCGCGTGATGTGTCGTTGCGGTTTAGCAGTATTAATGCCTACTCAAGTTTTAAATTTATATTTAGCCGACTAATCAATAACACACACACTTAACGAGCAGTGTACCCGGTCAGTATGAATATAATGGTAAGTAGAGTGTCGATCACTAAGAGTGGAACGTATTGTCTAGTCATTCTAATCAGTATTTTAATATTCTAAGTTAATTATACAACCTAATCTAACGCAAGGGGGTTCAGCCTGAGAGACTGGCACGTTTTGGTTGCAATTAAATAATAAACTAAACTAATGAGCACGAATCAGCGATAGGCACGCACGTACACAGATAAATACTCGAGACAATAAGAAGACCTGTCCTGATGATTAAGTAGTTTGTCACTTGTTTTATTGATAGTTTTATATGAAGTGTATGTAATTAACCCTTTCTCGTTGGTCCTAATCTTATCGACGAGAAATCCCTTAATGATTACTTATGTCTAAAAGTTATTCCTAAGTGATCAATTTAGTAACAACCGTGGGAGCCACATTCTCTTCCGTAGTCAAATGCGCAGGCCACTAATAAACACAGAGGTTATCAATGCACTAATAAGTAGTAACCAAAGACATCAACATATAAACTTTAATTGATGGGAAAGCAGTTTTAAGGGAGTGCAATCTTTCTCCTCACATTACACAAGCCACCAATCCTGATGAATTAAAGTTTACTAACACAATAAAACAAAACTACTTAATGAATTAAATACATGCAGGACCTTCTTACAGCTCTTGTATCTTCGTTCGGGTGTGTCTTGTGCTGCCTAATCGTCTGAATTCGGCCTTAGGGTTTCTGTACTTCGGTCTTCTAAAACTGTCGAACTCTTTTCCTTCATCTGACTTTGGGGTATTTATAGTTTCTATCTGAGGGTAAGATGCGGCGCATCTAATAAGTAGATGCGGCGCATTGACTTAACTTCGCGTGGGGTCCAAGATTAATATATTCAGGAATATTCGTACACCGCCAGAAGATGCGGCGTAACTCCATTTATAGATGCGGCGCATGTCCTCTTGTATCTTGGATCGTATCTTGTGAAATCTTGATAGTGATGCGCCGTATGTAATAAGTAAGATGCGGCGTATCTGGAGCAGAATGTCTTGATCTTGTACATTTCAGTAGACTCTTATCTTCTTGCTTGTTTTGCTCCATAATTAGTCCAAAATCGCCAAGTTTCACCAAATGCTTGTTTTTAACTCAGAAATACAAAAGTAAATGATTAAGTATCAATTCTCACAGATAATATAATAAAACAAGTCAAATAAATAGGATAAATGACGGTAATAAAATGTACTTATTTGAGTTCATCAAATATCCCCCCACTTGAACTTTACTTGTCCCCAAGTAAACCTTAGAATTAATCTTATGAAAATGTATCCTAAAATATATTAGGATTTATCTTTATATTTAAGCATGTATTCATTTTTATCATAATCACACAACCAAACACTTAACGAATTAGAAGTAAAATAAAATAATTTGATAAAAGCAAATCTAATCGTTTAACTGTCCAGTCGTGACGAATATTCTATCATAAGCTTGGCAAGTATACACATCTCCCCCACTAAAGCCAAGGAATAACAAGTCTAAAGCGGTAAAAAAGGTTTGTAGGCTTAAGGGTTAATCATTCTTCTTAATCTCTATCGATCTCAGATTCCAGAAAAGGCGACAAAATCACAAATACATGATCGAATCCACGAACACGATACATGCAATTGCTCAAATCCTTAACTCGAATAGGCTAAAGATAGGACCAAGTAATCTTCACCAATAATATTATATCAAAAAGGGCGACAAAATCATAAATACATAGCCGAATCCACGACTACGATACTTAAGATTGCTCAAATCCCTAATCTCAATAAATCAAAGGTTTGGATAAAGAATAATATAGGGTATGGATAATATTTGGGATATAAATTGGTGTAAAATGAAAAATAAACAAAACAAATAAATTAAAATCCTAAGTGTGGTTAATCACTATCCCAACCATCCCATGAATAAGACTCATATCATAGAATAACTCACGCTTTAACACTTGAAACACACGCTTTAGGTAGACACGAATTATACTCAACAAGATCTTAATCAAAGAATAACCTTAGTTGGTGTTCCCATAACTGCCAACTCCCATTCAATCCATAGATATAATATACAACAAATAGTGGTGATATCGACCACTTAACACAAAACTTTACATAAGTTGGTCAAATCAAACATCCAACTTTTCCTTTTTTTTTTTTTTTTTTTTTTTTTTTTTTTTTTTTTTTTTTTTTTTTTTACTTGAAACATAAACAAAGATGTGTAAAATTTCACCACATCACTATAATGATAATTCTGGATAATTTTTCCATACTTTTCATGACTTCAGAAATAACGGTAATAGTGAAAGTAGTAAACACACGAAAAATAAACTCAAAGATATACAATATTTACTTTCACTCCAATTGCATTGTGCAATTTCCCGACCTAACCAAAGATAATGAATTACGCACGCGAACACAGGTAATGTAAGGAAACACACTTTTCCTAAAGCAATTAACCAACCACGGATTTTAATCTACAGGGTAAGCTAAGGTGTAAGGGTGTAACGAAACATTATAACAAAGGTGTAAGAAACGATAGGAATGGCTCTGAGTGTTTTTCTAGGGGTATCTTACTCTAAAAGTGAGAGTAACAAAAGGGTTTATACGGGGGTTAACTAACCAGTGTAGTTAGCTAATAACACATAACATATAAAGGCTATTTGGGTGTAATCCTAGAAATTTACCAATTTAGACAAGTCATTCCAATTATATAAAATAATACTTATTATGGTGGTCTCGAATAGTATACAAGCCAAGTTCTAAAGTTTACAAGTCACCGGCACACTCATAGATTTGTGAATTTTTGAAAAAATCACAATTTTTGAAAATAACGTCATGTGTGCAGCTATGCAACTTAGACTTTAAACAAAAACATGCTAAAAAAAAATTTTTAATTTTGATATATTAAGCATATTTTGAAAAGTTTAGGACAAGTAAGTGTTCTAATTCTCCAATCCCCCCACTTAAGTTAAACAACGTCCTCGTTGTTTGTATAAAAGGTTAAAAACTGGAAAATAAAAGAATTAGAACAGAAAAACTCCCCTGAGATTTGCTCGGTATGATCCTCCATTAGTATAAGAGCAAAAATCATCTTTCTTGTGGATGAGAACGTTTAAGCTTCATAATAGATGTATCCACAGGAAATGCAGGAATCTATAATACCACCAAGACTTTAAACACACCTAAGTTAAGAAAGGTTCAAACTTGCATAATACATTAGTAGTTAGTAAAAATAAAACGTAAAAATTAAAATGAAAATCATCAGGTCAGTCGATGCGCCGTATCTTATGGAAGAAGATACGCCGTATCGAGCCTGGAATAAATACGGATCAGAATAGAAGATGCGTCGCATCCTTAACCAGGGATGCGCCGCATTAAAATAAACTGATAAAAAGTTTTAAAGTCGAAAATAAAAAATGCAGAAAAATAAAGTAAGATATGACCAGTGCAGGAGATGCGTCGCATCTCAGAATTGAGATGCGCCGTATCTGCTGCGGGCCTGACTGACTCGACACAGAACAGAATATAAAATAAAAGATAAGCATGGGTTGCCTCCCACGAAGCGCTTGTTTTTGTTCGAGTCACGAGCCTGACTCCACCCTTATTTACTGTGTAATAGGGTGTTGTTCCCCCCACTTGGGATCAAGTGCGGGTGATAGTAGCAATAAACACGAAAAGAGTGTAAATTTTCTAGTAAAGATGGAAGAAATAAATAAAGATCATACCTTGGCAATATATGTACATCTTCCCTATTCTTACCCAGTTTGGTTGATAAATTGGATGACTCGACCACTTCATCTGAAAGAGTAGTATGTTGAGGAAAAATAAGTCTCCTTTCTTCTTGGTTAGTCTCCTTGGTAGTAAGGCGTCCCTTGACTTCCGCAGATGATGAGAAAGGGTCTTTGGCAAGTAAAAGTTCGAGTTCCTTAATAACCTTCATAGGGTCGAAATCATCATCTTCATCAATCATAGCAATGTTTAAGAGCTCATCACCAAACTCTTCTTCGAGCTCCACCAAATACGGGTTGATCACAGGTGCTTCAATAGGTAGTGTAATAAATTTCACCTCATCATCTTTTTGTTTTGCAACCTGTTTAGGAAAACTAGCAAGATTATTAGTAACGGGATTAATAATATTAAATAAATTTGTACCACTTTGTGTTGTAAGTGACTCCAATTCGTCTTGTGAATCTCCATCTTCAACTAGTGGTCTTGCAATTTCAGCATCGTCCCGAATTTCATCCTTCATTAAGTAATCCCAGACTTCTTCAAAATCCCTCGTTGGGTCAAAATCTGGTTGAGGTATGTCATCATAAACTATGGCGTCAAATGGTTCGAAATCAAAATTAGAATACTTTTCATCTTCATCCGATAGATTGTCTAATGGTAGTAATACGATTGCAGAATATTCTTCAACGTAAGGTTCCGTATACACATCATCTTGTGCAATCTCCGGAGAAGAAGTACTATCAATAACAATTGCCGGAATTGGTTTCACGGTATATGAATCTTCTTCATCATCATTTGACATACACCAAGTGTGTTGAAATGGCAATTTGTTTCTTTCTTTCCTTGACTTTTCATGCCCTAAAATCAAGTATTCTTCCATAGTGATTTCTTTCGTCTCAATGACTTGTGCACCATATCTTGCTCTTTTCCAATCATACATCTGATTATTGCTCAAGGCTCTTTCCTCTATAAGCTTGATATATTCTTCCATTGTAATATCCGGATCGTCCATCTTCTTGAAATAAAACTTACTCGTGCAAAAGAAGGGTGAAACGATCAAAGTAAAATAAAAGCTTCTGATATCTGCTGTTGATTCGCCGTATCCTATAAATGGGATACGCCGTATCTTAATACGTTAAAAATAAATCAGACTTTTATTCAGAAAAGCAATACGACGCGCTCGATAAATCAAATGCGCCGTATGTTTAAATAATCAAAAATTAGTTATACTTATAAAAAAATTTAATGCGCCGTATCAGCAAAAACTAGTACGCCGTTACTTCGTTACGTTTCAAAATATAAGATTTTTGACTATCAGTAAAGATGCGCCGTATCGACAAAATCGATGCGTCGCTTTTCGTTATTTAACGAATTCGAAAACTGTTTTTAATAATTAATGCGCCATATCTCGTTAGGGTTTAGAAAAAAAATTTTATCAAAAACAGATACGCCGTATCTTGGGGAAAGATGCGTCGTATCGAATTAATTAAACGCGTTGTATTTTTTTAAAAATTAAACGCAATACGCCGTATCTAAGAAAATAGATGCGCCGTATCGTTTAAATAAGCTCAGTACAACGATAGCAGTATGCAGAAAATACGAAAAATAAAAACAAATAAAAACAAACCAAAATAAAAACAAATAAAAAACACACAAAAACAGAAAATATGCAAAATAATACAATGAATGCAATTTAACTAATATACAACAGAGTTAGCGGTTAGATTAAAAATTAAAAAGAAAAACCTAATTAAAATACTAATCAAATTAACAGATAATAACAATTCACTCCCCGGCAGCGGCGCCAAAAACTTGATGCGCGTGATGTGTCGTTGCGGTTTAGCAGTATTAATGCCTACTCAAGTTTTAAATTTATATTTAGCCGACTTATCAATAACACACACACTTAACGAGCAGTGTACCCGGTCAGTATGAATATAATGGTAAGTAGAGTGTCGATCACTAAGAGTGGAACGTATTATCTAGTCATTCTAATCAGTATTTTAATATTCTAAGTTAATTATACAACCTAATCTAACGCAAGGGGGTTCAGCCTGAGAGACTGGCACGTTTTGGATGCAATTAAATAATAAACTAAACTAATGAGCACGAATCAGCGATAGGCACACACGTACACAGATAAATACTCGAGACAATAAGAAGACCTGTCCTGATGATTAAGTAGTTTGTCACTTGTTTTATTGATAGTTTTATATGAAGTGTATGTAATTAACCCTTTCTCGTTGGTCCTAATCTTATCGGCGAGAAATCCCTTAATGATTACTTATGTCTAAAAGTTATTCCTAAGTGATCAATTTAGTAACAACCGTGGGAGCCACATTCTCTTCCGTAGTCAAATGCGCAGGCCACTAATAAACACAGAGGTTATCAATGCACTAATAAGTAGTAACCAAAGACATCAACATATAAACTTTAATTGATGGGAAAGCAGTTTTAAGGGAGTGCAATCTTTCTCCTCACATTACACAAGCCACCAATCCTGATGAATTAAAGTTTACTAACACAATAAAACAAAACTACTTAATGAATTAAATACATGCAGGACCTTCTTACAGCTCTTGTATCTTCATTCGGGTGTGCCTTGTGCTGCCTAATCGTCTGAATTTGGCCTTAGGTTTTCTGTACTTCGGTCTTCTAAAACTGTCGAACTCTTTTCCTTCGTCTGACTTTGGGGTATTTATAGTTTCTGTCTGAGGGTAAGATGCGGCGCATCTAATAAGTAGATGCGGCGCATTGACTTAACTTCGCATGGGGTCCAAGATTAATATATTCAGGAATATTCGTACACCGCCAGAAGATGCGGCGTAACTCCATTTATAGATGCGGCACATGTCCTCTTGTATCTTGGATCGTATCTTGTGAAATCTTGATAGTGATGCGCCGTATGTAACAAGTAAGATGCGGCGTATCTGGAGCAGAATGTCTTGATCTTGTACATTTCAGTAGACTCTTATCTTCTTGCTTGTTTTGCTCCATAATTAGTCCAAAATCGCCAAGTTTCACCAAATGCTTGTTTTTAACTGAGAATTACAAAAGTAAACGATTAAGTATCAATTCTCACAGATAATATAATAAAACAAGTCAAATAAATAGGATAAATGACGGTAATAAAATGTACTTATTTGAGTTCATCACTATACAAGAAAAATCTTTTTGTATCTATTCTAAACTTATCCAAACATTCTATACATAGTTATTTGACAAGCAGTAGAATACTAACTATAGCAGTAGAATCATTAAGCCTAGCAGTAGTATCCACTTGGTGTATTCTCTTGAACTTAATCAGCATCCCCAGCAGTAGTATGAATACACTAGCAGCAGTATCATTATCACCAGCAGTAGAATAATACTTGGAGTATTTTCCAGTTTGATCCATGAGCAGCATTATCTAACCTGAGCAGCAGCATCTCAAAACCCAACACTTTGTGTTTCCCTCAATATTTTCCCCTATTTTAGTCACAAAAACGTAAAAACATATTTGAGATTTTAACCAAGACTTGATTTTATTTGATAAGACACAACCCGGTATTTTGAGAGGTGGTAAAACAGGTGGGTCAGACGGATGGATAATGGGTCAAAAAGGCTATTTTTCAGCAGAGTCAAAACGGGTCAGATCAGGTTGACCCACACACACTTTTAAAAGTATACTCTGAGATGACTCCTCTGAGTCTCTGACCCAAATCAGCCAATATGTCATAACTCGTAATTTCAGGTCATTTTCCAAACCTCGACAAGTTACTATTCACCAATCACTATTCATGGTTATCATTCGTCATTATGTAAACTAGGTTTACGAGTATTCAAATGCGCGTAACCAGTATGGTTTAGCTGCGTATTCATGTGTCATCAGTATCTTCATCATCAATCTAGGTCATTTTAAGTTAAATGAGGTATTTTTATAAAAATATCATCCTTGTGGCATTTATTCTTGCAAGCTATGCATAAATAGTACCCGGTTTAGCGATCATTTGTATTTTTATCTATTCATGAACCGTTCTTGTAATTTCTATTTGTTTTCATGTTATTAAGGGTTTAATATTCCGTTATAATCTTCTATTATTCAAAAATTTCTATATTTCACAGTTTTTGTTTCATTTCACGATTTCGTCTAATTTTGGTAACAACTCGCGTTTAACGTACAATTAATTCAACCGACACTAGACAATGTCCAGTCTACACTTTTTATACAATTTTGGTTCCTTACAATTCTATTTTAAAGGTCACTGTTCACTTTTTCCATTTTACGTAAACCTTGCACCTTTTACGTTTTACGTATTCTAAACCTTTGTTTTTAGGTTTTAACTATATTTAATCCTTCCAATGATCTCACCACTCATCTAAATTACTAAAATGGGTCATGATAACAAGTTTTTTTATTTGTAATTTAGAAGTTTTACAATTTTTACGTTACCCGGTATTGCATTATGTGTCTTAAAAACCCTACGTTTGAGTACCGGGAGCAACCTACACTACACAACACATCTAATATCTAAATAAATCACCAAATAACCCACTCACCTCCCCCCTCCCTATGAGTTGGCTGGTCATTATACACTCACATGGACACTTGTCTTGGTGAGGTGATAATATGTCCTAACACTTCACACATGTCCTCCACCTTTTATCTTTCCATATATAAACTCAAAAACAACACATAGAACATATCACCAACATATTTTAGCTCAAAAATCTGCTCTTTCTCTCTTAAATTTCGTGGCTTTTAAGACCAAACACACCTTGGTGCTTGATTTTTCCTAGTCCAAGATTGAAGCAAGTTTGAAGATCCATTGGTGCTAGCTTGTTCTTGTTTTTCTTGATTTTCTTGTTCATCATCTTTTGTAAGGAACCAACCCTCATTATATTCATTCATTTCACTACTGATATTCATGTTATTTCATGTGTTTTATATGCTACATAAGTTGTTGATGCTTGATTATACTTGGTACACACTTTAAATTACAAGAAAACCTTAAAAAGGACTTGTTATGAAAACAGCATTCTGATCAAGGGTAAAAACGGAATTAACTGGACTGATCAGTAGACTTTGGGCCTAAGGGAAAAATATAGGGTTGTAGATCTATGTTTTGTGGTCATTTTCCCGGGTGGTGATCCCCATGACGATACCCGATGATTAAGATATGATTTTTGTAGCAAAAACTGTCAGATATGATGTACTGTTCCCATTCGGGGCAAAACTCAAGTTTTATAACAAACCTTTTTAAATAGAAAATATGTAACCTGATCTAGAGAATTAGGGCTATCATCTCCAATTGATTTCACCTTCATAGGGTCTGTAGATTTCAAGATATAGCCTTTTTGGCAAGACCTAAAACTCAGTCAGCATAACCTTTGGGACTGACTTGTAAACAAAAATTATAAAAAGTGGTTAAACTTGGATAATTTTGAGTAAGCTTACTTTTACAATAAAGTAGGGACTTAGAGGAAGCTAGGGATGTAAAGAACATAATTTTTAGACTTACGGTTTGGGAGATTTGAATTTTTGAAAGTGGCTAAGTGTATAAAACTTCCATCAGCTTTGGAATTAAAAGATGCAAAAGTTGATAACTTGTATATTTGGACCTTGAGTTTTTATTTTGAACTACCTAATATATTTTGGACCCTTAGACATAAATTGAACCTTTTGACTAAAGATTGAACCCTTGGACTTATTTTAGACCTTCATGACTCATTTTGGACTTAAAGTCAAAACATGGTTTAAAACTTGAAATTGGGTAATAAGTATATTTCATATTTGTAATCATTTTAAAGGGCAAATTCAACATTGAAAGTTATTTAAACATTATGTACCAAGCATAATAGAGGTTACAACTTACATGGCATAATGAGAGATATGTATCATTATTTTTGAAGCTAAGACACGCGTATCTCTACATTATATATAACAGGAGGCGTTACACGTAGATAATGTCACATAATGCCACCTCAATGCCATGTAATTGTGATTTAATGCCATGTAATCACATTATGTCCACCTAAGCAAGTATTTAAGCTATTAAAATCGGATTAAACTTTTAAAAATTGATGCTGATAGGGTTCGAACTAGGGCCGTTTGAAAGACTAACTCAACATCTCAACCACTAGATCAACACAACATTTGTTTTACAGTTTGCAAATCAAAAATGATAAAGCCGAATGTCAATTCATCACACCTCAAAATCACCGACCCTATATTTTTGAAACGTCAATCTTCACCAACCCTATATCCCTTAAACCCTAATGTCAATTCATCACACCTCAAAATCACCACCTGCCACCACAAACAAACCCTAACAACTGCAGGTGAGTTTTGTTTTTATATTAAAACACAACATTGAATCTTGACTTTTGCATTTAAGTATATGTATTCACTTTTTGCATTTAAGTATATGTATTCACTGAATTCGAATTGGTGATAAAGTCGAGAATCAAGGAGATCCAAACAAGGTTTTACAAATATAATTATTGTAAAGAACGATAAGACTAGAAACTGCGGCTGACCTATTCATGTAATTATTAATTTGTGATAGCAGAATTTTGATTTTTATGTAATTCTGATGTTTCAGCTGGTTAATGCAACTATTTGATGTCCACATCGTGTTTAGGAGTGATAAGACGGCTCTTGAAGATTCTTTCTGCACGCGTGTGATTGTAACTCGTGGTGAAAGCATAAAAAAGTACCTCGATTCAGATGCTGCAACTATCAGCAGAGATGCATTTGCCAAAATAGTTTACTCAAAACTATTTGACTGGTAAGGGTGTGTTTGATATGTAGATTTTCTTGATACTTCATACGTACTTGATACTTACCTACAAATAATTAGATTGTTACTGTAATTATATTACTTTTGTAATGTCATTAATCTTTATAGAATAAAAAGTAAAGAGTAAAAAAGTTTACGGGTCAGCCCTGCACGACCTGATCCGACCCAAGTTTACTGGATTTAGCATAATACATGATGATGTATGCAAATTACTTCTGTGGCGTACTACTTTAGGGGGGTTTTGGATAGCATATTTGTTGGGTTTATTGGCTTACTTTGATTTAGAAAATCAAGAGATTACTTTTCCAGCTTATGCCATGATTATTTTAGGCTTATTCACTTTATTACATATTCAACTAGATTGGATTACGATTGGGAAAACAGTTGTGATTCCCGACAGAAGTGGTTTATGAACAATGAGTTGATGTCGATACCGGTTCAGATGCAACTCATCGACATGTTTCAGCCGCAAAATTTTTGTTAGCTTTTTGTAAATTAATTAGTTGTTGATATGTTAGTTGAAGTTTCATAGCACGATTTCCATGCTGACAGTGACTAACATTTTGCATATTCTTTTTCACAGTATGCCATAGAGTTATAGTTTTCAGAGTTTGCCAAGTGATGCAGAAGGAGACACAAATTAAGTAGCCGTTCTATCTCCACCATCGACATGTGATCGGCACAAACAAAGAAATAAATAGCCTAACGTGTTATCGTTGCCCTGTTAGTAGATCAATATTTATCAGCTTGGCCATCAAAATCCTTACTACGGTTATCATATAGCTCATGTCATATTGTTTTCCTATTATTTTAGTAGGTATGGATTTCTGCTCTCCATTGTGTTGGTAAGATAAGCTAATAAGCCCAAAAATTAGCTTAAACAAACAGCCCCTAAATTTTAGTAGTGTAAGTGCACCACTTGAAAATTTTCATTTGTAGTAATGTGTATTAGAAAATCCTGGATCCAGCACTCGATGTAAAATAGCGTATGTAATTTAAAGGGTAACACGTAGTTTCTGACACAACCTGGATGAGCAACACTCGGATAGACAGAAGAGCAAAGATAGTGACATTACTAAACAAGAAGATGGATCATCTTAAGGACGAGATGCTTATTTTTGAGACTTTACTGGAAAAAATGAGACATGAGCATGATATGTTGAAACAGGCGAAAGATTTATTGAAACAGAAATATAAAGAAGGTAAATTCTGTTAGACGTACAACTTGTGTAAATATCCAATGTGGTTTATTATTATTTTTATATATTGGGTATTCTTTTTCTTTTTTTTTCCAGCCAACTCGATCACTGTAGTAAATGTAGAAGCACAGGTGCAGACCCCTTTACAATTAGAAATATCACACCCGGTTAGTGAAATGATTTATTTAGGGTTCTACATGAAGAACCTTGATGAGTTTCCCAAAAGCTTTGTTAACCATAGTCACTTGTCAAATGAGATTGTCAATTATGATGATGAAGATTTGGAAATGTGGGAAGTTAAAGCAAAAAGATGGGCAAGGGTACTGTTTCTTCTAATAGAGGATGAACATCAATCAGATACTCTATTGCAGGTACTTTTGATAGCAAACATGTTTAATATATATATATATATTTTTTTGTCGTATATATTGAGATTAATCGATATGTGGTTAGGTATATATTGAGGTTAAATAATAAGACATGACTTTATGCATGTTTATTAATTATTTAGTCAGTTCACACATGTTGTACTTGCTCATGCAGTTTATTCAAACACATGGCAATGAGCTCAACAAGAAAAGTAAAAAGAACCAGTGGTTTGCTTGGAGAAGTCAGTCATGCAGGGACTATGGATACTTCGATTATTATTAGGAAGTTCACTATATCGTTCATCTTCATACTGGTATTGGTATATATTATTATAAACTACTCAATTAGTCACTAATGATTAGAGCTAGCACTTGGTCAATGGTCACAGAATGAATAACTGTTATTAATTCTCATTCATATGGCTCTTATATCCGATGATATTTATAACGTAGTTCTATACAGATTACCACTGTATAATTTGACTATGAGTTATTTTTAACATAGCATGATATTGCAGCCTGCAGTAGAAAATTGTCGTGGTGACTAACATTGCTAAACCGAATTCGTTATGCTTAAATAGTCTTCAAATATATGAGGAGGTGTGTCAATTGTGCTAATTCATAGAAGAATTTTGGATATAAATCATGTAGCCATTTTAAATTTTGAACTGCAATGCACAAGTGGAATTGATCTCAAAAATATTTTGGACCTGGTTTGTTATAAAACTGATCTAAAGCTACCTTTCAAGTAATATCTTTCCTGGAAACAAAGATGTGTTGGTCGAGTTCTATGCACCTTGGTCAGTCATATTTGATATACACAGTATTCATGTTTCTCATGGTTTTTGCTTGGATTTATTACCTATTCTATTCCTTTATATGATAACTGAGATAGACCCACACCCTAGCTGGGTGCTGATTATTGACGTTTTTGCAACTTACAATCTTGTCTCCTGTTGCAGGTGTGGGCATTGCAAG
Organism: Artemisia tridentata subsp. tridentata; assembly: GCA_021014915.2. Lineage (NCBI taxonomy): Eukaryota > Viridiplantae > Streptophyta > Magnoliopsida > Asterales > Asteraceae > Artemisia > Artemisia tridentata. The sequence goes on along the minus strand of CP139503.1, from coordinate 48,813,220 downwards.
AGTCTTGCTCCTGTACGTATTTAAAAATGAAGAAGATGTAGTTATTGCCAATCTTGATGCTAACAACCATAAAGATCTTGCTGAAAAGTAAGTACCGAGATGGTTATGGCTCTTTTTAGAAATAAAATTTATGTTTATAAGCAATAAACAAGAAGTCGTATAGTGACGATGGTTCATGGAGGTTTGGGCATCTTTTTGATGTGTTTATGTCACTTATCTGAAAATTGCCTTATGTAGGTATGGTGTGAGTGGTTATCCTACAATCAAGTTCTTCCCAAAGACTAACAAAGATGGTGAATACTATGAAGGCGGACATGATAAAGACAGTTTTGTGACCTTCATCAATGAGAATTGTGGTACCAGTCGTAATGCAAAGGGTCAACTCACCTCCGCTGTTAGTATCCTCAACTTCAATTCTTACTCTTTTGGTAAGGTCACATTCATGGATGGACCGCTTGATAATTTGACAATTGGCCCGGTTCTTACAGTAAGTTCCCACTATGTTACTAATAAAGAACATCTTAAACTTTGGGATATTAAGATTTTAACTTTTCCATCTTTGTAGGTGACAACAAAAGCAATGCTAGACCACAAGGATCAATTGCTTAAAATTCCAGGATCAAAGCTACTCTGGGGTGGCTATGTTTAAGGATCATCAAAATTGAGGCTGGAGCTGAATATGTCGTGGAATCAACATGAGTTTTAACCAATAAAGACCAAGGTGCTACATATTAGTAGTACTTTAGAATACGGTTTGTGTTACAGAAAATTCTTCATAACATTTTATTTGTTTGTTTCAGCTTTAGGGAGGTGCAAAGAAGGTTGTTATCTCAGCTCCAAGTGCAGATGCTCCCATGTTTGTTACGGGTGTCAATGAGAAGGAATACAACTCTGATATCACCATCATCTCGAATATTGGCTGCACAGCTAACTGTCTTGCTCCACTGGTCAAGGTCCCGTTTTCCACCCCCATGTTTTTAATTTATCTAATTTTTATATGTGCTAACAATGGCCTTTGAACTTTTTGTTTGTTATATACTGGTTATTCACGACAAATTAGGAATTGTTGAGGGACTTATAACCACCGTTCACTCCATTACAGGTTTCATATTCTTATGTGGTTTTGTTGGATGAGTATATGGATCATTTATTAATTACTCTTTTTTTATGATTCAGCCACTCAAAAGACTGTTGATGGTCCGTCAATGAAGGATTCGAGAGGAGGAAGAGCTGCTTCTTTGAATATCATTCCCAGCAGTACCGGAACTGCCAAGGTTGTGACTCATTTCTATTTGGTTAAAATTTATTGACTTGTGGAATAAATATTATAAAATTTGTTGATGAGCGGTGTACTAAAGATGGTTGTGCATTTTTGAAGGCTGTTGGAAAAGTTTTGCCTGAACTTAACGGGAATCATACAGGGATGGCCTTCTGTGTGCCTATTGTTGATGTCTCGGTTTTTTATCTTACTTCCAGGCTCGAGAAGCCTGCCTCTGATGATGATATCAAGGCTGCTATCAAGCAAGGACAAGAAATATCTCTCTTTAACTTGCAAGATTAATCTGAGCAATTACAGTGCCAATTTGTGGTTACATGAATGATATAAATTTGCTTGGTTCTAATGCACTTGATGTTTTCTTGGGCTGTGTTGTGTTGTTTAGGGCTGAGGCAGAGGGTAGCTAGCATGAAGGGAATCCTTGGTTTCACTGAGGATAATGTTGTGTCTACAGACTTTGTGGGTGAGTGTAGGTAAGCCCATTTGGTCTTCAATTCTCCAATGGATCCATGTCAATCTTTAGCGACTGCCACATGACTTCTTTAGAATTTTGAAAATAAGGAAACTCTAACACTCCATCCTTCGCACAGTTGTACTAAACTGATCATACTCTTTATTTTATTTTATTTTATTTTTTTTTTATGTACATCTGTCTTTTGTAATTTTTATGCAGGTTCTTTCATCTTCTACGAAATTAATTTCATACCAAACTACACCATTTACTAACTTAAAGATGTTAAAGATTTATCCAAAAGTAGTAGACTCGCCTGAGCGAGCACAAAAGAATGCAAGTATATATGTGTAAGCCAAAAAGTTTATGCTAGATGATTCTCCAACTGACACTTTTACAATGGTTTCACATGAGATATTTGCGTTTTATTTTGATTTGCTACACATCATACTTATTGCATTAAGCTGTATAGGAATAAACCAGATAATGAAACTTATATACTATAGATATGCATATAGTTTCATGACTTGTATATAAGCATCATCCTTTTATAAATTTTGTAGGACCTGCTCGAACCACTTCGACCTCACTATATTTGAATGAGCAGAAACGGACTCAGGTATATATCCATTCTTTGATTCAAACATGTTTGATAATGTGGTACTCATCCTTCTATTTTGACAAAAGGCACCTGTGTAAAATGGCATTCATTATTCACCATGTATTGAAATAGTTTTCTCTACAACCTAGATAGGTAAACTGAATAATGAACAGTGCTAAAAATGATCATTATATCTATAAAAACCTGGAAAAGACTATTACTCGGAATCAGGTTTGGTATGACTATTATGCTCCCAACTCAATATTGCTTAAGTTGTATGTTTGGCATTCAATTTTAAGAAGACTCTTATGGCGTATAAAGTTAAACTTTAATCATCAAAGGGAGTATGTGAAGCATCCTAATAGTTTTAGTTAAGTTTTGATTGGGCTTTATGATAATGAGCGTATAATAACTTTCACTAAAGGATCAGGTACATATATCCATTAAGCAATTCTAGATGATTTTTAACTTTCTGAAGTAGTTTTAAGGTTTATTGGCTTATTAGTTCTAAAACATGTGTTGTCACATGGCATGAAGGAGACTGATTCAAAAGCCTTTAGGCTCTTTTGTTTTGATCAGTTCATAGATCTCTAACATGCATATAACCCAATACGACTTTTATGGGTTGTCTTTACAAAATTTTGCTTTCTGTGTAAATAAGGAAGTTTTAAAAGATGGAGGATCTACACACATTGCAGCACACACATTCACATTTCGTGAATTGGCAATTGGAGCCGAGAACTTTACCAAAGCCAGTCTTCTCACACGGACAACTATATGTCGCTTTGTCAAGAGTCAAGAGCAAGCGCGAATTGAAGGTTCTATGTTTAGATAGGGACGAAAACTATTGCAACTCAACTACAAATGTAGTTTACAAAGAAGTCTTATTTGAATAACCAACATGTTTTTTTGTATACACAACATATGATTTTCGATAACACAAACTATTTAGATTTTGTAATTTTTAATCTCATTGTACGAACATGAATGAATTAAAATGTAAAATTAGAAGTCATGGCCATGTCGGGTGAATACATAATAAATAACTATAAAAGAACACTAATATCCGTACATGATCAAATTAAAATGCAAAATTACAAGTCATGCCCGCCCATCGGGCGGGCTTCGAAATCTAGTATGTATATATATATATATATATATATATATATATATATATATATATATATATATATATATATATATATAGGTTGCTTGTAGGATTCTCGTGGTTATTGCTTCATTATATCACTTGGTTGTGCACTTGTTTTCGGTGAGTTTCATAGCCCCTCCTTTTACTCGTTTTGTAACTGTTTTGGGGGAGAATACATGCTCGTTTTTCATTAAACTTTATGCTTGTTCTACCTTTAAACTTCATGCCTGTTTTGCTTGAGACGTGAGTTGTCGTTCAAACATTATTGAGTGGTTAAAATACTTGAGTCGTTGCTCGGAAGTATTTTTGTTTACATTTTTCACCCTTGATCATTTACTTATGGACACTAGTACATTAAGCTATTTCATATTACCTATACAAATGCTTTAAAAACCATTTTTGAGATTAGCGTATCATCAATTATGTTGACCCGGTTAGGGCAACCAAGAGTGTCATCATTTATGTTGACCCCGGTTAGGGCAACCAAGAGTATCATCATTTATGTTGACCCAGGTAGGACAACCAAGAGTATCATCATTTATGTTGACCCAGGTAGGGAAACCAAGCGTTCCATCAATTATGTTGACCCGGTTAGGGCAACCAAGAGTTTCATCATTTGTGTTGACCCGGTTAGGGCAAACAGGAGTTCCATCATTTGTGTTGACCCGGTTAGGGCAAGCAACCACACCATCATTTGTATTGACCCAGGTAGGGCAAACAAGCGTTCGTAATAACATAACCAGCAATATATTAAATATAACTCTATATATATTTTGAATATATTGGTCATTTAATTTTTGTGGTCCATACATCATTTGATGTTCACTTAAACAAAATCATATTTGGCAGTGGGTTGTAAACACACAGGTTGCAAGTCTTGTATGGGCGGGGTTTGGAACTGGGTGGATTTACAATGCCTTTGCTGGGAAATCTTCATTCAAACGCTTTACATTTTACACATAACTCTATGAACTCACCAACCTCGTGTTGACGCTTTGGCATGTATTTTCAGGTATAAAGCAATAGCACGCTACTGGAGGCTTTTGGCAGGGCATGGCATGGTCATAGGAGACTCTGATATTCATTTGGGGACCGTTTAACCTATTTAAAGGCCTATTTCCGCACTACTTTTCATAATGTAAATTTAACATTTCTGATTTCTCAAATATATTCTAAATGATTGTGATGAAAACCGTTCTTTGTACTTGTGTTGTGATACCAATTGAGTTGCACCCCAGCGACATGTATGCTTCCGCTGGACCCGAATCTGGGGGTGTGACAGATTGGTATCAGAGCCTTGGCTATAGAGAACTAGGTGATTTTAAAACCTAGACTATAGCTACTTTCATGAAAACTTAACCCTATGACCGCCACGTGCCTGCCTGCCAAGCTGATGCCTCAATTGTGGTTTGCTGCTGACATATATGATGAGATTTATATCTTATTATCAGATAAATTATACTCACTTATTCTCTTTGATTACTATAGTTGTTTTTCATATAAGCATGCTCACATATCATACACGTCTCAGCGTTACGCCTTTTTCTTGCGTAGTTTCATCATTCAACCTCGAGTTTGGTCACTTACCTTAGTCTTTTGAAACGTCATTTAAATGTGAAGGACATGGTATTAGTATAACTGAGCTGAGTATTTCAAAATTCATTGAACCTCGGTGGAATATAGACTGGTCATCTATATTCAACCCGGGACAGTGGGACATTGGCTGACCACCTATGTCCGACTCAGAGATGAATTTTGCAATACTGGGAATAGTTATAATAAAATTATGTCCGGGTTGCATTTCTACTCGATTTCTAAAGGTTTCAAAAATTCCTCTGTGTGTACTCAATCGTTGCAAGAGCATTCATATCTACATCACCTCGTGAACCACCGCCTAGAAGCACGTCAGCTAATCATAACACGACTTCGAGCTTTCATTCTACGACAAGTCACATTATGGCACCTACTTTTAGGAAACGTCTTATTTACTCTCCTTTTCTAGTTTTGAAGAGTTATGACGCCACAGAAATCTTAAGACATTACGAGGCAATCCAAATCACTATCTTTGACATAGTCACCAAATCCTAACATTTCAGAAGTACTAGTTAGATCTAGTAGGACGATGAACCTAAGTCATAATCCAGTTTAGAAAGGACCAAGTAAGTTGGATACACATACCTACAAGTCTTACCCAAGACTAACCTATAGACATTATTCAACACCAGAAACGAAATGTTAGACATTTAAGCATTCATGCAGACATACATACCCGACTGTTTTATCATTTTGACGCTTTCAATTCAAGCGAATTTTCTTTAAAGTGTGTTTATACAAATCATGTACCTTGTAGGATAGCATTTATTTGGAGTATCTATCTTGGCAAATAAATCCTTTATGGTCAGCCTTTGACAAAACTACTAAGCGTTAAGAAAGGTATAACGCCAAACTTTACACAAACATTCCTATCCACATCATATTGAAAACCCATCTATGAAACCTTGGGTCGTATTTGAAAACAGTCCAATCTTGCATATCCATTGAAATTATTCAAACTTGTAGATTCATTTACTCATAGAAGGATGTCAAACAAAACCCTCCATAATGAGTCAAATTTTGAAGATCAACCACCATACTACAATACTTCATACATTTAGGATCTTGTGATTGACAAGCAATGGAATGGAAAAATTCAATGAAGGAAATTTAGGGAGATACTATTGAACAGTAAGAATCTTGGCAATGAAGAATAAGCACCTTAGGAAAAGGGAGACTCATATCGTAACATCAACTAGAGCAAGACGCGTAGAATCAAAACTGTTACCATAGCTTTATCCTTTCGATATCACATTTCACATTTCAAATCTCAAGAAGAGTCTTTCAGATGAATCACTCGTAATTCCATAAGAAGAAATTCAATTCAACAATGAGCACGATTTCGTGAAAGGACCAGCAGAAATCTCGGACCGCAAGGTCAAACAGTTGAAGCAGAATCGAATTCTTATCGTTAAAGTTCGCTGGAATTCTCGAAGAGGTCCCGAGTTTACTTAGGAACGGGAAGACCAGATGCGACTCAAATATCCACATCTCTTCACCGAATCCACCCCAGAGACCAACATGAACTGGATTCAGGGACTGAATTCCTTTAACGGGTGGAGACTGTCACAACTCATAATTTTGGGTCATTTTCCAAACCTTGACAAGTTATTATTCATCATTTACTATTCACCAATCACTATTCATGGATATCATTCGTCATTACGTAAACTAGGTTTACGAGTATTCAAATGCGCGTAACCAGTATGGTTTAGCTGCGTATTCATGTGTTATCAGTATCGTCATCATCAATCTAGGTCATTTTAAGTTAAATGAGGTATTTTTATAAAAATATCATCCTTGTGGCATTTATTCTTGCAAGCTATGCATAAATAGTACCCGGTTTAGCGATCATTTGCATTTTTATCTATTCTTGAACCGTGCTTGGAATTTCTATTTGTTTTCATGTTATTAAGGTTTTAATATTCCATTATAATCTTCTATTATTCAAAAATTTCTATATTTCACAGTTTCTGTTTCATTTCACGATTTCGTCAAAATTTTGGTAACAACTCGCGTTTAACGTACAATTAATTCAACCGACACTAGACAATGTCCAGTCTACACTTTTTATACAATTTTGGTTCCTTACAATTCTATTTTAAAGGTCACTGTTCACTTTTTCCATTTTACGTAAACCTTGCACCTTTTACGTTTTACGTATTCTAAACCTTCGTTTTTAGGTTTTAACTATATTTAATCCTTCCAATAATCTCACCACTCATCTAAATTACTAAAATGGGTCATGATAACAAGTTTTTTTATAATTTAGAAGTTTTACAATTTTTACGTTACCCGGTATTGCATTATGTGTCTTAAAAACCCTACGTTTGAGTACCTGGAGCAACCTACACTACACAACACATCTAATATCTAAATAAATCACCAAATAACCCACTCACCTTCCCCCTCCCTATGAGTTGGCTGGTCATTATACACTCACATGGACACTTGTCTTGGAAAGGTGATAATATGTCCTAACACTTCACACATGTCCTCCACCTTTTATCTTTCCATATATAAACTCAAGAACAACACATAGAACATATCACCAACATATTTTAGCTCAAAAATCTGCTCTTTCTCTCTTAAAATTCGTGGCTTTTAAGACCAAACACACCTTAGTGCTTGATTTTTCCTAGTCCAAGATTGAAGCAAGTTTCAAGATCCATTGGTGCTAGCTTGTTCTTGTTTTTCTTGAATTTCTTGTTCATCATCTTTTGTAAGGAACCAACCCTCATTATATGCATTCATTTCACTACTGATATTCATGTTATTTCATGTGTTTTATATGCTACATAAGTTGTTGATGCTTGATTATACTTGGTACACACTTTAAATTACAAGAAAACCTTAAAAAGGACTTGTTATGAAAACAACATTCTGATCAAGGGTAAAAACGGAATTAACTGGACTGATCAGTAGACTTTAGGCCTAAGGGAAAAATATGGGGTTGTAGATCTATGTTTTGTGGTCATTTTCCCGGGTGGTGATCCCCATGACGATACCCGATGATTAAGATATGATTTTTGTGGCAAAAACAGTCAGATCTGATGTACTGTTCCCATTCGGGGCAAAACTCAAGTTTTATAGCAAAACTTTTTAAATAGAAAATATTTAACCTGATCTATAGAATTAGGGCTATCATCTCCAATTGATTTCACCTTCATAGGGTCTGTAGATTTCAAGATATAGCCTTTTTGGCAAGACCTAAAACTCAGTCAGCATAACCTTTGGGACTGACTTGTAAACAAAAATTATAAAAGTGGTTATACTTGGATAATTTTGAGTAAACTTATTTTTACAATAAAGTAGGGACTTAGAGGAAGCTAGGGATGTAAAGAACATAATTTTTAGACTTACGGTTTGGGAGATACGAATTTTTGAAAGTGGCTAAGTGTATAAAACTTCCATCAGCTTTGGAATTAAAAGATGCAAAAGATTGATAACTTGTATATTTGGACCTTGAGTTTTTATTTTGAACCACCTAATATATTTTGGACCCTTAGACATAAATTGAACCTTTTGACTAAAGATTGAACCCTTGGACTTATTTTAGACCTTCATGACTCATTTTGGACTTAAAGTCAAAACATGGTTTAAAACTTGAAATTGGGTAATAAGTATATTTCATATTTGTAATCATTTTAAAGGGCAAATTCAACATTGAAAGTTATTTAAACATTATGTACCAAGCATAATTGAGGTTACAACTTACATGGCATATTGAGAGATATGTATCATTATTTTTGAAGCTAAGACACGCGTATATATATATATATATATATATATATATATATATATATATATATATATATATATATATATATATATAGGGTCCGGTTCTAGGGAAAAGTGTAATTAGATAGAAAAGTGAGAAAAAAAAAAGTTATAGGGTAGGATTTGAAACATCTCAAACTTCAGGGTAAGTTATGAAACCCCCCCCCCCACCCCGTAAAAAAAATTCCCGCCAAAAAAAAAAAATTTTTTCCATGCAAAAAATTTTCCCGCCAAAATTTTATAACTATGATGCACCTTTTTATTTTAGTGCATCACAGTTATAAAATTTAGTTATAACTATGATGTACCAAAATTTATAACTGTGATGCACCAAAATAAAAAGGTGCATCATAGTTATAAAATTTTGGCAGGAAAATTTTTTGGTGCATCACAGTTATAAAATTTGGTGCATCATAGTTATAACTAAATTTTATAACTGTGATGCACCAAAATAAAAAGGTGCATCACAGTTATAAAATTTTGGCGGGAAAATTTTTGGCCTGAAAAAAAAAAAAAAAAAAAAAAAAAAAAAAAAAAAAATTGCCCCAAAAAAATTTTTTTTTGGCGGGATTTTTTTTTTTTCCCGGGGGGGTGGGGGTGGGGGGTAGGGTGCGAATGTACAAAACCTCCCTTAAAGAATGGAGGAAAATACAATAAGGTCCCTGTAGTTTGGTGTGAAAAAAGAGAGGGGAAGGAGAAGGTGATTTGCACTATTTTCTCACTTTTCCACCAAAGTGAATTTTTTCCAAGAACCAATAATATATATATATATATATATATATATATATATATATATATATATATATATATATATATATATATATATATATAGGTTGCTTGTAGGATTCTTGTGGTTATTGCTTCATTATATCACTTGGTTGTGCACTTGTTTTCGGTGAGTTTCATAGGCCCTCCTTTTACTCGTTTTGTAACTGTTTTGGGGGAGAATACATGCTCGTTTTTCATTAAACTTTATGCTTGTTCTACCTTTAAACTTCATGCTTGTTTTGCTTGAGACGTGAGTTGTCTTTCAAACATTATTGAGTGGTTAAAATACTTGAGTCGTTGCTCAGAAGAATTTTTGTTTACATTTTTCACCCTTGATCATTTATTTATGGACACTAGTACGTTAAGCTATTTCATATTACCTATACAAATGCTTTAAAAAACCATTTTTGAGATTAGCGTATAATCAATTATGTTGACCCGGTTAGGGCAACCAAGAGTATCATCATTTATGTTGACCCCGGTTAGGGCAACCAAGAGTATCATCATTTATGTTGACCCAGGTAGGGCAACCAAGCGTTCCATCAATTATGTTGACCCGGTTAGGGCAACCAAGAGTTTCATCATTTGTGTTGACTCGGTTAGGGCAAACAGGAGTTCCATCATTTGTGTTGACCCGGTTAGGGCAAGCAACCACACCATCATTTGTGTTGACCCAGGTAGGGAAAACAAGCGTTCATAATAACATAACCAGCGATATATTAAATATAACTCTATATATATTTTGAATATATTGGTCATTTAATTTTTGTGGTCCATACATCATTTGATGTTCACTTAAACAAAATCATATTTGGCAGTGGGTTGTAAACACACAGGTTGCAAGTCTTATATGGGCGGGATTTGGAACTGGGTGGATTTACAATGCCTTTGCTGGGAAATCTTCATTCAAACGCTTTACATTTTACACATAACTCTATGAACTTACCAACCTCGTGTTGACGCTTTAGCATGTATTTTCAGGTATAAAGCAATAGCACGCTACTGGAGGCTTTTAGCAGGGCATGGCATGGTCATAGGAGACTCTGATATTCATTTGGGGACCGTTTAACCTATTTAAAGGCCTATTTCCACACTACTTTTCATAATGTAAATTTAACATTTCTGATTTCTCAAATATATTCTAAATGATTGTGATGAAAACCGTTCTTTGTACTTGTGTTGTGATACCAATTGAGTTGCACCCCAGCGACATGTATGCTTCCGCTGGACCCGAATCTGGGGGTGTGACACAATACATAAGTAAAAACACTTTTTTTACCACTACATTCTTACCAGATTTGAAGGGATAGATGGTTCTTCATCTTCATCTTCGTCTTCATCATCTAAGCCTTTTCCAGCCATCAGCTCTTCCCTTGAATACATTTTCATGCCAGGTACGCCAGGCATACCCTCCATGTAACACCCCGTGACCAAAAACGTGAAAATTTTTCGCAAAAACACACCCAGAAACTGACATCCGGTTACTCTTTTACAAACTGACAAAATTTGGTACACATTCAGCCTTTGAGGCTATTTTTAGATGAAAGTAGACTCGATTAGCTTCGAAACGATAGGTCACACGACCCATTTCGACTTACGGATCAAAAGATACGATTTTTCGAAAACTGCCAAAAATCTGCACAGTCGGCTCTGACAGCGTCAAGCCCAAGCCTGACAGCGTCAAGCCTTGATAGGCCAGACGAATTTTTTTGGAGTTTAAAGGGTGACGGCGTCAAGAAGGCCATCAAGAATAAAACTGCAGTTTCACCATCAAGCCTTGATAGGCCAGAGAATTTTTGGAGTTTAAAGGGTGACGGCGTCAAGAAGGCCATCAAGAACAAAACTGCAGTTTCACCAGGCCCGCTCAGAAACCCGACCTCCCGGACTCGAAACTTGACCAAACTTTCCAGAATTCTTTAGTATATCGATAAGATCATTTTCATACAAAAACATTACCCGTTTGACCACCCAAAATAGTACCTTAAAATTTGACGGGTTATGCATAAAACTCATTTCAACCCATTGACACCCAAAACCACTTAGACCACTTCATTTACCCACCATATCCAACCCAAACCTATAACTTATCATACTCAACCTGTCTCAAGTGTCCATGACCCGATCAATAACCAAAATGGGTAAGAACTAGCTTATACCAAACATCCCCTTAAACAATCTTTCAAAAACACATTTTATACATAAATGCACAAACTATAGATATCCAATTTGACTTCTTCACAACATAACATTCCTAACATATTAAAAGAGTGTTGGTACATTGACATGACCCATAACTTCCCAAAATGGGTGAGATTGGCTAAATGCCAATCACCCTCTTTACTACCATTATAACCATGTAGCATATGGACTTCTTGACATGTACATAACTTGACTCTTGAACTAACATAGAAAATGACCGTTGACTACCAAAATGACCATATGAAAGGAAATATACCCAAAACACGAAAAGACACGTCGGGGGCTTCCAACTTCAACACGCTTGGTCCAAAAGAAAACGGTCTTCTACTACATAATCACTTACACCTTTTCCTTACCTTTGCTCGGTCCTTCAACACCTATCAAGAAAAACATCACAACTAAACACGTAAGCAAAACGCTTAGTAAGTACATGGCATAACAAGCTAACATTATATATATAACCATAACTAGTCTAACCACTAGTTAAGCTAGCGATATAGGGGCACTTACCTCGCATCGACATAGTCGACCTAAACACGATCAACCCGTAAGGTTGAACCTCATCCCATAGTTAGCCTAACGACTAACTAAGCTACATCTAGAATGGATCCATACTAGCTAACGCACCCTATACCCTATACTTCACCATTATCATGTAAACAAACATGATAAAGCTAACACAATAAACATTATCATACCAAAATATGATAAAGCTAAACAAGACATGTTATAACCAATGTACTTACCTTGATTCTTAAGCTCAATCACACTAACAATAGCTTCCCCACTTATTACTTGCTTCCTATAACACAACCATCTCAAATTAGAGACTAATTAACTAGCTAATCATGATTTATCAACACTTGATCATTATGATCAAACATGAACCCTAATTTTACAATTTGGGGAAGAACACTTACTTGATGGGAAATGCAAATTAAAGCTTCCTAAAGTATTGGAATTACTTGAAAATGATCAATATAGCTTGAATGATAACAAATAAGCTTCCCTCCTCTTTTCTCTTATGAGCCGATCTTCACAATGGCCAAAAGAAAGTCCTGGACATTTCTAAAATAATCTAGACTAGTATATTTAATTAATGGACTTTGCCCAATTGGCAATCTTAACCCTTCTAGTTTCATTCTTTCTAACTTGCCATTCTCCTTTATTTATTTAGCTAACATATATGACAAAACTAATAATATACAATACATATTATTTACATAACTAGTACCTTATCGGGATACGGGTGTAACAATTCTCCCCTCCTTAAAATAAGATTTCGTCCTCGAAATCTACGTTTGAAATAAATGAGGATACTCATTCCTCATCTTCTCCTCTAGCTCCCATCTAATGCTTGTACCTTTACGATGTCTCCCTTGCACTTTCACTAATGGAATTTCTTTGTTTCGAAGTTGCCTCACTTTCCTTCCTAAAATCGCTTCCGGCTCATCCTTTTGTGAAATCAATTCCGGATCAATTTCGATATCATCTAAAGTGACCACACTAGCCTCATCCGCTAAACATTTCCTCAAGTACGACACATGGAAGGTATTATGAATACCTCTCATTTCTTCGGGCAATTCTAACACATAGGCTACCTCACCAACACGTTTCAAGATTTTAAATGGCCCTATAAACCGTGGACTTAATTTCCCTTTGTTTTTAAACCTAAAAACGCCCTTCCACGGAGAAACTTTTAGCATAACCATGTCACCTACCTCGAATTCTATTGGCCTTCTTCGATTATCGGCATAACTTTTCCACCTATCTTGTGCCGCCTTAAGTCTTGCTCGAATCATCTCAACCTTTTCCGTCGTTGCCAACACTATATCCGTGCTAGCCAATTCTCTCCTTCCCACTTCTTCCCAACATACGGGCGTCCTACACTTTCTTCCATATAGCATCTCATAGGGTGGCATACCTATACTAGCATGATAACTATTATTGTAGGCGAATTCAACTAGGGGTAAATGGTCGTCCCAATTTCCTCCGAAATCAATCATGCAAGCTCGAAGCATATCTTCTAAAGTTTGAATCGTCCTCTCGCTCTGCCCATCGGTTTGAGGATGAAAAGCCGTGCTCATATGAAGTTTCGTACCTAACTCTTCTTGGAAATCTTGCCAAAAATTTGAAGTGAACCGCCCATCTCTATCAGAAACTATGGAAATAGGTACCCCATGACGCGCGACTATCTCATTAACATAGACCTTCGCTAACTTATGAACAGGCATATTCTCCCTAATTGGAATAAAATGCGCACTCTTAGTCAAACGATCGACTACTACCCAAATGGTATCATTCTTCTTTTTCGTCTTTGGCAATTTCGTGATAAAATCCATAGTAATCTTCTCCCACTTCCAAACTAGAATGTCTAAAGGTTGGACTTTTCCGTAAGGCTTTTGGTGTTCGGCTTTCACTTTCAAACAAGTTAAACATCTTTCCACATACTTCACGCAATCTCTTTTCATACCCGGCCACCAATAGTTTCTTTTCAAATCAAGGTACATTTTCGTAGCTCCTGGATGAATAGAATACTTCGACTTATGGGCTTCTTCCATGAGTAATTCTTTAACGTTGCTTCGAAAAGGAATGTAAACTCTTCCATGCCGTGTCTTAATCCCACGACTGTCTTCATCGAGATGAGGAATGTGAGAAGTGATTCGTTCTTTCTCTTGATTCTCTTCTTTTAACGCTTCCTCCTGAGCTAACTTAATTCTTTCGAAAAGGTCAGATGTAATAATCATTCTTAAGGAGTGAATCCGTGTAACATCACTTCGGCCCTGACGACTTAGCGCATCCGCTACAACATTCGCCTTACCCGGATGGTAGCGAATTTCACAATCATAATCTTTCAGCAAGTCTAACCACCTACGTTGTCTCATATTCGGATCTTTCTTATCAAGGAAATACTGAAGACTTCTATGGTCGGTGTAAATTATGAACTTCACACCGTATAGATAATGCCTCCAAATCTTCAAGGCAAAGACTACAGCCGCAAATTCCAGATCATGAGTCGGATATTTCTCTTCGTGCTTCTTTAGTTGTCTTGAAGCGTAAGCGATCACTTTACCCCTTTGCATAAGAACACATCCAAGACCGGAATAAGATGCATCACTATAGACCACCATGTCTTCGGTTCTTTCTGGTAACACTAAGATCGGTGCTTCACACAACCTCTTTCGTAAAGTACGGAAGGCATCTTCTTGCTTCTCGCCCCACACAAAAGGAACATTCTTCTTGGTGAGTTCGGTTAACGAATATGAAATTTTGGAGAAGTCTTGAATAAACCGTCGGTAATAACCCGCGAGTCCTAGAAAACTTCGAATTTCACCAACGTTCTTCGGCGCTTGCCAATTCATCACGGCCTCGACTTTAGACGGATCAACTTTAATACCATCGGGATTAATAACATGACCAAGGAACTGAACTTCTTGCAACCAAAATTCGCATTTCGAGAATTTAGCATACAATCTTTCTTTTCTCAACGTTTCAAGGATTTCTCGAAGATGAAGTTCATGTTCTTCCTTACTCTTAGAATAGATAAGGATATCATCGATGAACACTATAACGAATTTATCCAACATCGGTCTACATACACGGTTCATGAGATCCATGAAAACCGCAGGAGCGTTCGAGAGACCAAAAGGCATAACCGTAAACTCGTAATGTCCATATCGGGTCCTAAAGGCTGTCTTAGGAATATCCTCCTCTCGAACCTTCAGTTGATGATAACCCGAACGGAGATCAATCTTTGAAAACCACTTCGCACCTTGAAGCTGATCAAATAGATCATCTATTCTTGGCAACGGGTAGGGGTGTTCACGGGGCGGTTCGGCTCGGTTCGGTTAGAGATTTTAACTATCCATCGCGGGGCGGGTAGTTCATTTTACTATCCAAAATCGAACCGTACTATGCGGGTAACCGGACATGCGGGTACCCGAAATGAGCGGTTACCCGCGGTTCGGGTCACGGTTAACCATTTAAAAAAATTAATCGAATCAACTCGGACGAACAATAACATAAATTAGAATGTAATATGTCATTGTAGTAAAAAATAAATAACATTGAAGAGATTAGAGTCAGAGTAATGTTGTCCCGTCGCAATAAAAGCATTCAAATTATCATATGTAACAAAATAACTAATACTATTTATTTGACGTTTATATGTTACGATCACTTTAATCATTTGTAATCCATGGACGTTAGTAAATGATCACATTAGGTAAGTAAAAATGCGTTATACGATAAAAGTAATGCAATAATACAGTTAATACTTGTACATTTTTATGAATGGTTTGTTGAAACCTACATATATATTATACACGGTTCGGTTCGGGTAACCGCGGATAACTAAAAGTAAAAACCGAAACAGAATCGTGATAAGCGGGTTTTTCCGGTTTCGGGTTTTCTCGGTTTCGGTTTCTTCGGTTATCGGTTTTTTGCGATTTCGGATTGGGCGGATCGGCTCGGTTCGTCGGTTTCTCGGATTTTTTGAACACCCCTATTCTTGGCAACGGGTATACATTTTTCACCGTGACTTTGTTCAATTCACGGTAATCAATGCACATCCGCATACTACCGTCTTTCTTTTTAACGAACAGAATCGGAGCTCCCCAGGGTGAGCTACTTGGGCGAATAAAACCCTTGTCAAGTAACTCTTGGAGTTGACTCATTAACTCCTTCATTTCGGACGGAGCAAGACGATAAGGAGTTTTGGCAATAGGAGTAGCACCCGGAACAAGATCAATACGGAACTCAACTTGTCTATCGGGAGGAATACCCGGCAATTCTTCCGGGAATACATCACGGAATTCATTTACAATCGGAACATCGTCGATATTTTTCTTTTCAAAACTCGTATCTACCACGTGTGCCATAAAGGCTAGACAACCACGTGATAGATATTTTCTAGCTTTCATCACGGAACAAAGTTTTAACTCGCCTTTCCTTTTATCACCGTAAATCATCATTTCTCGACCACTATGGTTCACAACTCTAACGATCTTTTGTTTGCATAGAATGGCGGCATTGTGTTTGCTAAGCCAATCCATGCCAACAATAATATCAAACTCTCCAAGCATTATGGGGATTAAGTCGATCCTAAAAACATTCTCATCGATCTCTATTTCTACATCACGATACACATTTGACACTACCACAACTTTACTATCGGTGATTTCAACTTCTATAGGTATTGGAAGCTTATCTAACGGGGTTGACAATTCTTTACTGAAGTTATAAGATACAAAGGACACGCTTGCACCAGAGTCGTACAAAACACGAGCGGGTTTGGAATTAACGAGAATTATACCTGTGACAACATCTGAACTCGACTTCGCCTCTTCGGTACTCATCTGATAAACACGAGCTGTAGGCCTTGGAACCTCAACCTTTTCTCCTTTAATCGGCTTGAACGGCTTCGCTTGCTTAGGATTAGATTTAGGACATTCACTTACCTTATGTCCTTCTTCATTGCACCCGTAACATATTACCAAAGGCTTGGTGCAATCCTTGCTAATATGACCAGTATCCCACACTTATAACATCCCTTCATCCCGGATTTACATTCTCCCAAATGATTCTTACCGCACCTATTACACTTAGGAGGTAGCTTTCCCGTGTTGTCCTTTCTTGTAAAATCGAACCTGCCTCGCTTACTAAATGTTGATGGATGATCATGCTTCCTTTTTAAGTCCTTCTTCTCTTTGCTTTTCATTCTATCCAAGTCCGCTTCACGAGTACGTGCCCTACTTAGAAGATCCTCCATGTCGGCGCACTTGAACGGTGACACTATCGTACGAATTTCATCCTTGAGCATTCTTTGAAATTTGTCAACTTTAAGCCTTTCATTGTTAAGATATTCCGGGCAATATTGTACCATGTCACAAAACTTTCCCCACAACTCATTCACCATTTCATCAGTTTGCACAAGAGAATGGAAAGCTTCTCTTATTTTATCAATTTCCTCCGCAGGAGCATACTCTTTCATAAACACTTCCTTAAATTGATCCCACGTGCACGATTCTCTCCAAGCACTACCTTTCTCGTTTGCCTTGCTTTCCCACCATACTTTAGCCCGTTCACGAAGGTAATTAGTAGCAAAGTTCACCTTATCCTCTTCTACACAACGACTCGTATGAAAAGCCCTTTCTATATCGGTAATCCATCGAGAACTCTTTAACAGATCAAGAGTCCCCGTAAATGTGGGTGGAGCACAAGCAGTGAAATCACGATAAGTAGACTTCTCTTTCCCTACCCCGGGTCTAGCATTCGGATCATTCAATAACTCCCCACTCTTCTTAAGCTTTTCTATCTCCTCTTTAAACATCTTTTGCACATTCTCGGTTGTTTGTTTAACATAATAGGGCATGGCCTTCTCAATAGCCCTCCCCACTCTATCAGTCACCAAGACATCCAATTCTTTCAACTCAGCTTTCGTAAAACTTTTAGGGACAAGATTCTCCGGTAATGATATTGACCTGACACTACTAGAATCTCCTTCATCATTTGAATCATCATCATCATTATGGCGAGAGGAGGTCGTTCTCAACACCTCCTTATTTCGGATATTCGCCATCTTTCTACTAACTGAAATTTAGCAATTCACACTATTAAGCAAAATCATGTACATAATTGATGCATGAATAACATATTTATCCTTACACTAAACACCCTAGCGTTTATCATCCATGTATAGCCTAAATGATTTCGATCTCACATATGTGTCATATTTTTATCACTACGGTGGCCAGGCGTAGTCATAAAAATACTTAACATATGTGTTCCCGAAATCACCCAAACAATACACAAATAACAAACACCGATACTAACCGCGTCTACACAAGGCCTAAGTCTAGGAAATCCTAAGGGTAAATCCTAAATCTCTTAGACCGAAGCTCTGATACCAAGTTGTAACACCCCGTGACCAAAAACGACCAAAAACGTGAAAATTTTTCGCAAAAACACACCCAGAAACTGACATCCGGTTACTCTTTTACAAACTGACAAAATTTGGTACACATTCAGCCATTGAGGCTATTTTTAGATGAAAGTAGACTCGATTAGCTTCGAAACGATAGGTCACACGACCCGTTTCGACTTACGGATCAAAAGATACGATTTTTCGAAAACTGCCAAAAATCTGCACAGTCGGCTCTGACAGCGTCAAGCCCAAGCCTGACAGCGTCAAGCCTTGATAGGCCAGACGAATTTTTTTGGAGTTTAAAGGGTGACGGCGTCAAGAAGGCCATCAAGAATAAAACTGTAGTTTCACCATCAAGCCTTGATAGGCCAGAGAATTTTTGGAGTTTAAAGGGTGACGGCGTCAAGAAGGCCATCAAGAACAAAACTGCAGTTTCACCAGGCCCGCTCAGAAACCCGACCTCCCGGACTCGAAACTTGACCAAACTTTCCAGAATTCTTTAGTATATCGATAAGATCATTTTCATACAAAAACATTACCCGTTTGACCACCCAAAATAGTACCTTAAAATTTGACGGGTTATGCATAAAACTCATTTCAACCCATTGACACCCAAAACCACTTAGACCACTTCATTTACCCACCATATCCAACCCAAACCTATAACTTATCATACTCAACCTGTCTCAAGTGTCCATGACCCGATCAATAACCAAAATGGGTAAGAACTAGCTTATACCAAACATCCCCTTAAACAATCTTTCAAAAACACATTTTATACATAAATGCACAAACTATAGATATCCAATTTGACTTCTTCACAACATAACATTCCTAACATATTAAAAGAGTGTTGGTACATTGACATGACCCATAACTTCCCAAAATGGGTGAGATTGGCTAAATGCCAATCACCCTCTTTACTACCATTATAACCATGTAGCATATGGACTTCTTGACATGTACATAACTTGACTCTTGAACTAACATAGAAAATGACCGTTGACTACCAAAATGACCATATGAAAGGAAATATACCCAAAACACGAAAAGACACGTCGGGGGCTTCCAACTTCAACACGCTTGGTCCAAAAGAAAACGGTCTTCTACTACATAATCACTTACACCTTTTCCTTACCTTTGCTCGGTCCTTCAACACCTATCAAGAAAAACATCACAACTAAACACGTAAGCAAAACGCTTAGTAAGTACATGGCATAACAAGCTAACATTATATATATAACCATAACTAGTCTAACCACTAGTTAAGCTAGCGATATAGGGGCACTTACCTCGCATCGACATAGTCGACCTAAACACGATCAACCCGTAAGGTTGAACCTCATCCCATAGTTAGCCTAAAGACTAACTAAGCTACATCTAGAATGGATCCATACTAGCTAACGCACCCTATACCCTATACTTCACCATTATCATGTAAACAAACATGATAAAGCTAACACAATAAACATTATCATACCAAAATATGATAAAGCTAAACAAGACATGTTATAACCAATGTACTTACCTTGATTCTTAAGCTCAATCACACTAACAATAGCTTCCCCACTTATTACTTGCTTCCTATAACACAACCATCTCAAATTAGAGACTAATTAACTAGCTAATCATGATTTATCAACACTTGATCATTATGATCAAACATGAACCCTAATTTTACAATTTGGGGAAGAACACTTACTTGATGGGAAATGCAAATTAAAGCTTCCTAAAGTATTGGAATTACTTGACAATGATCAATATAGCTTGAATGATAACAAATAAGCTTCCCTCCTCTTTTCTCTTATGAGCCGATCTTCACAATGGCCAAAAGAAAGTCCTGGACATTTCTAAAATAATCTAGACTAGTATATTTAATTAATGGACTTTGCCCAATTGGCAATCTTAACCCTTCTAGTTTCATTCTTTCTAACTTGCCATTCTCCTTTATTTATTTAGCTAACATATATCACAAAACTAATAATATACAATACATATTATTTACATAACTAGTACCTTATCGGGATACGGGTGTAACACTCCATTGATTTCAACATCTTTTCCATTTCAGCCTCTTTTGCTGACTTGGCGACAAAAGGTTCCCCAGGGGCCCTACCCTGAAATTTACAACTTAATGATTAAATCTCAATTAATGATCAAAAATAAAATGTTTTAAGTATCCAGTAAAACATATATTCTAGTCGAACATTGTAATCGTCATGGAACTAGGAGCATACTTACGATCCTATTGTATTATGGAATTAGCTCATGAGTGGTACAATGAATTTACCTTAGGAACCGGTGGCGGCTTAGTACTACATGCTTCAGAGAGATCTTTGCAGAGGTAGTTAACTAACGAGCTCAACTGAGGCTTCTTTTTGTAGATATACTCTGCAACATCAGTGTCATAGTATCCGATAACCTAAAACAACAGCCAAAAAGTATTAGAAGTCATACCATAGAGATAGCAAGAAAATCAGAAAGTAAGCACTCGGATATGGATTTCAGCTTAATTTCTCAGATTAACCAAGGATAAAAAGAAACGGAAAAGTAAAAAGGTAAACAAATAGATACCTGTTGACAAGCTCGTTCGATGGTCTTGCATTCTGAACCACATTGGCCTTCAGAATCTTGCTCAACAAGCTGCCAGTGGACCAAATAAAAAGATAAGAATAAAAGATACCAGCAAAAGCATCAAATATATTTTGGGGTCTCATATTCTCATCTTTATCCACAATTACATCTTAAAGTTGCACTGCGCCACATAAATGAGACCCAAAAAACGGATATGACAAAGGGTGTAAAATATATTCAGTTGCAAACCTCAAAGTCTACATTATCGATTCTACATTGCTATACGTCTAGAAATCAGTAGTCCAAAATCCTATATGCTCATGTTGCGTTACGCAACCAATGGGCCGAATGGTGGGAGGATACCTATCCTATAATAAGCATCATAGGGTACCAATTTTATGCGTTTATACCATATTCTATGTTTGGTAAGCCAAATCTTTGTTGTTCCTCGCAGAAGTAAGGAATACCCGAAACTATATTCATCCTGTTGTTGGACCACAATGTGAATAACAAAACTTAGTAGTAGGCCTACATGTATACTATTTCACTTGCATTTTCTAATAGGTACTACAAACATCTAATCGAATATTTTTATATAAACTCTAATCACGGACCAATTTTCCATCAAACAGTGATTAGCAATTAGAAATCACTGAAAGAAATATTACCTCCAATCTATCTCCTTTCTCTACAATGTCGATTTTGAGCATCCAATCAGCTTCTTGCTTCTTCAAATTGCATACATTCTCTGATATTTCAATTATATCATACTCTGTAATCTGTTAACCAATATCAACAAAAAATCAAACACACAAAAAACACATTTCATCTTCTTAACTATAGTATCTAACAATTAGGTACTCATAAATCATTATATTAGTATCAAATTCTGTTATATAAAACATCTTGAAAATTGTTGATAAACGGCAATGCTTATCATCCCACATGCCCTGCCACACCCCAAGGACAAGAAGTGTTAGGCAATGTCCAGACTCCATAACTGACTATGTAGCCCACTTAGCAGAGTGACGGCCCGCTTTGGGTAATGACAGCAATCAGTCAATCACACACACGCAAACACATACTTACTAACAAAATCCAATACTTTGATAATGTAACAATTACGTCACTCATGAAGAAATTAACTTACAACAATCAACACATACACAAATACAACATTTAATCCTCCAAACTACAATAAATAAGAATTTACTTATTACCAACTTCAATCATATGGCAAAACTAGCGGTAGCTTCCTGTTTGTGGCGCGCAGCATTTTAAAGCGTTATGAAACTAGTGTTTAGCATTTGAAATATGATGCTTTTTTGGCAAGGAGCGTGTGTAGCGTTTTGGATTTTTTTTAACTGCCAAATATTAGAAACGCTACTAAAAGAAGCCTTGAACTATAAACGCTACTTTCTGCTTCTTGCCTACCCCTAGTTTGGCTGAACATAGCCAATTTTGGTAACGAAGATACAAAATGGAGTAGCACGCTAAAAAATGAAGGCTCGTTGCCAAACAAACATTACTATATGCTCCTAAAAGATCGTTTCCAAACACATGCCTTATATTAAGAGGAGGGGGGGTTGTTTCGGCTTCCATAGCCGGCTTATGGCTTATTTAGTTTTGGGCTTATGTAAGCTCACCTTTTGTGGCTTATTTAGAAACTTTTCGGCTTATATATATTTATTATTATATCATATAGGCTTATATAAGCCAAAAAGTTGCAAAATAAGCTACAAAAAGTGCGGTTATGAAATATAAGCCCAAAACCAAATAAGCCATAAGCCGGCTATATAAAGCCGAAACAAACACATACTTTAATAATCCTAAAGCTAAAAGGTCATTACCAAACAAGCATTATATTCTAAACGCTCCTAATACAAAAAATCCATTGACACCAAACAATATAACTCAATCACACCACTTATATAAACACTCAAACATAACAACAATTGAGCCACTAAAGCATTTAAGATATATGGAGTTGGACATATGACATACGTGTTTGAAAGGTAAGGGATCAAACCATTAAAGTTTTATATCTGTAATGAATATTTAGCTTGTCTTTAGGTTGCATCTTAAGGAGTGCTAAGCAAACAGGTACTTAAGCTTTTTTATTATTTCTTGCTTCTATTCAAAATAATAAATTCCATAATCTTTTAAAGTTTATGTATAGCAAATAGTAAATGATACCAGTAAATACAAAATACAGATGATATATATATATATATATATATATATATATATATATATATATATATATATATATATATATAGCTACAGTTATTCATGCATCCAAAAACAGAGGTTATGTACCTGAAGTCGAGTTAAATATTCGTGTGCCCAAACGCTTCCAAATAGTTCAATCGATCAATGGTTTTGAATGTAAAGCAGCATATTATACTTTATGTCAGTGTGTTAAAAGCAAGTAAATGTGATACAAAAGTATAACTAAAGTAAGTTAAAAGTTATATACTATACATCATTTCATTCACCCGGAACCAAGATCAAATACTTGATTTAGATGACAAGAATCATGATCAGATATTTACATAAAAGAGGACCAATATTAACTTACTGTAGCCATGTGCTGCCTGCATTTAAGAAATGACCAATTTCCTAGACCATAACGTCCATGGGCACCTCCACTTCTAGAACTGAAAGGGTTTCGGCTATGGAGGGATTCCGGTGGGGAGGGAGTTGTAGTGGTGGTGTCAGATTGAATCGGTGATGGGAGTGTTAGATCTGACGTGCTAGATAGAGATAACAAAGATCGTATTTGTGTTATAAAGAGAGAGAGAGGGAGAGGTGTATAGATAAATAATGTATAGATATGTAAAATGAAAAAAAAAAAAAAAAAAAAAAAAAAAAAAAAAAAAAAAAAAAAAAAAAAAACCATCTGCCCAATATAGGTTGCCCAACAACTAATAGTTGCTCAAAAAACACTACGTGACACATGTCACCCTCCGATGCAAGCTGCCGTATTGTACGAGTTGGCCTGGTCTAATATAAGAATTTTGTGAGATCGGGTCGGATAAGCAAACGCATTGGGCAACTAGTGCAGTGTAATAATTATCCCTAGTATATATTATAATAATAGATTATTTTACTAATAAAATAGTATCATTACAATCATGTCGGTATACAAGTATAAGCTTAAACTTAAACACAAATCCAAACACCCCCACCAGCACTCTAAAAAAGAGAATTGGCCTTACGGCATGGCGAAAGGGTGTTTTTGAGAATAAATAATTCATTCAATCAAATAAGGAATATAAATATCCAATTTAAAAGAGAAAATTGAGAAGGAGGAATGGGTGCATCATCGTCGACGGAAAAAGTATTATCAGCTGAACAACGAGAAGCGGAATCATTGGTTGCCTCAACAGGAGCTCTTTCTCTTCTCAAAAATGCATTCCAAAACCTCCTTCTTCAAGATCATCAATCCATTCCCATCACTTCTTTACAGGTACTTTTTTTTTTTTTTTTTTTTTTTTTTTTGATAAATTTTGGAAAACCAACTTTTTTCACCGAGCTGTTATAAGGTGGTGAACAGGGCCGTCCCATGAATTTATGAAATTTTTTTTAGGGCCGGGACGAAATTAAATAACGAGGCCTTTCGATAAGGAATGTAATATATAAAGTGTCTTCTTAATGTATGAACAAGTAATTATTTGCATTGTTACGCCATTCGACTTAAATGACATCATTTTTCTCTCTTCTTAGAAAATGAGTAATTGTTTATGCAAACTTAATGATTTATTGTGTCCAGGAATGCTTTGAACTATCCATTGATTACGAAACTTGTGAAGCATCCTTTAAACCGGAAGCCTTCCCCGCATTACTGAATCACGTAGGCCGTTCAATAGTCGACCAGTTTTTCTTACCAGAAAAAGACGGTCTGAATTGGATTTCTTTCTTAAATGGCTACACAAAATGCTGCGGGAGGATGCCAACATCGACTTCATTAAATAATTTACTTAAAGTATTTCAAATGGCAGTTGTCAAGTCAGGAGCCACGACAGGGTTACAAGTTGAGTCTACTGAGGATGACTATAAGATAAACGGGTATCTACTGCCAGCTGATTTGTTATCGCTTCTTTGGTTGTGTTGGGTTATGTCTTGGAATTCTAGAAATACAAAGTTATCGAAAGGGAGTGAAAATTTTGGTCTTCCGGATATTAATAATTTAGTATTATCGGCTGTTTCGTCGTGTGGTGAAGGTGGTGCTGAATTAAATATGTGGGATGATAGTCTTGTTGGGTCTGATACTCAGCTTCCTATAGGGAAGCTTCATGGGTGGGTATTGAAAACGGTGCCTAACCTTCCTGATTGCTTAGTGCAGTTCGTTCATTCAAGGCTTTCTGCATCTCAACAGGTACATCATTCTTTCTTATATCGTTATAAGCTACTTCTAGCAGTAACTTCTTCGGTGATTTGGTCAAATTAAAGATGATAGTTTTGACTTTTATACTTAACAATGCATAACGAAACTTCACGTAAATGCTTGTCCATGATCCTCCGTTGTTGAGCAACCGAGCAATGTGCTTGCTTGTAAATCTTAACTATCTTACATATATACGTAAATCACTTTGGTGTGTGTTTGTCATGTAACTGATCTTCTGTATTACAGTACGTATTTGTAATCATATTTGGTAAATTGTTCATTAGTCAGTGCTAAGCGGAATTATTCTTGGTGGCAGGACAAAATGGAACCAACATCGTCATCTACCAGTGATAGTCACATAATATCGCAATCCAGTACCTATCTTCTGACACCTAGCAGGGCCTGGTCCGTTTCCCTTACCCTTAGAAGTACTATGCGTGATGAAATCTTAAAAACATGCTTTGAGCCTGATGCTGATGAAGTTAAAGAAAACATGCTATACAGGTTTGTTTCTTTTTTAACTTAGTTTAAAGTTGACTACTCAGTATTTGAGCTGGACTATGCTTTGTTGGATTTAATGAGTTGAGCTGTGTAAATAGAGTTGGGGAGCAAGGGGTAATGATCCAAACGATTACATTGTATTGACTTGATAAAATAACAAAGATTACAGGAGGGTATAAATAACCTTTAGTTAGCTTGTAAACTGAGTTAGGTTAATACTAATGGGCCTAGTAAGACAGTAGTATTATTTCTAACAAGCTGAAAATGTTATTTTGAAATATCTCCAAGAAATAGTAAGGGGTGTTTGGATGTGCATTTACACTGATTTGGAGGCACAATAATCGTTTTTAAATATTTCAGTGAACTGATTATGGTTCTGTATAGGTCAAAATGATCATTTTTGGATAATCAGACAAGGATTTACTAAAAAGAATCCATTATCAAGATATATGTAAAATTACCAAACTATCTCTTACACTGATTTGGAGGCACAACTTAGTTTTTTGAGCTTTCTAGAGTTCATATCCTAGATCCCCACGCCCATTCAGTGCTTTGATACATAATTTCAGTTTTTACTCGCAACTGATAATTATTTCAGTTTTTATTCATCATTTGTTGTTTTTATTAGTCTGGTCCTGCATGCCCATCCTACAAGCTTTGTCATGACAATATTGGCATGGAAAAAGGGCACCATTTGGCCATTTTACTCACAACTGTTAAGTCTGCCCAGCATAGACTCCCAACTTCAAAGAAAGAGAAAAAAATATGTGTCTAAATTTGAACACAGCTTAGTTATAGAAATTGACGCAAATAGTGCATTAAAATTAATCACTTCACGTTGTAATAATGGGATGTTTCATGACCAGCATAGGATCAGATAACAATCATTTTCATAAATGCATGAAGTTAATTTTTGTTCTCTTAACCTCTGATTCTTGTAAAATCATGTAGGTCTTCTCTTCATGGGAAAGGTTTGAACAGGCTTTGGTCGAATGTTGAAGGATATAATGGACCAATTCTTATCCTTATTTCTGCCACTTCAGAAGATCATAGTTGGATAATTGGTGCACTTACTCACCAGGGTTATGAGAACAAGGACACATTTTATGGGACTTCTGGAAGTCTGTATGCCATAAGTCCTGTTTTTGATCATTTTACATCTTCAGGTGCGTAAATCTGAAGACACTTTGTCTATTGTTTTTGTAATTCGCATATAATAAAGCTACTCATAAGAAGATACAATATAGTACGATCAAGTACAGTTTTTGACCTGTTTTGTTTAGCTGGCTTTCTATATTTGATACATTTAATATGTTATTATTGAAATACAACCCTTGTTAAATGGTGTCAAGGAGTGAAAAATGTTGTTTATGTGCAGGTAAAGAGAAGAATTTTATGTACAGTCACCTGCATGCACCTGGTTATGAGGTGAAGCAAAAGCCTGTAGGACTTGCATTTGGGGGATCTATGGGGAATGAGATAGTATTTATAGACGAAGATTTCTCCAGGATTACTCTGCGTCATCATGCGTATGACAAAACTAACCAACCTGGTCCCCTTCTTCCAGATCAGGTACATTCTTGATGCGCAAACTAGTATTGTTGTCTATCTCTTATCATAATAAGTTATTTACTGTGATCGATATCCATTTTCAATGTAAAAATATATGTTAGAGATAGCAATTTTGACTTATTTATACGTAAGCATGGGTCGATTTATATCCAATGGTCAAAAGTGTAAAGCGAAAAAGAAAAAACTAGCCATAAAGGAAACGGGTCAAGACCTTATGTCTCTTTATTCAAATTTTCACAACCTACTAAATTGTTTTATATATTAAAAAAAAAAAAAAAAAAAAAAGCATTTCTATTACAATTTTATAGTTTTGGTAATCATATTCAATGCCTTACATCTATACAAAATTAATTGATTAAAAAAAGAAATTGGCAAAAAGTATTGGCCAGTCGCAGCCGAACCTAACTCACAGATTTTGAACCACACTAGGTTTTTTTTAACATTGACATGTTACCCAACCAACACAATCATATTGAGATGGATGATATGAAATACATATGTTTTTAGGGTGTCAAGTTGCTTCAGATGTTTATAAACTTTCTCTTATAATAAAAACACGTAAAAAAGTGAGATATTTAGACTAGAGGGGGTCATTTTGAAGAAAACTAAAGAGAACATTTCAAACAGGTCAGCTTGTGTACTCCCATGTGTTTACAACCTCCCTAGTTGACTTATGAAAAGATTGGTATAATTATTTCAATGAATAGTTATCTTGATCATAGTTGGAGTATATTACTTATTCCAGAAAATGGGAAACATATGAAATAGAGAGTGTTGGTGGGTAAAATCAACCTCGTGTAAACACTTGTTACCAAGCCCACCCGACCTGCCCATTTTGCCTCATATTATGTTGATTGTCGAATCTAGTTTCAAAAATGATATTATTTTGAAGAAACTGATTTAAAAGGTCTTTTTGTGTTAAGAATACTCTTTGCCAGGCTTTCTACCGACATGTTCCCTCTTTAGCTATTACGGAGTATTTTATATATATTTACGGTTGTTCTGTTATAGAAAACATAAACTGAATCGATACATATATAAGTAAATATTGTGAAATTTCTACCTTTTTACCTACACTTAATTATAACTCATGTATCTGGTTTCTTGTAGGGGTACTTGCCTACAGAAGCTCATGTTTTGGATGTGGAAGTATGGGGATTAGGAGGCGAAAAGATAAAGCAACTTCAGAATTCATTCCAGAAGAGAGAACAGCTTTTCACCGAACAAAGGCGAAAGGTAAATGTTTACACCTCGTGTCATCATATTAAGATTGGATTGGACGTGAATATGGGAAAATAAAGGGACTGGAAACCAGACCGATCTAAACACGTCTGGTTTCGGTTTAGTTGGTCCGAACTAGGCCCTAAACAGAATAAGAAAGTTAGGGTTTCTATTGAAAAAATATAAATGTTAAACATCGTCATTTCAAATTCAAATAAACATTTTAAAAATAAAACTTCTGGTTGGTTCCAACCCAATGATTTTTGAAAACCGGGGAAGTGGAACCAAGAACTTAACTAAATGTCTAAATGTACCCGGTATTTAAGTTTTGTGGATCCAGAATTGCACTATCAATTCATGATATTCTATTCCTTTGGTGCATTTCTTACGACTTTGTTGCTGTTCATTGTAGGTTGACTTAAAAACTTTCTCGAACTGGGAGGACTCGCCTGAGAAGATGATGATGGACATGGTCTCGAATCCTGCCGCTGTTCGGCGTGAAAAGAGATAAATCAAATGCATGTGATGATATCGACGGTTTTTCTATTGTATAGTTGAATAAAGGCATTTGGGTGTGACGTCAAAAACAGGTTATCGGCTTTTTTGTTGCTTGGGCTTGGTTGAGGCTAACTGATCACAGGATCAACAGCAGTCTTGGTTTGCAATTTATGCTATAGTGAAGTGAGATTAAAGACTATCTATATGTATATACGTAATTCTATTATGAAAGTATACAACTGAAATATAGATGTTTGTATTTCTTCTAAAATTCACCTGGAAACATATTTTACGAAGTCTTGCCTCATTACATCAAGAGTCCAAGCTCCCGAAAACCCAACCACGTGGAACCAGGCTAGATGACAAGGGCATATATGCCCTTTATCTTGAAATATAGATTTATCGAACTGCCATAGTGATAGCTGATGCACAGCTATCACTATGGCAGTTCGATAAATCTGTCATCACGAAGGCACAAGGCACACTGAATTATATACTCATTTGTGCGCATGATAAAAGACCACACAATTAGAACAATCAATATTTGGTACAAAATCACGCAAGTTCTGCATTCACTTCACCCCAAACTGCATACGAGATATGGAAGTAGCTATACCATTTACCAACCACACGTCTATATATTGCCAAGAAATCAACAGGAACACAATTAAATTCAAATGTTTATCTGGTCTAAAAAGAGCAAATATTCTTAACTATAAGAAATCATAGAGAGACATGAAACTAAATCTCATTCTTTATACCGTTAGTATTTTTACCAATGACTTCTTACCAATCAAAACAGGAGAGAACAAAATTGGAAGTTTACAAACAAATACACTACCACACCATAAAGAAGAAAAAAAATGGTACTACTAACCAACAACCAAAGCAGTACATTTATGTTATGGATTCATGCTACCATGAAGAAAAACACAGGGATATGAACGCATACATCTAGCCCAGGCTACCTCAAATGCCATTGCTTTACGTTACCTCTGCCATTTCCTCTCTGTTACAAGCACACAAAATAATCAATAAAAAAAAATGACAAAACAAGAAATAAAAGAAAGGGAAATCTGTGAAACAGGTCAGAGTTTCCCTAAAGAGCATTCTCAATGCATGAATATAACCTCCTAAATTATTTCAATCAAAATATTATATTACTACAAAAAGAATGTACTTTTTGTAATTATATTTGACGCACAAACTATTTTACCACAACCACCCATTTCGACCCCTCAAGTCCTGACAAAAAAATAAGGCCCTGGCTACTTCAGGGTAATCAATTTAAAAAAGTGACATAATTACGCAAAGTAATTACAAACACCTAGAATAAAGCATGATTTAAGAAACTGAACCTTAAGATTAATAAAATCTTCAAAACTTACCTCCTTTATCAGTTCCCTTTGTAGTTTGCTGGGCCTGAGGTGAGGTCCGCTTGATGTGAGGCGAACCATGTCTGCCATTTGCACCTGGCAACGAGTGTCTCTTTTTCAAGTAAGCTTCTTTACCTTGCACATCTGGACTTGACCTTGGCGAGTTATTTGCAAGCGCTTTAGCTCTTGCAGATTCAGTCACTTGCATGTAACTTGGTATAGAATTACTACTGCTACTATCTCTCGGCTCCATATCAATGTGATCAGAACTTTGTGACCCAAAAGAATTTCTTCGTTTCGTGGGTTTACTCTCTCTAGGTATATGGTCCAAACTATTTCTTAAACCCAAACCAAGGTTAGAACTAACAGGGGATTTTTTACTATTTGAATTTGACTTTGACTTCGCTTTTTGACTGGACAACTTTTTATCAGTTTTAGATTTGTTGTTATTTGAGAGGTTGCTATAAGGCGTCCTTGGAGATGATTTGTCGACCTCATGATTTATACCAATCTCCAACTTTTTTTGACCATCAGATGTGTTATCCTCACTAGATTGTTTGACTCGTGACGTATCACCGTTATCAGGTTGCAATTTTTCACTTCCAGCAAAACTGTTACCGTCATATTTATCTGATAGAGCCATAATGGAGTGAGTCAACTCAGTACCTAGAAGATCATGCTCTTCAACACTAATACTTTTGCTATCACCAGCCTCTTCATCTAGATCTCTAGTTTCCTTTTCATATTCAACGTTTCCAGCCTCAGACGGATCTGGTGAGTCGAGCATGGATGTGACTGAAAGTTCAGTTCCGCATTCTGAACCACCGGTTCGACCCACTCTTAAGCTTTCATATACAATCAATTCTGCTGGTTCAACATTTCTTGTCTGGACTGAATTTTCAGGGGAATCCACACTGACAGAAGTCAGTGAATCTTTCTTAGAAGTCAACTCCTCGAATCTAGAATGAGCAGCAATGAACGATGGATTACTTGCTTTTCTTGATCCAAACACAGACTTCCTTCCATCAGAATCTGCTTCTTCAGTGGCAACCCTTTTGGAAGAGCGTTTGGGTTGTTCAGCCTCCAT
Source organism: Artemisia tridentata subsp. tridentata (assembly GCA_021014915.2). NCBI lineage: Eukaryota > Viridiplantae > Streptophyta > Magnoliopsida > Asterales > Asteraceae > Artemisia > Artemisia tridentata. The sequence continues at coordinate 48,781,258 of CP139503.1, read as the reverse complement.
TGTGGGCTTCTCGGGAACTAAAGGGGGCTTACTTTCATCAAAAATGATATCAGACTTTTGTTCAAGAATCACATTTCCAGCTTGGTTTTTGGTAACATCAATCTTGTTTGGTTCCATTACTTCAGGAGAAGAGACAGACGTCCACCTTTCCATCCATTTCCAGGATTCACTTTCCTCTGAAGGACTACATTTGATGTTGATTTGTCTGGTGCGTGGTGTGGATTCCAGTAGCTATTGTAGAAATTAGAGTGTTACTTTTTTCATTCACTCAAGTAAATTATAAAAGGCTATGAAATACAGGGTGCCGATTTCAACCCATTTATGAGTAAAAAGATAACTTTAGCTGAATCAACAGGTCAAATTTATGAGTAGGTCGAAAACCGCCCATAAGTGTATACCAGTTACAATATACAGGAGACCTAAATCATTTTAGTCAAGAAAACTACATTATATGATTCTCAGTTTTTGTACTCGTACTTAAAGATTTATTAGCAAAAAGAAGTTAACAAAAAAAGAGCATGCATGTTGATCAAACCCAGCCGATACCAAAATATATGGCCACTTTGACCCAAAACCGTTTTCAACCGTTACCTAGCCAAGCTGACCCACCCATTTTAACACCAATTTATGAATAGTCAAACAGTTTCAGAAACAAATATCCAGCTCTATTACCTGGATAGCAAATCGGTTACTGAGTAGCTTTTCAATGGAGATATACATTGGATGTGGCTTGTTTCTGGTATCTTGTATTCCCTGGAATAAAATAGAAACAGCATACAATAGTTAGTGCATGAACCAAAGGCAGAAGATGGAACAATTTTTTTTCGAAGACAATAACTTGGATTCGCTTACCACTTTTAACATAAACAAAATATTCAGACATCAAAGTAAGTAAGGTAAGTAACTCCAAGTTACCATTTCTATTCAGATATTCAAATTTATTTAGATCAATAAAAGAGATGATAGTGGATTCATGCACCAAATCAAACGATGGGACTAGCTGTTGATCAGTCTTGAATTGGTAAATTAGTCATTTTACAAAATCGTAATAGGAAGGTATTGTATATGATATGCGAAATCCAATCCTAAAATTGCTATTGCTACATCAATTGTACCAAGGATTAATATTCAGTTGGATGTATTAGAGAATCCCAGCTACCTGATATTTTCCACATAATGCCTTCAAAACCTCTAGATCAAGTGTGTCTGATATAGGCCTAGGTCCACAAACTTAAAACAGGATATCTAATCAATGACCTTAAATACAAGATCGCTCATATTACCATTCATGCAGAACATGCATTGCAGTTTATGAGATAGCATAGAGGCAGTTATTACACTAAACGTGCAGGTGATGATACCGTATACACCTTTATAAATGCTTGTGATTTGTAATACTAACAACTTTTCCCCGAAATCAGAAATATACTAGTTTCGAAAAGGAATACTTTACAAAATTGGCACTTGGCAGGCATCAAAATTGGTAACTTTGACCTATTTACTCATAAATGAGTACATGTTTAACAAGTCAAGAGGACAAATAGCTAAGAGGGGAACCAGTCATATGGGGGAAATGGGTCGAAAATTGCCAATGTGTTATAATTTCAATTAAATTGGATGTTCAAGGGCAACCCATTCCGTAAAAAGTTAACCAGTCATCATACTAAAGCACATTTCAATAGAAGTAAACATTAACAAAAATATCTATATTGTTGAGATAAAAGAAGGCAAAAGTATAATGAAATGTGGAGACAATTATTTCAGATTTCATATGCTTATATATACCTTTTTTCTAGTAGAAACTTTTCCAACAGACAGATTAGCATGACGAGCACGAACAAGAGTTTGCATCTTGACAATGGCTTGAACGCAGCGCAAAGTTCCAGCGGCCTGACAACGAACTAAATGCCCTCGTACTGCAGCTTGCAACTGTACAACTTTTTGAAGTCTCACCAATTCTTTCTGAGCCTAAACATGACATGCCATATTAATGTCAAAACTAAAAATACATTATATCAATTAGAACTAATTAACTTGTAACATAAGTTGGAAATTGAGATGACAAGATGGGGCTTGTTGGTAATATTCATAACAGTTCAGGTTGAAATGGGTCATTTTTTGGAGCATGTAAAAAAAAAGGGTCGGTTTGAGCTAACATACAAAACCATTTGCTCGATTATAGATTTTTTTTATAATGATAATGAGTTAATGACTTAACTATGATAACACATACTTTTCTTTATGCAAAACGATTCAGGAGGTTGTAAGCATTAAAAATTGACTTTTGGGCGTGTTTGAATTATAACAAACCCAAATTGATCCATTTATTAGTAAATGGTCATGATTGCCTCATGTAGCTAGAGGTAATAAACTAATAACAAGTACATACCAAGAATTTCCTAACAGCGGTCTGGATGAGTATGGCAGATGATTCATCAGGGCTGGCGTTGAGTTTAATAGCATCTTCATCAACAGCTTTGGTTACCGTATTAGACACTGTACCGGCCTTAGCATTTGAAGATGACACACGAGGCAATTCTTCCGTCCATTGATTTGCTGAAGTTTTTTCAGATACAGGACTAGCGACAGGTGCTTCAGTGTTGATAACAACAGGTTCTGAAATCTTGTTCTCAGAAGAAGATATTTCAGTTATGACGGTGTTGCTTAGCACTCGTTGACTGGCTGATTTTTTACGGAAACTCCATCCTCTTTTATCAGAACCTTTATTCTGAATTAGTTTCACATAAGTTCACCAAGTTAGAAAAAAAGAACTAATACATACATAAATACTTGACATTTTGTATTCGAGCATGTATTGTTTATCCATTTTTGCAAGCAAAAAGGTGGATTATATGGCATCAAATATGTTTTGTACAAACTTATATGGATAAACAATGTTAGTACACCACATACTAACTTGTCACACCCACTAAATGAGCCGAATTAGGGGAACATACTTAGAACATTCACATTGACATACATATTAGTACAAGAACATAAAGTCTGCAGAAGTAAAATGATTTCCATACCACATATAACATGTCGACTACAAACATGGAAAGTTGTTAAGTGTACGCTATTGCTTTATACAAACGTAGGTTCTATATTATTTTAGGATTCTTTTCATGTGCTTCATGTTAGATGTTCTCAGCTATTTCATGTTAGAAAATCACAAAACCTGTAAGGGATACAGAACATACGCACAAACAAGAACAAGAGAACTTATGTGGTTCAGTCATGGAGTGAAATTAGTCCACAGTCACACTAGCAAGTCAATCTTATGTAAATCCAAAAAGGGCTAGCGGCAAAGCTTGTTGCTCATTTTCCTTCCAACTCTATGTAAATCCAAATTAATCATAAGTGAAAAAAAAAGAAAAAAAAAAAAAAAAAAAAAGAGAGAGAGAGAATAATCCTATTAATCATATCAAATTAGGGTTTTAAAATTACAACGAGATACATTTATAAGTGGCGAATGAGCCAACATTTGATTTCCATATGGGTTTGCCTATAGAAATAATGTTCCTTCTAGGGGTGCTGCTCCTATGATCCCTGCCAGGCGCCAGCTGACTAGGCGTGAGTGTTACTTCTCTCGGATATGACACACTAACATGGCAAAGGTTTGCTTGAAGCCAATGAATAGGTCTAAAAATCTTAATAGTTTCCCTCTCCGTAAAACCAACAAAGTCAAATGATCACTAAAACCACCCAATTCAAAACTATCTTTTTCCCCACTTTTTCAAGAGGAAAATGTCATTATCAGAAAAAAGAATTTGTATAAACTTAGAATAATAATATTCCTAAGATAAGCCCAGGTAAAACTACCAATATTAATTTAACCTTTCATAGATTATCCAACAACCCAAAAGTATACAAAATCTAAGTTTGAAGCATTAGCAAACACATTACTACCCCAACTAAAATTCAATCATATAAAAAAGAAACCTTAAACCCAACCATCTTAATTTATTCATTTCATCAAACTCAAAACTCATCAAATCCCACAAACTCATATATCTTCATTCCAACAACATTAACTTTAAAAATTTAAAAAAAAAAAAAAAAAAAAAAAAAAAAAAGCATTAGCAAAAAAAAAGTACCTGAATAAGATCATCTCTATCAACAGATTCAGAAGTGTCACCACCAGCACAAGCAATAATCTTGAAACAATATCCACCAGATCTTCCCATCTTCTTCTTCTTCTTCTTCTTCTTCTTCTTCTTCTTCTTCTTATATATTATAAATCAATCAATCAATCAATCAAGAAACAAGTGCATATATAATTGTTTAGCCATTGTTGTTATTGGAACTTGTAGCAGCAAGTGGGAGTGTGCTAGTGTTACATTAAAAAAACACGGACATTAAACATGTTCCTTAAATCTAGTTTACTTTTCTCTTTTAGTTCCGCCAACATATGTAACTGTAATGTAATTTGTTTTCATCTGTTAATTTAACTTCCGCTTATCACGTTTTTTTAATTTAGTAAATAACTATATCAGGCACATTTTATTATTTTGTATTTCTTTTTAGCAAAAGTTATATGTTCTAATACGTAATGTAAAAGAACAAGATAACAGTTTGATGATTGTAAATAAGGTTTATGTGGAAAACTAGAAGCAATGGTTGAATAGTTTTGCTAATTTATTGTTTTAAATTTACCTTTTTGAAAACTTTAGACAGGGAGTCCCGTCGATTTGAGAGGCCCTGTGCCATAATTAAAAAAATACCCCCTAAAATATAAAGATAAAAAATGTGAAAAAAAAATAATAAAATAATATATACTCTGTATTTCATGATGAGGGAAGCAATTATGGAGGTTTAAGAATTCATCCAATCGTAGGCGAATCTATTGACAACCGTAGGTGCTACCAATCCCCGTTCAATAATAGGATGTTTGGTGAATGGGAGGAAGGAATGAAGGTGGAGGATTGATTGACTACAACCAAGATTTTTCGTTCAAGAATTCTAATCAATAATTCGGTATGTTCTTTAATTATTGATGGTTGTTGCCAGTGTTGTAAATATCGGATATAGCGGCCGATTTATCGGCGAGAAATCGCTTATCGGCCTTCCACCGCTACGATATTTGTGTTATCGTCTGTATTTCTCGTCCGGGTCAAATTTCGGTCAAACTCGATACTTATCAGAACTTATCGGCGATAAATTGGCTTTTCGGTCAACTAAAATATTTGACTTTTTTTTTTTTTTTTTTTAAACCGATCGGGTCAGGTATCTAAGTTACAATAAAAGTTGGATCTGATTTTAGGGTTTTTCCTTCTTTTTGGATCTGATTTGGATATGAGTGATGTTAAGTGGGTTAATTTTGTGATTGAAATGATGATGGTTTTAAGGAAATGGGTTTTTCAATTAATAGAAATGAACAACAGTAACACAAACCTGTATGAAATTTAGATGAACGTAGATGGTGGCGAGTTTGGTGCAAGATGAAGTGGTGGTGGTGGCCGGTTGATGATGGTTGGCGGCTGAGCAAGAGAGAGGTGCAAGATGAAGTGAGGCTAGGGTTGTGTTAAAATGAGAAACCCTAGTCTCTTCAAATGGTTATATTATCTGCTTTGGGCCAACAGTCTTGGGCTTGAATAAGTTTATAAGTCTTTGGGCTAACAGTCTTGGGCCAACAGCTGGGCTTATACTTTACAAATTGTATATATTGTTAGTATATATATATATATATATATTTTAAATAAATTCCTTTACTATTTAGGTCCTCCGATATATCCCCGATATATCCGATATATCGCTTATCGGGGGTCGACCGAGACGATACCGAAAAGCGATATTTACAACCTTGGTTGTTGCATAAATAATTTGGTTTCAAGAAAATTGGTAGACTTCTTAAAATTACCCATGGAAGTTTGTCCAATTGAAGGTTACCAAGTTTGTTGGGTTCCGGTAACTATTGAGAAAAATTATAAAAGGGAGATACTTTGTATTGTGGATGATTTTGATGATTGTGATATTTTTTTTGGGAAGACCTTGGGTACAAGAGGTTAAGGGCATGTATGATATTCAAAAAAATCTTTATCTTTTCTCATAGGAAGGAAAAAGGATTGATATAGTTCAACCCAATGTCAAACCAAAATTACCAAAGTTCGAGGTTAAAGCGGAAGAAAAGATTTCGAAGGATAAAGTTGTTGAAGAGTATTGATGCGTGGTTTTGCGACCTTACAACAGGTTTTACCTCTCGAGGGATCTCGAGAGGCTTGCAATCCCCACCAGGCAGTGTACCTGACCGATGTAGTATAGTGAAGTGGCAAGTACCGGGGGATTGATCGTTCTCTAGGGGAATAGTGTCGTTAGGATTGAAAAACTACTCTAATAGGTCTAAGGGTGAGGGAAGATTCTTTTTGTATTTTTATATTTTATGTAAAGCAAGTAAAATCTCGGGTTTGAAGGAGTGGGCGGAATTAGTTGCTAGTCAACTAACCCAAATATCTACAAATGCAAATAAAATAAAATAACTGAAAATGAAAAGGTTGTGAAACTTATGTGGAGAGAAATGTGTTTACTTAGATTTCCTTACTCCCTAACTATCTTTTACCGGTTGATTAGTGTGTATTAATTGCGTGGATGATGGGTGTATTCCTTAATACCAATCGTGGGGTGGCGTACGTACTTCCCCAACTCTACAAGCTCCTACTTCACTCCTATGTCGAGCCGGCTAAGAAGCTCCTAACATGGGATCACTAGAATTCGCTCATGCATTAAATACAACCAAATAAACCTAGTACGCATTGGTTCATGTTTCTTAAGACGTTCAAGCAAGTTACCGTATAGGAAGTTAGCCAGTTTTCTTAAGCCTAACATCGATAAACAATCATCCAATACAATTAATAACACATTAATAACCGATAATCAATAGTTAGGTTTCATTAGATCTAAGCAAACACAAGATAAATCTAGCCTAGCATGTTAATCAAAAGACAAGAACAAGATATAATCAAACAACACATAGACATATTGATTGATTAAGTGATTACTTATCTTCAATTAAACATGGGAGATCCAAGGGTATAAAACCCTTAAAAATGGCAGAAATTCGTCTTAGGGTTTCTCCTCACAAAGTTGCACACTATGAATAAAAATTGCAAAACTATATATAGAGTTTAGTGGCTGACGGCGTCACGTTGTAGGAGGTGACGCCGTCACCTCGCCGTGGCTAGGGTTCCCGGATGGTCTTCCTGACGCCGTCCCTCTTTAATCCTCCAAAATCCGCTCTGGCCTATCAAGGGTTGACGCCGTCTCTCTTTAGCTTAAACCGTGATGGCCTTGATCACCTTAAAGGGTGACGCCGTCAGACTTTCCTTTGCAAAACTCTCTGGCGCGTCACGTGTATTTGTCATATCCACCTCTTTTGCCAAGCCATGACGCCGTCAGGAGCAATCCTTGACGCCGTCAAGTGTACTTTTCCAGCAGCTTTGGAGACTTTGTCGTTTTCTTCACTTTTATGCTCCAAAAACGTCCAAAATGCTTCCTTTTCCAGATTTCTTCTCCAAAGTACCTAAAATGACAAAAGGAACGATTTAGGGCAATATTTGATCAAATAAATACGATTTAGGGCTTAAATGACCCCCTAAAAGCGGTACACTTTTCGCTTCATCAAATACCCTTACACTTGAGATTTGCTTGTCCTCAAGCAAATGCGCTTTTATTCTAATCAAAATACAAGTTAGGGGTCATTTAACGCTAATATAAAAGTAATTACAACAAATAGCCGTTCCACTTTAATCATAATAAGCACGGAGATTACAAACTAGCACCTCACAAGTAGTGTTTAGATACTCACATCTCTCAGGTGTCATAAAAGTATATCTCATAAATGAAAACGGATAATATCTCTCACTACCTGTCATAGCAAATAGATTACCATAGGCTTGGGAAATGATCAAAAACCTCCTCCACTAGGCGTAAGCACCTAAGATAAACTATCAAAGAGGGCTTTTACATGGGTTATAACGTTAGGTGTTGGTCCCTTTACACGATTAGAATTAACTAGAAAGTTAATCTATTGGTGTTAATGACTTAATACAATGTTTAAGGATTATTCTAACAATTATAAAACGTGAATGTAAAAACAACAATATTTTTCAACGTTTAAATTCTTATTAGAAATAAATCCAAGAATCTATACCCAAGTGTTTTGCGGAACAAACACTTGGGATTGAATAGACAAGGGTATGGGGTGTCTCCTATCGAAACTCAAGTTTTGCTTGAGTGGTAACAATATACCCACTGAGCTATCTCAGTGAGTTGTATACTCTTTGTAGGAGAGAAGTTTCTTTGTAAAAGTTCAAGACTTTAATTATACAAAGCACACTTTAACTTCTCTCACAGTTGATCTATTTATACACAAGTATTCTAAGTATAAGTGATTAAATATAATACAAGTTGTTGAGGTTGCGTGTCTGACAATTACAAATAGTAATTGTCATTTCCAAGAACCAATAGGAAAGGGCTAAATAAGTCTTTGGGAATAGTTTCAGCTGCCTGACTCTTTTTGATCAGGAAGAATACCCAGGTGTATCTTGAGTATTCATCCACTATGACCAGAGTATACTTCTCATGGTTAATAGACCTTGGACTGACAGGTCCAAATAGATCCATATGGAGAAGATGTAGGCAGTTCCTGATGGAAAAGTTGGTTTTGGTTTTAAAGGATGCTCTGTGATGTTTACCTTTTTCACAAGCTGAGCATGGTTTATCCTTAGAAAACACAAGTGATGGTAAGCCAAGGACCTTGTTCTGTTTTACAAGATTGTTAATGTTCTTGAAGTTCAGGTGGGTTAGTCTCTTGTGCCAAAGCCAGTTGAGTGCATCAGTGGCCTTAGCAAAGAGACATGTTCCATCCTGAGTTAGACTTGACATGTCTAGTACATAAACATCTTGTCTCCTAGGTGCAATGAGGACAATTTCCTTATTTGCATTGAAGATGGTTCCTTGCTTATCATCAAACTGAACTATGTACTTTGCATCACATAGTTGACTGACACTGATCAGATTATACTTAAGACCATTTACATATGCTATCCTAGTAAAGACAATACCATTGCAGTTGACTGAACCATAACCTTCAGTGAGACATGATGAATTGTCAGCAAATATCACTTTGGGTCCTGGTTCTTCTACATATTTGTGCAGACACTCCTTAACACCAGTCATGCTCCTTGAACATCCACTATCTAGATGCCAAACAGGATCCCTAGCATGTTTCTGCACAAATAGTAAACTAGGTCAGTTCTTTCTAGGACTCCATTTCATGGAGGGTTTGGTATTGTAGGTCCTTATGAAAGTATTAATTGATTCATGGTCAGTGGTTGAGTGGACTGAGCTACCACATGTTTTGCATTTGGTAGTAGGGTTAGCCTCAGTAGTCTGAGAGGATTGCTTTCTTCCTCTTTTTGACTGAATGACCTTGTCTTTTCCTGAGGATTTCTGAGTGGAGCTTCCACTAGATTCACCATGTTTGTCATATTGACAATCGTCAGGATGGTGGTCATTAAATCCACACAAAGGGCAGGGAGGAAAAGGCTTGGCCTTTTGCTTCTGTTTCTGCTTAGAATCAGAAGGATAGTTCAGGCACTGAGCCTTGAGTCCTGAAAAGTTTGACATGACTGAGCATTGTTTATGATCAGAGGTCCTGTGATCTTCCTTTTTGCAAATCATGCAATAAAGAACTCTATAACAATCATCAGTGAGATGATTTGTATAGTTGCAAAGCTCACATCTTTTCAGTGGTTTGGTGGTCTTGGGTTTGGTCTTTGAGGAAGTTGGTTTTTGTTCCTTCTTGGATTGAGAAGATTTCTCAGAAGAGTCAATCTTTTCTCCTAGCTTCCTGACCATTTCAGCCAACTGATCAATTTTTGAGTCAGGGCTTTGGGTAGTTTCTTCAGAAGGGACTGAAGTTGATGAGTCATCAGTATTTACTGAGACAACAAGGTTTGCTCTTTTCAGGATGGTTGTTCCCCTTCCTGATCTCTCCTTAGGAGAGTGTGGTGAGAAGACCATAGGTGGGAGGCCTAGGTTAGGTTTAGCACCCTGTAGGGTATTCAGTGGAGGAAGTGGAGGGTATGATTCTGATTCAGACTCATCCAAGGACTCAGTGAGTGGTTCAGTGAGTTCAAGCTTACTGAGTTTTTCAGTGAGTCCTAGCATATTTTTCAAGGCCTGACTTTCAGGAAGCAAGATCTTTCCAGTCTCAAAGTTTGGTAACTTACTGACTGGGTTGTCCCTGACAATCCAGTCATTTGACTTGGGAAGCATTTCTTGCTCAAAAGATATGCCAGCTGGAACAAAGTTTAATTCATTTTGACACACAATTGGATCAACCATAAGAGGGTCAATGCCAATGGTTTTCTGAGAGATTAATCCCATAGTGTCAAAAACCTTAGGGTTCTTCTTGATCCAGCTTTGAATGATAGCCTTTTCTTTGTTAAGTTCAGTTTGAAGGACTTGGTTTTGTTTCAAAATCTCAGTGTTCTGAATTTGTAGAGTTATTGTTTCTAGTTTGGCTTGCTTAAGTACAAGCAGTTCATCTCTACATTTATTCAATTCTGACACAATAATGTTATATTTTGAAAGCAAGTTAAGCCTTTGTTCTTCAACAAACTTTAAATCAACACAAATGTAATTCATGTAAGACTTCCAATCAGAATCATCATCCATAGAAAGTAAAGTATTAACCTTTTTCATGGTGATGTTGACCCACTCTCCATTTCTAGCATGGCCTTTTCCTACAGCCACCTGATCTTCTTCAGAAAGTGCCATCAGTGCACTAACTCTTATTTCCTCATCCGAGGAAACCTCTTCATCATCCCAATCATATGCTTCAGCTATTAGAACTTTGTTCTTTGTCTGAATAGGTTTAGATGTTTGAGCAGCCTGAGACAATATGGGGTTAGTTTCAAGAAGTGCAAGTTTAGCTTTGACATTCCTATATTTTGTTTCAAAATCCTTTTGACCCTTGTTTTGGTATTGTTGGGTGGACTGAAATATTTTAGGTTGAAACTTGCTAGTTCCTGAAAATTTGTAAGAGGGTTCTGAGAAAGTTTTAGAATAACAGTCCTTAGCAAAATGACCCTTTTTACCACATTTAAAGCATTCAGTGGTTTCATTTGCTTTTGATTTTGTAAAGTTGGACTGATTTCTTTTGATGAAACGTTTTGAACTAGCAAGGAGTGCCCTCTCTTGGAATTCCAAGTTCAGGTCATTTAGGTATTCCTCATCAGTCCTTTCATCAATTTCTTCTTCAGAAACCTCTTGAGTATCCTGCACAACACCATTAGAATAGAAAGCAGTTGATATGGGTGTTGAGGTTAAGGCCTTTTTGGACTCATGTGTTTTTGAGTCAGGGTATCTCCTTGAGATCAAGTTGTCTTCATAGACAAACTTCCCATAAATTTCAGGGAGCTCTAGGGTCTGAATGTGGTTAGCATTCCTCAGGCCTTGTGAGAAGTTGAGCCACTTCTCAGGGAGACTGTTGACAAAGCCAACATTTGTCTCATGTTTGGTCAGTACAACACCATCATTTGATAATTCATTTATCAAAGTCTTGTATCTGGTGTAGGTCTGTGAGAGACTTTCAGAGTCCTTTGCCCTGAAAGTATTATACTCAAGTTTAAGGTCCATGACCCTATTTTCCTTGGTATCTGAGGGACCCTCAAAGCTGTTTACCAAGTCATCCCAAGTTTGCTTGGCTGTTAGACAGTTGATGACTGATTCCATTATATCGTCAGGAAGACATGATATAAGGATGCTTTTCAGGCGTTGGTCTTGATTGACCACCCTCCTCTCATCTATGGTCCATTGGGCTTCAGGCTTGTTTAGCCCTGTGCCAGTCTTAGGGACAAATGGGCCATCCCTGATACAGGTGATGTAGTAGGGTTCCATACCAGTAAGATAGCAAATCATACGCTTCTTCCATTTGCTAAATTTCCCAGTTTCAAGTCTGGGTGCAACAGCTGAGTAGCTGCCACCCTTTTTGTCGACTAGCTGGGGTACATTGATATCAGCCATAGTAGGATCTTGGTTTTTAAAAACCTAGAGCACTCTTGGTTAGTTTAAAAGATTTTATAAAACCAGAGGCTCTGATCCTGTTTGGCATCTAGATAGTGGATGTTCAAGGAGCATGACTGGTGTTAAGGAGTGTCTGCACAAATATGTAGAAGAACCAGGACCCAAAGTGATATTTGCTGACAATTCATCATGTCTCACTGAAGGTTATGGTTCAGTCAACTGCAATGGTATTGTCTTTACTAGGATAGCATATGTAAATGGTCTTAAGTATAATCTGATCAGTGTCAGTCAACTATGTGATGCAAAGTACATAGTTCAGTTTGATGATAAGCAAGGAACCATCTTCAATGCAAATAAGGAAATTGTCCTCATTGCACCTAGGAGACAAGATGTTTATGTACTAGACATGTCAAGTCTAACTCAGGATGGAACATGTCTCTTTGCTAAGGCCACTGATGCACTCAACTGGCTTTGGCACAAGAGACTAACCCACCTGAACTTCAAGAACATTAACAATCTTGTAAAACAAAACAAGGTCCTTGGCTTACCATCACTTGTGTTTTCTAAGGATAAACCATGCTCAGCTTGTGAAAAAGGTAAACATCACAGAGCATCCTTTAAAACCAAAACCAACTTTTCCATCAGGAACTGCCTACATCTTCTCCATATGGATCTATTTGGACCTGTCAGTCCAAGGTCTATTAACCATGAGAAGTATACTCTGGTCATAGTGGATGAATACTCAAGATACACCTGGGTATTCTTCCTGATCAAAAAGAGTCAGGCAGCTGAAACAATTATGTCCTTTGTCAGGAACATTGAAAATCAAAATGACATTAAAGTCAAACAAATTAGAACTGACAATGGGACTGAGTTCAAAAATAATGAACTTGAAAGTTTCTGTGATGAGAAAGGTATTTCCCAAAACTTTTCCTCTCCATACACACCTGAACAAAATGGTGTTGCTGAGAGGAAAAACAGAACACTCATTGAAGCTGCCAGGACAATGCTATGTGGATCAGTCCTTTCCAACCATTTTTGGACTGAAGCAGTCAAAACTGCCTGTTATACACAAAACAGATCCATAATTGTCAAGAGACATGGGAAAACCCCATATGAGTTATTCAAAGGAAGAATCCCTGACATCAGCTACTTTCATGTCTTTGGGTGTCCTGTGTTTATTCATAATCACAAGGATCACCTAGGAAAATTTGATGCAAAAGCTGATGATGGATACTTCCTAGGATACTCACTTGTCTCAAAAGCCTTCAAAGTGTTCAACACAAGGAGACAGCAGACTGAGGAAACATTTCATGTTACCTTTGATGAGAGCACTGATACTATCAGGTTCTCAACTGCCTCAGTAGATGAAATAGGAATTGATAATTCTTCTAGATATCCTCCTGATGAATATCTGTCTGAAAACAATTCTTCTACCCAGTATCAAGATGATGCTAACCTCTCCTACTACATTATCCCTCACAACCTACCAAACCCAACCATCACTGAGTTTGTTGAAGCACATACAAGAACTGATGATATCCTTCAGTCTGAACAAAATACTCAGGACCCAAACAATCTCAGTGATGACACAACCCACTTAGACACACAAGAAAATGGAAATCTTGTGTCCAATCCTGATCATACCCATCAGGCTTCTACAAGTTCTAACCCACTCCCAAGACCTCAGGATAGTTGGACCAGATCTCAGGATATAGAACTTGTCAATATCATTGGTGAGCCTTCTGAAGGCATGCTCACAAGAAGCATGGCTGCTGAACTGAGAGCAGCCTCATCCAATGAATGCCTATTTGTGGACTTCATTTCCACAATTGAACCCAAAAGTGTTAAAGAAGCACTTAAACATCCAAGTTGGGTTCAGGCCATGCATGATGAACTAGAACAATTTGACAGAAACAAGGTAATGACCTTGGTCAAATGTCCTGAGAATGTCTCAGTCATTGGCATGAAATGGGTATTCAAAAACAAAACTGATGAAAATGGCATAGTCATTAAAAACAAAGCCAGACTTGTAGCCAAAGGCTATAATCAACAAGAAGGCATTGACTATGAAGAAACATTTGCACCAGTAGCAAGGATGGAAGCCATCAGGATCTTCCTTGCTTTTGCTACATACATGAACTTCAAGGTGTACCAAATGGATGTCAAAAGTGCATTCTTAAATGGATCACTGAAAGAAGAAGTTTATGTTGAGCAACCTCCTGGATTTGAAAGCCATGAGTCTCCTGATCATGTCTATAAGCTTAACAAAGCCCTTTATGGACTAAAGCAAGCTCCCAGGGCATGGTATGAGACTCTCTCAGCCTTCTTAATCCAAAACAAATTTGTCAGAGGCAAGATAGACAACACATTGTTTATCTATAAGACAAATAATGATGTCATACTAGTACAAGTGTATGTAGATGACATCATCTTTGGCTCAACAAGTTTCAAACTTTGCAAACAATTTGAAAAACTAATGGCAAAGAAGTTTGAAATGAGCATGATGGGGGAACTGACATACTTTCTTGGTCTTCAGATCAAGCAGACTGATAGAGGAACCACTATCAGTCAAGAGAAGTATGTAAAGAATCTACTGAAGAAGTATGATCTCAGTGACTGTGCCTCAGTCAAAACTCCCATGGCTCCCCCAAACAACCTTGGTCCTGACCTAACTGGTAAACCAGTCAATCAAACTCTCTTTAGAGGAATGATAGGATCACTGATGTATCTACTTGCATCAAGGCCTGATATCCAATTCTCAGTATGTCTATGTGCCAGATATCAATCTAACCCAAGAGAATCTCATGTCACTGCTGTGAAAAGGATATTCAGGTACCTGAAGGGCACTCCTAACCTTGGATTATACTATCCAAAGTGCTCAGGACTTGATCTCAAAGGATACTCAGACTCTGACTATGCTGGATGCAACATGGATAGAAAAAGCACATCAGGCTCCTGCCAAATTCTAGGTGGGAAATTAGTCTGTTGGAGTGCTAAGAAGCAACAATCAGTTGCCCTATCCTCAGCTGAGGCTGAATATGTTGCTGCAGCTAGTTGTTGTGCAAATGTACTCTGGATGAAAAGTCAACTCAGTGACTATGGAATTCAGTACAAGATGGTACCCATCTTTTGTGATAACACAAGTGCAATTGCAATCTCTAACAACCCTGTTCTTCATCAGAGAACAAAACATATTGATATCAGATATCACTTCATCAGGGACCATGTCATAAATGGTGACATTGAATTACACTTCATTCCTACTGAATATCAGTTAGCTGATATCTTCACCAAACCTTTGGATGAACCAACCTTCACAAGACTGAAAGCTGAATTAGGAATGTTGGATATAGAGAATCAGTCCACTGACTAATTTTTCCAACAAAAGTGTAAATTCTTAACATCTCAGGTCCCTGACTCAATATGTATATCAGTGAAAACATCTCACTGAATCATCATCCTCAGGAACTAAACCCAAGTTCCTGAATCCTTGTCTCAGGAATCAATCCTCATTCCTGAATCATCAGTGACTAAACCCAAGTCCCTGAATACCAATCACTGAATGAAAAGTCATTCAGGACCCTGAAAAGGACATTAAATACTAACTTAAATGCTCTAAGTATCTTGTTAGTAAATGTCCGAGGTTGGTAACTGAACACATATTTAATTCAAGAATATTTGTTCCTTTTAGCCTTTCTGGCTTCCACCTATGGGCCACCACATTCCCACTTGGCATTAAATGCCTCTCCAATCACATTTCAGATATGTGATGACTCAACTCTGCAAGTTGCACTTTTGCAGAACTGCTCAACTGTTCACCTCGACTGTTGCGCTAAACCTGGAAAGTGGAGTGTTGGCATTAAATGCGGATCCCAAAACTTATTATTCAAATCAATTTCCAAATAATTTTTTTGAATAAATAACGATTTGCTCAAATGACCAAAACACCCCCATCTCCTCTTTCCTATAAATACCCCAACCAGAAGAATTCACACACACGTTTTTATAGAATTTTTAAGCAAAACTCTGCCATTTTCTTTTCTCAAAAACAAATTGTGTGGGCATTCTTAAGCTTTAGAACCCCTTTAACCCTAGTCAAACCCAGACTTACCCATAAATGGCTTCTTCTAAAGCTGTGAAATATGCCCCCAACGTGGATTTCACAATGGAGGGTGTAGACCTAACCAAAAATAATGTGGTGGGAAATTTCTCATATCCACAAATGTACCCAGCCTACAAGAACGTTATGAAATATCTTCGTAATTGTTTTCTTGCAAAGGCTTTCACCCATACCCCCTCAGTCATCTATCATGACTATTTGAGGGAATTCTGGTGTACGGCTGTGGCAACCAGCCCCAAAGACACCAAAGAGTCAATCATCACCTTCACGGTGATGAATGGGAGCAGAACCCTCTCCTTTGACTACTCAGCATTCATCAAAGCCACAGGCCTTGACTTTGCTGAAGCCTTTTCCCCCAACCCTACTGATCAGGAAATAAAGAATGAACTGATCTTTCTTGCACCCCATGACCCCAGACGCCCTGAAATGTCTGTGGGAGGCTTACTGGAAAAGGCTCCAGTAGTCAAAACATGGTTCCACCCTATTTGGAGGATACTGATGACATTTGTCATTCAGGTCCTGGGTGGAAATAAATCCTCTACGGAACAATTGAACTCATCACAACAATTGATGTTGTTCAGTCTCCTTGAGGGTACAAAAATAGACATCGGAGGAATAATCTTCCGAGACCTCGTTGCTAAGCTCTCAGGAAAACATAGGCAAAGGCACATGTCCTATCCTAGATTTGTTTCCTGTGTGCTTCAGGACCTACTCGGTTCTGACTATGTGAGGACTGATGCAGAAGGTACGAAGCCTGAGGTACTGCACAAGTCAAACTTCACTAGTAGCATAAGTGAGGTTACACAGATTGCCCTGACTGAATACATGCAATCAGTCATTCAGGGCAATGACGCTATCTCTCCTGTTCCTTCACCGACCAAAAAGGTGAAGAAGACAAAGAAGGGTCAGTCCAGCCAGGTGGTTAGACCCAAGCCACTCGCCACTGAGACTGATCCTCAAAACCAACTCAACCTCAAAAAGAGGTTGAAAAAGGCCGAGACCTCTGAGACACCCATTTCTGAGACCCTCTTGACCTCAAAACAAAGGCCAACGGAAGTCACTGAGCAATCATCCTCAGTGACCTCGGGCACTCCCATTCCACATGGTCCAACTGACAAAAACAAGTCAGACAGATCAGGAAGCATTCCCCCCTCACATCCCGATGAAGGTACTGATAAATCACAATCAGTGCCCAAGGGAGGAAAGGGTCCTGAACCCTCGGTAGGGCAGCACCACCCTACTGGGAAGAGGATCCACACCCCCTCACATCCCGATGAAGGAGCTGTCAAAAAACAATCAGTTCCCAAGGGAGGAAAGGGTTCTAAATCCTCGGTAAGGCAGCACTACCTTACTGAGAAGGGGACCCACAAACATTCACATTCCGTTAACGTTCCTGAGAAATCATCCTCAGGATCTCAGGGAGTAAAGGACCCTAAATCCCCTGAAGGACAGCACAATCCTGATGGGAAGGGGGTCCACAAATCTTCACAATCAGTACCTAGTGATACTACTGGAAAGCACCCATCAGTAGTTGAAGGTGCTAAGGGGGACAAAGACTCAGAGGGAAAGAAACAACCCGCTGATATGGAACCCATCAACCCCTCAGGCGGATCCAGTCCTTCAGGAACTGCCCCCAAAAGCCAGGCTGGTGTTACCCCAGTTGTTATGGCTAGTCAGGCTGAGAAAACCCACTCAGTTATTATGACAAAGGGGTCAGGACCTGACCAAACCGAAGGCAAATCTTTTTATAAAGAGGAGCCGGTTGATTTTTTGGGTATTGAGTCCATGGGGGACTATCAGGCTTTTATGGAGTCTGATGAAGAGCTCAGGGAAGAGAGTGAAGAAGAGATTTTTGAGGCAGGAGAGGATATGGAAACTGATGTACAACCTGAACAACCTGAACCATCACATCAGTCCTCTCCAAGCCAAAGTGAAAAGTCAGGTTCGAAGTCTCCTGAATCTTCTGATACTGGGGACATCCTCCAAAAGTATGATAACTCTCTTCCCCTCACTGAAAGAACATTGGTCAAATTCCTACTTAAGACCAACAGAGCTCTTTTCACTGGTCTCACTGAAGAGATGTTTGATCAACACACTGAAGCAGCTGTTCACTATGCCAACCTGAAGGCAGATGTTGAAAGTTTTCATGAAGATGTGATCGAAATCCAATCAGACACCAAACATTCCCTGACAGCTATTGATCTTCATTTCCAGAAGTTCAATCTTTCTCTTGAAGGCATCACCAAAAGCCTTGGTACTATTCAGACAGCTGTTAAAGATGACCCCATACTCACTGAAAAGATCCTTCAAGCTGCTGAGACTTATCAGAAGCAGTCAGCTGAAATCCATGATCTCTTCAGCTTACTGAAGGATTCTAAACTTCAGGGTCTTACTACCTCCTTGGACTCAATCAGGACTACCATGGGTCTTCAGGAAAAACATCTTGGTACTTGGGCACAATCTTCCACATCCTTGGCATGGTCTCTTGGCTCAAGGATGTCAGGCATCGAAGCTTCTCAGGCTTCTCTGGCAGATCAGATCTCGAGTCTTCAGAAAGACACCTCGGACATCAAATCAATGATGACTGAGATCTATCAGGCCTTCAAAGGTCCTACTACTCCAGTGACTCCAACTCTTGCTATCACCATGGCTCATGCAACAGTTGAGGGGGAGAAAGACACTGGAGTCTCAAGCCAACAACCTCCTTCTCACACTGAGGGGGAGATTCCTTCTCACACTGAGGAAGCCTCTTCCTCCCATCAAGATAAAGGCAAAGGCATTCTCACTGAGCCTGAGCCTCAACCAGCACCTATCACGGTTGCAAAGGATCCTGAATCACCTCTCAGGATCCCATATGAAATTGATGGAGTTCTTTACCACTTCTCAGCTGATGAACTCAGTACTTATCTTCAGGAAGAGGAGGCAAAGAAGAAGTTGAAGGAAGAGGAGGAGGCAAGCAAGTCTGCCTTAATCAAGGTTGTTCATGAGGAGGCTGAGAAAATTGGTCTTGAGGCTAAGGATCTCTCAGGAAGAAAAGGTGGTATGACCTTTGTGAAAGCTCAGTCTGAGGAGATGACCACTCTCAGGCAGAAAAGGGAGGAAAGAGCCAAACGGGCTGAAGAGATCAGGCAGAATAGGATTAAGAAATATCAGTGGTACATGAATGAAAGGTTAAAGCCAGAACCAATCACTGATGTTCATATTCAAAGAAACACTAATCCTGCCGTTGTCACTGTCTACAGAGGTGCTGACAAGAGAAACTTTGATGTTCATTCACCTTTCAGATTCGCTGACTTTGGGATCACTGAATTGGACGAGTTGGGTCCATTAATAGCAAAGAAATCAAATGTTGTGGTCCCTAATCTGATGAAGTCTTTGAGTCTGAGGTATGAAAGATTGGCAGCAGCACCTAAGGAACTTGGCATTCAATCTCCTCTACCTGAATCTGCACAACCTGCTACTTCTCAGTCTTCTTCAAGGAAAAGAAAGAAGATAGAAGCTGAGCCTGAGATCAAGATTCCTGGTCTTGACTGCAATAGGGCTCTCCCTGAAGGTGTTCCTTTCAGGAACAATATGGTCATTGAACAGCCTGAAAGAGGTTTGTTCTTCATTGATGAGTTTGGTGACAAAGCCTTCCAGAGGTGGATTGATATTGATCTATCAGGGATCAAAGCTATGCTAGGCTTTCTGATAATGGCCTCTCCACTCAAGAGTCCTGAGAATGTAAGGTTTTGTCATGACCTGAAAAGAAAAATCAATGAACATCCTGACCAACATGAGCTGCAGTCAAAGAAGCCCAAGCTTGAAGCCCTTGGAATCAAGTTGAACTGATGACCTGCCTGAATACCCACCACTATCCCTTTTGTACTTAGTTTTGTTAGGACTTGTAAATGATATTAATAAGATGATGTTTTTATTATTTCAGTGTCCTTATTTACATTCTAGTACATTCAGTATGAGCAGAAGTCTTTAGCTCACTCATATCTGATCAAAAACACTTAGGAATAATTTATATCCAAATAGGGGGAGATTGTTGGGTCTTGTAAAACCCAAGAATGCTTCGAACATGATTTGGACACAAATTAACTAAGTGTTAACTTAAACCGAGAACAATTCAAGTCACTGAGAGAACAGCCTCTCAGTGAGTCATCTTCAGGATGCTTAAGGCGAATTCAAGAAGAAGGATTCACTACTCAGGAAGGCGGTACTCCCTGAGTAGGACTTAAGCCAAAGAAGAAGATGATGGTTTCAGTGAGTATTGGATAAGAGCTCACTGAACCCCAGTCTCCTCAACCAACAAAGTGATTGAATGACTGAGGAACCAACGCCTGAAGAAAAGGCGGGAACAATAGGGAAAAGATCTGAGAAGATAAGAGTGTAAACCCAACACTCTTCTCTTGTCAGACTCTACCTTCCCTATTGCGGCTAAAAGTCATGGAGTGTCAGCCAACAACTCCCAAAGACTTATTTAGCCGCAATAGGGAAGGTAGAGTCTGACAAGAGAAGAGTGTTGGGTTTACACTCTTATCTTCTCAGATCTTTTCCCTATTGTTCCCGCCTTTTCTTCAGGCGTTGGTTCCTCAGTCATTCAATCACTTTGTTGGTTGAGGAGACTGGGGTTCAGTGAGCTCTTATCCAATACTCACTGAAACCATCATCTTCTTCTTTGGCTTAAGTCCTACTCAGGGAGTACCGCCTTCCTGAGTAGTGAATCCTTCTTCTTGAATTCGCCTTAAGCATCCTGAAGATGACTCACTGAGAGGCTGTTCTCTCAGTGACTGAATTTCTGGTAATTTGTATTTTGTTAATATGTTAAGCACTTGTTTTAAATTGAGCCAAACAGTTCAAGTTCGTGTGGTTTTGAACAAGACCCAGTTTATGGGTAATATGATAACACGGATTGTTGATAAGTTTTACTGGTGGCGAGTTAAAGATCTTGATTAATTACATGTACAATATGGCGTTGCTAAGCCAAGACTCGACTCGACTTAAGCTAAAAACAAAATAACAAAAACATAAAATAAACATAAAATGAAACGGGATGGTAGTCCGTATGTTTTTTCTACTTTTCTTTTTCTCATTTTTTTTTTGTATTTTTCTTGATTTTTTTTTCGATTTTTTTTTTTTTCATACACTTTTGCCCTACCATCCAAAATAATACATCATAGGGGCGTCGCATCCCCCTTACACTTGAACTTTTACATAACTTTACAAATAACTATTCTAATGACTCGAATTAAGATAATCGAAACACTTGGAGTACTTTTAAAATATTTAGCACATATGGGGGTAATAATGTTGTTATTCCCCATTACTCCATTACACTAGTACTTTACCCATGAGTCCCAATCGTCCCAAAACAATATGTACAAGGATATGACTCGACTTAGCAACCATGTAATCAATTAGATAATTAACTTGGGGTTTAAACAAATGTTGTCACAATAATGCACTAAAGATGAGTGCATACAAGGTAGGCTAAGGCGATTTGGGTGTACATTTAAGTGGGGTGTAAACAAATTCTTTCTTTAAGTAAAATGCTTAAAGTTAGAAACGAAAAGATAGGCTCTGAGGGGTGTACTAGGGGTATCGTGTACTAAAAATGAGTACAACGCAAAGGGTGTGGGAGAATTACTTGACCAATATAGCCAATGTAATTATAACAAAAACACAGGTGTAAAACAATGGGTTAATCCTAATGCCTCTTATCATGTAGTAAATCTAACTACACGAATGTAGTCTCACTTGTGGCCTCGGAATGGTCCTAACGCAAGTTCTAGAATCTAAGTGCTACCGGTACATACATCATAGCATAAATGCTTTTCCTACCAATTCTAGGGGCGAACCTCACATATTTGGGGGTGGAAAATTTTTTAGTGGTACGGTTTTGTGCTAGTCATATAACTCCTATCCATGAGACGCTCATTAAGATCAAAGTTTCACTCCTATATGTTGTAAAAAAATTTAAATTTGGCACTAAAATTGCCTTAACATGTATTTATCTCAGTTTTATTACACATCTACCATCAAACAAACAAAAATCAAGTGCAATTGTATTCTCTAAAGTATCGTACTTTACCCCCCCCCCCCTTACACTTAAGATGAACATTGTCCCCAATGTTCAAATAACAAGATGTAAAAGTAAATAAGGTAAAAGAATGAAATCAAATACTCCCCTGATTCGTTTGGTGGATAAAGAGGTAACATGGTTAGATCTTCTTCCAAGAGAAAGTAGAAGCTTCAAGACTAAAGCATCGCCAAAAGCCTGATTCCACATACATCTCCTTGTCCAAAATAACCTGTTAAACCTGAGAAAACAAACACGAAAACCTGCATAACAACGGCGGGATAAATCTATATAAGGATATAATGCTTGTGGAATGATTATTTTGCAGATTCCTGGAGTTTATAAGTTAGAGATTTAATAAAAACTTTTTATGAAAACAAAACTTTCAAAAATTTCAGAAAATTAAAACCTGACGCCGTCAGGTTGTAATGCCTGACGCCGTCAGAAATGATCTGACAGAATTCTCATGTTAAGTTTCCGGAAAATTTCTGGAAAAACATATACCTTACTTCCTGGAATTCCTGCAAAACATCATTATGACTCGATACAAGCATTTGACTCAAACAATTACTAATATGTATGTTAATTTATTATTGTTATGATTCATGTTCATTTGTTCTAATAAACCGATTTGGATTTCCCTTACACTTATCTTTTGCAAAATACCTTTATATGTAGTTAAGACGAAGTTAAAAACAAGATAAAGCATTTTCACAATTTAGTATCGAACATGAATCAATAAAAATAAAAATTAAACACACATACGGAAACAAATAAAATCAAACAAACAAATAAATAAACACACAAAGCAAATAAAGCTTGGGTTGCCTCCCAAGAAGCGCTTTTCTTTATTAACGAGTCTTGTAGCTAGACTTAAAGTCACCGGTTCTACGTTTTTCCGTTTTGCTTCTCAATTGCCCCTCTAATCATTCTAACAACCTCCATATCAACTTTGTATTTAGGTCCTAGGTTCAAGCAATCTTTATAATAAAGGCTTCTCTTATTCCAAACATAGTCCATGCCTTTCTTTTTATCCTCATCATTGATGTCCTCAATCGCACCAATGTTGTCCTTGTCAAATCGAGGTACAAAACCAAATTCATTTACCCGATAAGGCATCCTATATGTGATCCTATCTATGTGATTAGAAAACTGAACCGTGCCTCTCAAACGATCATACTTTAAATTGGATGCTTCAATAAATGGCTTA